>CM068542.1:21209822-21809822 GCA_035048495.1 Euptelea pleiosperma | reverse complement strand
CGTTGGATCTCTCTAGATCCGTCGATCTACCAATCTGGGTCCCAATCAAGTCACCATCCATCCGATCGCCATCAGACTGTCTGTCACATCATCTTGTGAGACGATGGACATCATCAGTCCATGTGGGCCAGTAGCCGGGCCCATCATCATCGACCCGCTGTCCGACCAGTTAGTGGACCCCGTGAATTTCCAAATAATTTTAATTAAATTTTAAAAAAATGGGGGGTCCACTAAATGGGGACATTCCCCAAAGAAAAGTAGACTTTTACTTAAAAATATATATATATATATATATATATATATATATATATATATATTTATTTAAAAAATACCCTATTTCCTTTAGCTTTATAAGAGGAAGGAGAAGGGTTCGTTCGAACCCTAATCCCCCTCTTTTCTTCTCCTCTCCTTCCCCTAATCTTCTCCCCACGTTTTCCCTTCCTTCTTCTTCTTCTTCTTCTTCTTCTTCTTCCTCATTCCGGCCGGAGTTGCAGAACTCCGGCCGCCTCCTTCTTCTCTTCTTCTTCTGTCGTCTCCTTCTCTTTCTCCTTCATCTGAAACTTTCCACCCTCCGCCTGTGCGCAACAGAGCTTGCTGCCACGGGCAGCACCATTTTTTATTCAAGTTTTGATTACCGGAGTTGCAGCCTGCAACTCCGGTCACCTCTTCCTTCACCGCCATCTCCTTCCTTCAATACCCGAAGGCTCCTCCTTGCTGCCTCCTCCTGCTGCCACATCTCCTGCAGCAACCAAAGCCTCCTTATCAGTCTACAACACCACCCCATCTCTTCCCCTTCTTGAGTTGCAGGTTCGGCCTCCCTCTTGCCGAAAACCTGCAACTCCGTTACCAACTTGTTCCTCCAACAGCCACCATGGTGTAGTTTCACGGCAAGAGAACACCACGTCCTGCTGCAGTGACTGCTACCCTCTTCCCTCCACCGTTGGACTGTTCCATCCCGTCTCCTCTTCAAGGCAACACCGTTGGATTGCCTAGCCGTAGTGCCTCCACTATTGTAGGTAAGGGCTGAAGCAGCCTTCATCACCGTCTTGAACTTCTCTCTCTCACGGTGGCAACTGAGAGTTGCAATCGTTCACTCTTAAAGAAAGCCCACACACCTACCATCGCTGTTGCTCCAAGCAACTCCCATGGCAAAGAAGCAGGCCGTGAGTACCATGATCACCACCAGAACCTGTATGGACCATCGTTCTCACCTTCTTGCTGTCCATGCAAGTACCACAACAGGTCGATCTTCTTTGTCTCAACTCCAACCAGGCCAGCACACCTGCAAGTCTCCCCACGCCATTCTCACACCACTCTCCACCGCACTAGCTGGCGTCTCCTCTACAAAACGTGGAAAGTCATCCACGGTTTCTCCCTTCCACAGTAGATCCTCACCATAGGCGCACTCTCCATTCACCGTTGCTACGTTTGTGAAGTTCGCATCTCCTTCTTAACATGAGACCGACATCAATCTCCACGTTGTGATCTCTTGGGCCACTCATGGCCGAATCATCGGGCATCAACCATCTTCGTCTTACAAGGTAAAATGAAGCCTTCTCCTCCAAGGTAAAAGCCTCTCACCTCTTTTCTCTCTCTAAAATCTCTAGAGTTTTCTCTTTCTCTCTTTATCTCTTGTTTCTCTCTCTAGTTTTTAGGAGGTTCTCTCTCTACCTAGTTCTCTCTATATCTCTTTTTCTCTCTCTAGAGAGTAATCTCTCTTTTATTTTATGTTCGATTCAAGCATTGTAATAGACATTTTGATTACTTAATGATGAAGTTTATTTTTATCTATTAATTCTTGAAATTTTTCCGTCATTTCATGTGTTCTTTAATGTGCTAATCCGACTAATCCCGAGTACGGATCGACATCCGACATACTTTCCACTGTGCAAGAATGCTTAATTTTTGCAGAAAAAGAATCGGATAAATAAAAAATGTGTTGAAGTTAAGGTTTCCGTAACCAACGACGCGGAAAAAAAACCTACTTTCAATGTGCAAGATAGGTGAAGCAGTGATTGAAGCTTCGGAGATATCATAATGGTTTGAGTCATTGTACTTGAGTCCTTGTAACCTTGTAACCTTGTAAGGAATTAGAGTTATTCTACGTATTTGTACTATCTTGTATTTCTTATTATATTTTGGCAATATCCGTTGACATAGATTTAAGGGTGTCACATTGAGTCATGTATTAGTGTTGTGTCCAGTACTTAAGACTGAAGACATCTTGAAAGCTTCATCGATCCTCACAACAGGATGGTAAGTGACTTAGAGACCATTTGACCTTTAGGTGATTAGTTCAATATTTAAAAATGGTTTCCTAATCTATCCCTAAGCCATAGTAGAGCTTCATGCCCTTTCGGAAGAGATTTGGTTTGATTTATGCAAGTCTGCACAAATGGATCAATCCCTACACCGATTTGATCGATAGGCAGGACTTCTCTATCGATCAGAGATTGTTGGATCGTTCTAACCTTTTGATCTGATTGATAAAAATTCAAATTGGGTTGATCCAATAAATAAGCGGATCAATCCGATGGGTGGAGATCTTGAGAATCTTTTTGGTTATACGTAGTAACAACTTGGGATTTGGGGGGTATTCCTTTTAGGTTTGTTCCTACTATATATATGAAGTTTATGCACGAAAACCTTAAGCAAACCAAGGTTCAATTCAATTGAGCCAAGAGAACCCCTAGCCTCCAAGAGAGATATTTCATTGTTTCTTTCTTTCTCTAAGCCTCTTTGAGCTTTGCGAGTATTCAAATCTTATCATCCACTCAAATCTTGGAGTCTTATAGAAGAATTATTCCTCCTCCATTGAATTCTACATTCATGAGGATGAATTTGGTTTAGCTTGACCAACCACAACCACAATTGAACTTCTACCTTCAATTGCTCCCTAAGAGAGCGTGGTTTGAGATCGATATGAATCATTACATGATCGAATGATTAATCGTGTGTGCATGATCGAAGGACTGATTGTGTGTACACGATCGAATGACTAATCATGTGTTAGGTGAGAGATCGTGATTGGAAGAGCGTCGATGTGACATTGACATGTGAGTTGGGATACAAGAGACTCGATAACATTGGACAATGATTCTAAAGGATCTAAGTTAGTTCAGTAGGATCCTTGCTAGCATTGGGTAACTTTGTATAACTCATTAACCTTCCATAGTACGTACACTTACTTCACATGGACTAGGTCGTGTGGTTTTCTTCCCACTGAGATGGATTTCCACGTAAAGAATTGCATGTTCAATTTTCATTACTTTATAGTGTGGATGTTTAATTAGATCAAGCAATCGATAATTTCATATATCAAATGATATATGTGATTATAGATTGATTGATTCTATAGATTAGAGTAATTAGATTGGATCAATTTTAACATTGACTATCATAGTTGATCTGACCTAATCACTGTAAAGAATATATTCATATTCTATTTGGCATAATTTTGTATGACATAAAACACATTTTATACATATCCTACATATACTTGTTAGGTGTTGAGTATGCCATGGTATTGATATTCGCTTAAAAGTGTTTATTTTAAGCCATTATCATTTTCACTTCCTATTTCAGAAAATTTATTTTCCACTTTCCCACAACCTTGAATGGCCAAGGCTCGAGTCTAACTCTGTACAAACTCATTTAGGGCTTAGAGAAATACACATTCAACATACTTAGACTCTCAAAGCCTCAGAGCTTTAGGATTCCATTCATTTCTTGAGAGTCGAGCTTTGCGGAATAAAAACCCAAGTAACCCTTGTTTATCCCATTTAGGTTTTTCTATTTCCATGCTCATTGCTTGAACAATTCATTTCACCATAAACTTGATCCTACCTCTGCCTAGGTTACCCACTAGAATATAAACCTAGAAAACCAAAGAGTACCACGTGTCTCAAACCTTATTGAGCCATGTTCGAGGAGTCAAGTGTATTGAATCCTTCATTTTCGAGGTTGGACCGGAGAGTGTAAATAATATCAGGGTGTACCAATCGAATGGTAGTTTTGGGGTGTACCAAATTGAACATTGCTAAGGGGATTGTGATCAAAAGGGCGCTCGTGAACTCAAAGCGTGGTAGCCAGAGTACGTGGATGCATCGGTAGTTGGTCATGGGTTGTATGTTGCAGTAAACGATGTTGCGTAGGCAACCTCTGTAACTCGTAATGTTTTTATTAGTGATACTTTGACGTCTGGACGTGGTCTCATGGTTTTTCCTTAAGAAAAGTTTTCACGATAAAATTGCATGTGTAGTGGTTTGATTATATTTATTCCGTACCTTGTTTAGATTATAACAAACGAACCACAAACAATATATCATGGAGATATATTTGATCTGACTCAATTGTAATAATTATTCTGTTTATATAATCACTTGTGAATATATGCGATTTTCACTTACCCGGATTAGTAATTGAATTAGGTTGCTCATAATTGGTAAAAAAATTAATACCTATTCAACCCTCCTAGGTATCGGTATATTTTGAGAGATGAAATTTCAATCACCCCCCAATAGGTCTATAGATCAGAAGGTCCTTGCTATGCAAGCGTGGAATTTTAGGAGTAGGTGAACTTCCAAGTGCGCATACATTGTGAAACTACCTGGTCTATATATCCAAAGGACTTAAAAGGAGATGAATAGGACTACTTTAAATTTAATAATTAATTAATCCTATTCTATTGGTCAGTGACCCAGGTTACCTATCGCATGCAACACAGAGATAATACCCAATATTTTATGAGGAAAATCCCATTGAGAAAAACCTCGGGTTCATGTCCAGACAGTAAAGTGCACTAGTAGAGTTTAACCGAGTACAAGACATTATTCATAGACAACATTTCATACTAAATCCCAACTCGATTTCACTAAGGGTCTCCAACTGCAACTTCATTGTGCCATCTTGTCACGCTACTCCTCAAATCCCTGAGCACACCTTCTTTGCACACTCACCGTAACCAATTAGGAAGCACACAAAATTCATGCACACTCTTCACCACGAGTACACACTCAACACAATGAGTGGGGTACAATTTTTGAAGGTTTAAATAACACACTATGCATTTAATACTTCATGAAGAATAAGATTTGACCATGAAGAGTTTAGAACACTCTAGACTCGAGATCTAAAAAGTATATAACCTACAAGGATCTTAAGCTCACAAGAGGACACTTAGAATAGTTTAAAAATTGAATGTAAACTACGGTTTTTACAAAAATTGGATAAGGCTCGTACATATAGTACTTGTTATGCAAGTACATATATGTATTTTTTGTTATAGGGACAAAAATCTCCAGCCTATAACCTAAGTCGCAATCCGATATATAAGTTATCCAAAGAGTATTATAGAAAAATACTAAGGTAAATCAAAGGTATATAAACACGAACTTTCTTGTATAACTTGGTTGCTCAACCGAGCCTTATCGAGAGAGTGATCGAGGCACATCGACAAGAAGAAGAGCTAAAGGCCATTTAAGTAGAGATTGCTAGCAGTACCAGACTAGATGATTGGACTATTCATCCAAATAGCAACCTTAGATATTTGGAGAGACTTTGCATACTTGATGATGCACGGCTGAAAGAGGAGATACTCATAGAGGCTCATCGATCGAGATTCATCGTTCATCCGAGCAGTACAAATATGTACCATGATATAAAAAGATAGTATTGGTGGAGAGACATGACTTGAAATAATTAATTTCGTAGTGAAGTACCACACTTGTCAACAAGTGAAGGAAGAGCACTAGAGACCAGTAGGCTTGTTACGGCCCTTACTAGTGGCAAAATGGAAGTGGGATCACATTACTGTAGACTTCTTGATGGGACTATTGAAGACTCAACAAAGATAGTGCAGGGGATAAAATCAAGATTGGCGTCCGATCTCCGATCCTCATTCCACAAGCAATAATCACACATTCAATAAATAATAAACATAATAAAAATAAAGCATAAATCAAAGACAACACAACACATACGTGGTTCGTCGCCGGTCTCTTGCCGGCGACTACATCCACGGGAGGCCGACAATGGCTAATCTTTCATTCTCAAATCTTCTCTTCCACAATACAAAGCAGCCCCTTTCTCATACATTCAGCCTCTTTCTGTCCCCTTCCCATCCCACCTTTCTCTCCACAAATTCTTATCTTTATATGTTTTCCCCTCCGCCATGTGTCGACCCAAGAGGGTCTCTAGGGATTTGAGGAGTGATCTAATACTTTGCAATGTATCAGTCATGATACATACAAATTTACCATTTTTAAGTACCTACAATAAGCCCCCCTCTCGAAGGTGGAGCTTGATCCAAAGCGATGGTCCACCTACGAGAAAATAAGTTAATATTCGAAAGCTCCCCAGATCAGCTTCATCTTCACATGTGCTCTTGCATACCCAAGAATAAATATTCTGAAAACCAAGAATTATATAATAATCGAGAATGATGCCATATCCGAAAGTGATAGCCAATAATAATTCTATAACTGATGCCTCAGAATAATACCGAGAACAATGCCATGTTCAAAAATGATATCTGAGAATAATACTGCAAAAGCTCAATATCTGATAAAAATGTCATCCGAGAATGACAACCAAGATTAATACGGTGATAGCTCCATATCTGAGAGCGATAGCCGAGAATAATATTGTGATAGCTTCATATTTGAGAATAATACTGGCCGAGAATAATAATTGAGAATAATACTGGCCAAGAATAATACTGAATAACCCTTTTGGGGCATGGATGGAACAAAGAGCTTCAGTTTGTTTGTAGAAAACCTTTGGAGACTCGTCTCACCTCACCTGGCTAAATAGAGTAGAGTAGGAGGAAATCATCTTCAATGGTTGATACCCTGAGAAATCCAAAGTGTATGCACAAGTATATACATATTTTCTTCTTCTTTACATGAGAAATCCAAAGCATTGATACCCTATAGAGCCTCCCTAATCAGGAAACGATCTTGGTGTCGCCATTGATTGTTGAAGAGCAGGGACCGAAGGCTCAACCAAACTCTGATCGTTATGTTGAGCAACAGAGCTGTTTTTGACACAGGTCATATCATAGATGCTGGACCTCTTCTTCTCTTTCTTTACCGAGTTTAGATGAAGATAGTACTTCTGAGCATGGCTAGCAACTTGGGTAGGCGTTCTTGACACCACATCATTTCTTGAAATACTCCTCCAATCCCCCTTACCGTATTTCTTCAGTCTAATTAGAAAAAGCATTTGCTCTTCGTCGGATGAGGGAATCCCTTTCCTTCTCTCCGAATGGGTCTGTGTTACGCCTGGACTTTTGATCCAAAAATTTGAACCAACCGTCTAAGGTAGTTTTACTTGCAAGTGTACAAGTTTTGTTATAGTACTTTTAAAAGATCGAATCCACAGGGATTGACTTGTGTGCAAGAACTACGGACACGAAACCACTAAAGAAAAAGAAGAGAGAAAGAGATAGAGAGACCTAACTAAATGCAATGAATCAATATTTTTTTCCACTAGGAAGTAGAGCAATGTAGAGAGTAATGATCAAATATCAAAGAGGAGGCTAAGGTTTCAGGGATCTACCTAGCTCTTCTCTTATATCTCTCTTTTAATCAAACTTTTTCTCAATCAAATAACAAATACTAATTTGTTTTGATAAGAAAATATAACGATGAATACAATAAACAAATCCAAAGCAAGAAAATTAAGTGACGGAGAATTAAACAACTTAATACCGATTAATGAGCCACAGGGGATTCATCATATCGATTAATCATGGTGAATCAAGAGATCATGTAGACTCTTAAACTTTTCTTTTCAACAATTAATTAGTCTCCGCTATCTTAACATTCTTCCATCAATAACACGCATACAATGATCAAAAGAAAATACATAAAAGAAGCACTAGGCTTTGCCCCTAACCTTAGCTAGGTGCTTAGCCAGCCATGTCCATGAACAATGGATTAACTAAACAACCCAACAAAAGAAAAAAAAAATACAAGAAGATAACAAAAGGAGAATCTGCAAGTCCTATGTTGGACTCCAAACACACTTAAGATGTGATGCTGTGAGGAGTGATCCAAGAGCCGTGAAAGGGAGTTATGTTGACGAAGACTATCGGCCAAAGTGACAAAGAAAATGTGCTACCCGAGAGATATTGTTGTGCCAAGAGAGAGATGTGAGCCGAAGTAGAGATTGCAAAAGTGCGAGCCCCCAATCCTCGTCCAAGATCCTGAAATCAATGCCGCCCAAGAACTTATATAGGATGTGGAGACGTCTATTTCCTTTTTAGCAAAACCACCTTCTAGTTTTCAAAACCACGATTGTTTTTAAAATAAAAACAAACCAACACATTTGCAATTTTCTTTGCGTAAAGAATCTTCTTCTTTTTTTGTAAAGCATGTTGACTTCTTTTCTTCTTTTCTAAAAACCATCCAAAACTTTTCAAAACCTTTTTTAAATTTCAAAATCCAACTTTACCTATTTGGAAAGGATGAGACACGTCCTCATCTTTTAGCAATTTTCAGCTCTTGACTTTTCAAATAAAACCATTTTGTCTTTTAGCAAATAAAAAAAATGTTTTGAATAATATTTTCTTACTTCATTTCAACATCAAAAGGTTTTCAAATATGCCAACCAACCATCCTTGTTTTGAGAAAAAAAAAGATCTTTTTTTTTTTTAAATATCAAAACTCTTTTTTTTTAGTATTAAAATCTTTTGCTTGGAAAGATAAAAATATACTGGCCATATTCTTTTGGTAATATCCCACATGTTTGCTAAAATGATTATTGCATATTAGCATTTATCCCTTGTGTTGACACGGTCCTTGGATCATCAACTTGGCCCACCAATTCGGCCCACATCTTGGCAGTGCGGCCTACTAGCCTTTTTTTGGATTTGAATTCTTGTGATTGGACTTGGGCTTGACAGGCCTTGAGAATAAGCTTTGGTGCTAGGCTATAGCACCGGGTTATATCGAGTCCTTGAATTTGCACTTTAGCACCCTCTTTTAGACATTGAGTTGGCTCACCTACACAAACAACAATGAAATTAATGTAAGCCCATTATACTCATGAAATTCCTTAGATGTGAGAAAAGTCACAAAAATGGATAATTATCTACTTTACGTATAAAAAATAGAGATTTACGTAGAAACTCTTGATAACACCTTGTAGTAAATGGGAAAAAATGCACAAAATGATGAGTTATCAGTCTGCTTCGACTTCCACCTAGACAAGATATGACTCGTGCAGCACTCTGAATTTCAACTTCGCGAGAACGAGTTATCGTCATAATACGATAACTCAACTCACCCGGAATCGATCTCTAATATGTCGTGAAGCAAAGCCTCGTAGTGCTCTCAGATCTCCGACGGTGTCTTTCCAGGGACTTGGCTAGCATTTTTTTCTTGAGCAGCAAAAGGCTTCCTCTTTCTTCTTATCTTCTCCATTTTTCTTCTTCGTTTGGTGGGTTTAGAGCCGAATCCCACAGACGACGCCAAATTGTAGGGGATAAAATCAGAATTGTCGTCCGATCTCCGATCCTCCCTCCACAAGCAATAATCACACATTAAAAAAATAATAAACATAATAAAAATGAAGTATAAATCAAAGACAACAACACAACGCATACATGGTTCGTCGCCGGTCTCTTACCGGCGAATACGTCCAAAGGAGGCCGTCAATGGCCAATCTTTCATTCTCTAATCTCCTCTTCTACATTACAAAGCAGCCCATTTCTCATACATTCAGCCTCTCTCTCTGTCCCCTTCCCAACCCACCTCCTTCTTTCTCTCCACAAATTCTTATCTTTATGTGTTTTCCCCTCCGCCACGTATCGACCCAAGAGGGTCTCTAGGGGTTTGGGGAGTGATCTAATACTTTGCGATGTATCGGTCCTGATACATACAAATTTACCATTTTTATGTATCTACAGATAGGATGCAATCTGGGTTATTATAGATCGACTGAAGAAATCATCTCATTTTCTGATGATTTGAATGGTGGACTCATTAGCCACATTGCGCAAACTCTACATTAAGGAGATCGTGTGACTTCAAAACATCTCACTTTCCATTGTGTTTGATAAAGACTCGATATTTACATCACATTTCTAGTTTATCCTATAGAAGGCCATGGAGACTCGGCTTAACTTCACCAATGCATTTCATCTTTAGACAGACAAATAATCAGAGTGCACCATCCAAATCTTAGAGGATGATTTGAGAGCATGTGTACTAGACTTCAGAGATAGTTGGAGCGAGAACCTACCATTGGCAGAGTTTGCATACAACAATAATTATCAAACGAGCATCGATATGGCACTGTATAAGGCACCTTATAAAAAAACCTACAGATCCACCATCTATTGGGCAGAAGTTAGATAGCATAAATTGTCTAGTCCAAAGTTTATCTCACAACTGAGAAAGTGCAACTGATCAGAAATCGACTCCTTACAGCATAGAGTCGAAAGAAGAACTACGTAGATAATCCATGATGACCCTTAGAGTTTCAAACCGATGATCATATCTTCTTGAAGATATCACGGCTTAAAGGCATCTTCGGCTTAGGAAAAATAAAGAAGCTAGCTCCGAGATACATCGGACCGTTTATAGATAATAAGAAAGGTAGCCTACTGTCTTGCATTGCTGCCACAATTTTCATTCATTCATGATGTCTTTCATGTTTTCATGCTTTGGAAATACAAGCCAAACCCAACGCATGTCATTGAATGGCAAGATTTATAGCTTCAAGAGGATGCATCTTACGAGGAGCGGCAGACTTAGATCGTAAACACCAAGGAGCGAGTGTTGTATACTAAGACCATCTAATTGGTCAAGGTATTGTGGGAACATCGCGGTGTTAAGGAGGCAACCTAGTAGTTGGAGTTTGAGATGCTTGAGCAATATCCAAACTTCTATGTTACTAGTGCATGGTAAGCCTTGAATCGATGATGAAATTCTCTTTAAGGGGGTAGGTTGTAATATCTTGAAAAACCCTTCAATTTGATAATTATGATTACTTTTAGACTTTTTACATCTCATTTTTATGTTTATTTGTTCATTATAATAGTTATACTTGTTATCTGCAACTTTTGATAAATTTTCAAAAAATTCATTGAGGGTATTTGGCAATTTCTATGTAGGACCCTTAATAGGCTTTGGTGAGATCCATGTTTGATGCTTTATTATTGTTCTATAATATTGCATATATTTTGTCATGGATGTGCATTTCTAACCAAGGTCTTTATTTGATTTAATTGCATATGAATATGTCACATACACAAACTATATGAATGCTTGTTTGGGTGTATGTCAATACACCTTACACCTAGGTTCTTGAAAATTGATGACTAGGAATATTAGTAACTAATTAAATTGAAACATTAATTAATCACATAATGCTTAGTTGGGTTCTACATAAGCTTTACGTAATTAATTAGTGACATAATTTCTTACACATTAAGGAAATATGTTGACTTTTCCCATGCCAACTATGAGGGAGAACGAACCTCCCTTTAGAAATCATTTGAAACTATTAGGGGGAGTGGTCCCCACTCCACCTAGCAACAATCCCAACCCAACACCTAATTAGAGACCTATGTGGACTCTTGCTACCCAAGCTAACTCCCAAACATCTAAACCTATTTAAGACACCCCACCTTTAGTTGTCCCCTTCATCATAACCCTTTGACTTTTGAGAGAAAATCCCTCTTCTAGCCGCACCACACTCCCTTTTATCTTGTGTTAAGTGTGAAAAGTCTTTGCTGTCAATCCCAGGAATACTTAGTTGTTAGTGTATGATCATGTACATATCTAGTCTTCTGAAGAAACCAAAGGTCAACAAACAAACGTGGACTTCACCAACAATCTGAAAAAGATCAAAGCTAAAGAAGATCAACCCAATGAATGCAGTTCAGTGAAAGATAAAGCCACATCGGTATGGAACTTTGGAACTCAACTCAGCACGTGTTCTCACTCAGTGGACGTTCTACAGCTGTTTCATTTGTGTACTTATTTTGTGTGAATATCAGGGGGTTGACCGCGCGAATCATGCGGCTGACCGGACCCCTAGATGATTTGGACTTAGACCATTTTTGCAGTCATGACAGATTGACAAGTCGACTAACCATTTGGTGCAATCGATCACCCAATTCTAACCTTGAGCAGCCAAAAGGTGCAGTCAACCACCCCCCTTACTCTTAGTTTGTGACAATTAGCTCAAGGTCAACTGGCCATTTTATGCGGCCGACCGCCCCTCGGACAGAACTTTGTCTCTAAGCGGTCGACCGGCCAAATTGAGCGATCGACCCCCCATAGAAAAGTGGATCGGCTTTACTTTATAGTCTACCAATTTTTGGCTTGTTGGGCCCATCCCAACGAGAATTTTAAATATGTTTCTCTTGTTTGAGAGATTTGGATATTCTGGGAGCTTCATCTGAGCAACTCAAGCTGCATCATTCTATGAAGACTTTGACTGTTTGATAGGCTACACTGTATTCTTTACATTGCCTTCTCTTCTACCTACTGAGGATCATCACTGTGAGTGTCACATTTGTGGTGAAACTTCTTCAAAGATTCGACCCTTTGTTTTGAATTCATCTTAAGGTGTCTCTATGAAAAAACCCTAAGTTAAATTATAACTATCAAAAAATTGAACTGTTGTTTGGTTGATAAGTGTTTACTCATTGTTATTGTAGATCCTTGACGATTAGGTTTTCCTCTAACTCTACTAGCCTAGTTGACTCTCTAGGTGGTGCAAGAAGTGATTCTTATGAGTTTAGACTAAGTGAATACTTAGTTATATTTATTCTGTTCAATTAGATATGTTGTAATACATGATTGAAAGAATAATAAATAGCTCATGTTGAGTGTTGAAAAGTGGATGTGGGTACAAGTTCACCGAACTACTATAAATCTTTATCTTGTGTGATTGTGATATTTGCGTACTTGTCTCATATATATCTCAGTATATATGGATGAATGATTTAAATATTGAATGTTTGGTCTATTTCCACCTTGTATAATCATCAATTTTAAATCTACACATTAATCCGTAGAGAAATTGTTTTTGTCATATTCCTTCCCCCCTCCCCCCTTTAAGACATGTAGTCGTTAAAAGGGAATTTCAAAGTGATGCCCCCTCTCTTCCCTTATAGCCCTACCTATACCCCCTTTCTTCCAGTGAGTTTTGTGTTGCCCCCTCTCTTCCCTAAAAGCCCTAGTTGTACCCCATTTCCTCAAGTGAATTGTGTGATGCCCCCTCCTTGCAAGCACACCCCAGCCCAGTCCATTCATAAACCAACCACTTCCCCTTGATTCTACCACCCAAATCGTGGGATTTTGGGGACTAGAGATCGGCCCTAGAAGAAGAAGAAAAGAATAAGAAAAGAAAAAAGAAAGAAAGTTGTTGCCCCTTTACCCTTTACATACCTAGATTTTTATTGCTTGCGTTAAAGTAGGTTTTCATCTCTATCCCTATGTTTGCATGGTTATTTTCCATCAAATAATGTAGTATGTCAAATCTAGATGTTATGTTTTTATTATGATATCAAATCTGATAGGTTGTTTAATACTTGTGTTATGGTCTTACAAAGCATGCCAGGAGTTAATAGATTGTATTGCATGTTTTGGGTTATATTTCTCATTTTTATTTTTGGGTTTCTCAAAACCAGAAACATTGTAGAGGCCAGATCAACCCCTTTCCATGGTCCGATTGGTCTAAAATTTGGAGGGTAATAAGCTTACTACCTCTAGTATGACATATCCAAAATTCAGCATGACCGGTGACCGAGCTTATCCGGTTTATAGTGGTTAGTGCTCCATCCCCGTACAACATCATTCTTGGCAGGTCATGGATATATTCCATGAAAGTCGTGCCCTCCTCTTATCCCCATTGCTCAGATTTCCTTTCAACCAAGGAGTGACTCAAATAGAGGGAGATCAGATATCCTCACAAAGATGCTATGTATCAGCTATACGCATTGCTCCCAAAGATTCTTCGCCGCTAGAGGTGGATATTCCAGTAGCAAAAGCCTTCCCATTGTCCTAAGAAGATATGGTCGAAAACCAATAGCAATTACAGAGGAAGACTGACCATTTAGAAAAAGAGCAGGCGAAGCGAGAACACTCCCCGTTAGTGGAAGAAATCTTCCCCGTCGATTTTAGGACATACGGCAGCCCTCACATAACCTTTATGGGATCTAGCCTACCTGAGAAGCGTACAAACAATCAACAAGGATAGTAAAAGGTAATGAGAGGTGCTGGTAGCCTAGCCATTTGATGGGGACAAGGACATTGGTGTGGCCCACTACTTAATTTGGGCATCCAATTGTAAACATGTAAAATAAAAGAGATGAACTCGGGGAAAACAATCGATTATCTTTATTGATAATCATCACTCCGAAATACAAAGCAGCATAGGTAGAAGCAATGTCAAAGAGAAATCCATGGCATCCGAGTCAAAAGTTCTACGGATCAAATAGTTGAGAAGACCACAATGAGAGAAGATGAAGAGGAGAGGCTGAAAGGAGAAGAACATGGTAGAAGATTAGGGTAACACATTGGCTATGACATCTCCCCCTCCTTTCCTTCGACCCCCGTCTCTATTTATAGAGGAGAGTCGAAAGTTGGGAGGGCACGAGCATAATAATCATCGTGCGTCTGTGCCACGTGGATCAAAGGTAGTATCGTCGTATTTGAATACAACCCTTTGATCACACGTTACGGTGCCTCTATGTTGCGTTGATCAAGCGAGTACCACGTTCCCGTGTGTTTCAATAGTTTTACGAACAAGATTGCCTCTGATCGACCTCTCATACCTTTGCCCCACCAATCCTACGATTTATCTTTGACCCTCATACTAGTATGCGACACTAGTTAGCGTGACAGAAATGGAATTCTTATTAGCAGGCACATGACCAAGAGCAAGCAAGGCTATCGTCTTCTTGTTGTATTCAAATACCAAATAAGCACTTTGTGGGTGGAGGGCAGCGGTATATGACACCGTATAATGTACGGTGCCATCTAATAAATAAATTGCGCTCTGATAGGCATTGTCTAACGTACAGTGTTGTCTGACGTTTGAGTGCCATCTTATAGATAAATTGCATGAGGCACCGTCTGATGTGCGGGTGTCGTCTAATAGATAAATTGCGCGAGGTGATGTCTGACGTGTGGGTGCTTTCTGATGGAGACATTTTCCAACATGCCAATCCGTCGCCGCATGGGCTCTCAATGGCCCGTTTTCTACAAGCTGTTGAATGCCTATTCAAGCGCTCTGATGGAACAAGAAAACGGATGCCATTAGCTTAGCTCTTCAAGAATCTCTCATCGAGAATCGGTCTTTTCTGTCTACGAATGCTTATACAGTATAGGGCTTTCAATAGAGCTACCTGCCACTGTTGCTTAACGAAGACCTTATATGGTGTGGTCCATGTGGCATACATGTGGACTTAGACAATTTGCACTATCTACCCCAATTCTGTAAGGGTTCATTTAGGTGGGCCTAGGGCATGCAATTCATCAAACCCGAGTCTTATCTAACTAGATCAAGGATCGATCTTTGGAACATATCAACCCGGATCCAGATTTGTATGCAACTCGGATCTTATCGGAATTCGAACCAAGATCTAACTCTGGCCCAAATCTGGTTACAAGGTCTAGCCCACAACAATATACTGTTCTAGTAAGCATACAAACGTTTTCTTATCTGGATCAAATCTTTAGAATTCAAGCCATAAAATGCAGGTCCAGATTGGCTTGGATCTCAGGTCCGACCTGCCCCATTTCAGGTTGACCACAGAAGTCCATATTCTCTTCAGGGGATTTTTCCTTGAAAATGTACCACAATTCCCAGCACCCCCGCCCCCCAAATTGTCTGACAAGTACCCCTTGTTAACCACTAAACAATGGCTTATCGCGGGTTGGGTTAAGGGATTGGAGTATGTGTCAGACATTTTGGGTGGGGAGACTTCCGGGGCCAGCGATTTTTTTCTCGGGACATAAGCACCCCAGAGACAGGCGTCTTAGATGTATGTCTTGCGGGTGCAAATGATTCTCCAGAATTGATGGTTTACATATAGTCTATTTGAAGAGAGTTATCCTGCACCAAACGCCCTGTTACAGATACAAATACACTGGCGCCATTATTATGTCGTAAGTGTTGCTCATGCAACACCATTTTTCCACAATCCAAGATAGTACAAGTCAATTGACCTCTTAGATGCCAACAATCCATGTTTCTACTTCAACTATCCTAATTCTGACCTAATTTATTGCAAGGTAAGCTTGAATCCTGACGAGAGCACTCCACCCAGTCTGACGCACCCTGACGAGGGGAGATTTTCTAAGCCAAGCACGGTCTGATCATCCCAACAATTTCATTGCATTCATTTGATGATCAGGAACAATATGGAGCAGAAAAGTCACTGTAGATCAAACAATCATGATCATGATCTGATTGTCTGAACAATCTTATTGCATTCTTTTGATGATCAGGAACAATATGAAGCAGAAAAGATACTGTAGATCAAACAATCATGATCATCGGATCTGCTGGATTTCTTAACCTAGAAAATCTCCTTGGTGGGACTCATTAAATGTTCATCCCAACTCCCGATGTGTGCTATGTATAGCACAAGAACATGAGCAAAGGGGCTGGAAAAATGTTTACAAATTATTAAGAACCAAAGAACAAATTAGAAAATATATCATTTTAGTTCCCAAACTGATTATGAAACTGAATTAAAATGTTGCTGCAAAAGAGGACGATTATAAATAGCAGTGAATGTAAATCTTTACAAATTTGAAATGAAAGTGAATTAAACCGAGTCAAGATGTCGAGCCAAGTGCGCACACAGAAAAATGTCTTGCTTATTATTTAAGTGAAAATAACTGTGTAACATTACAAAGAAGCAGCTCACCCAGAGATGGTTCATTGAGGATCCCAAACAATTCCAGAGATGGCAAGCAAGTTTCATCACTATACAGCAGTAACCATCTCCAAAACTTTCAGTCAATTAAGCAGGTAATGGTTCCTCCATAACTGTAATATAAAGATTAAAGTCAACTTTTCTCAGTTTCTCGAATCCAATGATTGTGTGTGTAGATAGAGAGAGAGAGAGAGAGAGAGAGAGAGAGAGCACCTTTTCTTCGTGTAGACACTCTTGCTGAAGCATCGTCCCCGTCATCTGCAACCATTTCAGGTGCAAGCGGGGTCTTGGTTGGCACATCAGGAAGCACCAAGTCCTCATCTTCAAGTTCTTCAGGAAGCACCAAGTCCTCATCTTTAAGTTCTTCTGGAGATGGAACCGGAGCAGGAACTTTTGGCAGTTCTTGAAGGGTAATCTAGAGAAATTAAAGAGTTTCACTTTGAGATAGGCAACAATTATAGGCTCCAGTAACACTGCTCCCATGTAGTCCAATTCCATTAACACTACTAAGCCCCCAAACTCTTAGCATGTTCACCTATAAAATACCATTATTTGTGTGCAACATTTGCATTTTCACATTTCCCACTCCCTTCTTTTAGTACAATTTGCGACACTAAAATTTATGCCAAGCATATAGGGAGTTTAGATCAGTATAAATTTTCTACATGCGGAGTTAAGTGATGCATCTGAGGTCTTCCATTCTGAATGGACCCTACCCCCATATGGTATGTGAAACCGCACCAATTCATCAATCTGGACGGTTCAATCAGTGGGTGACCTCTTTGATGGGGCACAGCAAAAGTTAGGCTGATTGAAGGATTGAACCTCCAAATCTAAAGCTAGAATTTGGATGGCTAAAAAAGAATATAGTTAACAGTTGGAAAAAATGCCCATGCATCGAGAAAATAGAAATGTACAATCAATCGGAATATATGGTCTACGTAATTAAATGATTTGAGACGATGAGTTGGTGAACTAGAGTCGGGGTATGGATCAATGTGGGGAATGGAGACAAGATTCATCATATATCTTCCCTTCTATCATACTAGAGGTAGGCATGTGTGAGAGAGAATTCCTAAAAAGAGGAAAGAGTGTGAGAGAGAATTCCTAAAAAGAGGAAAGAATGTGAGAGAGGGAATGGTTAAGAGAGTTGTTTTAAGAGAGGGACTTATTTAGGCAAGTGATTTCAAGAGAGTGGAAACTCTTTTAAATGGGATAGGAAGTGGGAGGGAGAGATCGATTATAAGAGAGTTATTAAGAGGGTGGGAACTTTTTTAGGAGAGAGAAGGATTACAGCAGTTGAGGGTAACTTTTTGAAAAAACGAAAGTCAAAATGTAATAAAAAGACTCTTTTACCCTTCATTGTAATTGATTAGTTTAACAAAAATATGAATAATTGCTGGGGAAAAGTGGCAAAATGCAAACAACCGTATACCCCTACTCTTCCCTTTATAAAAGTAAAGATAAGTATGCAATAGTACTAACATATATTAGATACATGCCTAGACAAGCATTGAGTTGAAGTTTGAATAATACAAATGAACACCAAAGGGGAGAATGGCTGTGTTGGTGAGCTAAAATCATCTAAATTACCAAAGCAGGATTTCATTCTCTACAAGAACATGAAAGCTTCTGGGGCCAGTCATTTTAGTACTTAATATGCATACCTCAGTCTCCAAGTTCTCAAATTCTGCTAAAACATCTTCTTCATCTTCTGCTGATAGTTTCTCCCCGAGTATTGCATTAATTTCCTTCGACACCAGAAAAAGATGTAAGCATGGGTCTAAAATGTAGAAACAGTTATGAGATTCTCATAAGGAAGAAGATTCCTGACGAAGTTATCATCGTTACATTCTAGGCAAGTCACATCAGTCATCCAAAAAACTTGAAATGCCATAAGCGTTAAGCAGAGGTGAGGAAAAAAACAGAATTTAAGGCTATTATGGTGATCAATAAAAGTTTTTACGGAAAAAGGATTTGTATGTCAGAAAGTGTTGATACAGAAAAAATTTTATGACATTTATATGCAAAAATCATTTCTAGAAAACTTATTAGGGCAACCATACAGTGACTAATAGCAAAACTGATAAAACTCAACATTTAACAAGACTGAATGCGTATAGGAACTATTAAAAGGAAAAAGGGAGGAGGATAATCCTAGAGTAAGAAGGTATTATAATATAACCAGTCAAAGAAGCTTTAACTTTAAAATTAGATGAACTCCATAGAAACTAGAAACTGATATGATTTTGGCATTCAATGAATGCATACGATACGCAGGGGGAAAGGCAAAACTCATTGGAGACTTGCGAGCACTATTGACCGTCTCAAAGAGCTAGCTCAGAGTTGGACTCCTATTTTTTCCCAACCTAAGGGAAGCAAATGACACAGCAGATTATCTATCAAAAAATCCTGGTAACATTGACAGTCCTACTTCTAGATCTAATAAATTCATATGACACAAACGGATACCTAAAGAAGATTTTATATAGAAACCTTTCAAATAAATTCATTACAAATAGTGTAGCTAAAAGGATCCATATAGAAACCAAAGATGCATGTTTTGGCTAACAACAACTCATGGCAAGCAGATATTCTGTCTTACTGACAGATTAGCAAACTATTTACAATCTGTCCAAACCCCCACCGATACGAAGTCCACCATAAACTAGTTTAAATACAGAACTTATATCTCATGCAAAGTTGGGCATTGAAAGGATTGGATGTTAAGAGGATGACAATTTGTATGATGATCCCCTTCGGATTGGGGAGGTCATTTGGAAGGAAAGGAACAAGTGTATATTCCAAGATTAGTACAAGAAATGTGGTGGTCAAGAAGATGAAAGCGATTAAATATCACATTGGGCCATCATTCTCAAGGAGTTTAATGACGTAACTTTTATGGATCGTGTAAATAATTTGGAGGACTGAGATTTGGGCATTAACTCAAGTTACTGCATTTTTTTATCTTATTTTGAGCTACTGAGGCTGCCCTCTTGTTAGCTCTACTTTTTATTTGGGGCTTACATTCTTCTCATTACTTATCAAAATCGGAGAATCTTCTTTTTATAGATGAGAAGACAACATTGTAGACAACTTTGAAACTGAATGACCTTAATGCTTTGAAACTTGAAAGCCACATTTATTACAATAACTACGCAACCCAAAACTCCTATTTTTATAACTGAAATAAAATGATTTCACTTAATTTTAACCAATTTCATGAAGAGGAGGATATTGAAGTGGTATGTTGCCCTTGCCCATAAAATTAAAGCTAGGCGGTTAGATTGGAGAGGCACTTTTGCATTACTATGTGACTGATGCATGACAATCAAGCTAAAGGAAAAAATCTTAAAAAACAGCAATAAGATCAGTTTTATGGAGTAAATGTTGGGAAAACTAGAACCACGTACATAGAATGAGTGTCCTAAAGACATGGTTCAAAGTTTCGACCAATCCTGATATGTATCAGTTTCGGCCGATCCCTATATGTATCAAGATTGGCCAATCCCGAGTCAAGATCCTTATGGGGTTCAAAAACCACAAAGGATCGTTGCAGCTTCGGTGAATTTCGGGAGTATCGGGCAGTTCATTTTGGATTTCATTTGTATCGTACTATATGTATCAGACAATATGAAACAGTCACTTTTATTTGTTAAAAACAAGCCGGTGAGCTCATTTTTTCCATTGTTTCTTCCCCAACCTCTCCATACCCGTAAGAAACAACGAGCCCTATTAGATTAAAAGAGACAAACATGAAGAACAACGAAGAATCACTGAGCAATCGTCAATTTATTCCAGAAAAAACGAACTGTGATTTTGCAAAAACAGGTGAGAAATCCACCTTTTCTTCCAAATTTCTTATACATCTAGATAATATCTAAAGATACATCAATCTTTGACTAGATCCATGGATTTCAGATGATAATTCAAAATTACTTAGAAGTTTTTTTTTTTGACAAGTATAAGCTTTATTGGGCCACCGCCAAAAGAGGACAAGCCTAAGCTGAAGAGGTCGAGATGACCTGCAAAAGCAAAGGCTAAACAACAATGAAACAAAAGGAAGCCCAACTAATTACCATCCCGAGTATAAATAATACCCCATCAAAAAACAAAATGCTCGAAGAATAAACCCCTACATTCTGGAAACACTTTAGACCAGAGATACATCAGCCCCTTCTGTTGAGGACAATGGCGTACGAATCAACTACCTTGCCTCCGAAGACTCTCTGATTCCTTTCCTTCCAGAAGCCCCAAAGAATCGCAAGAGGGAGCATCCTCCAAAGGACATTTCCTCTGGCAGAAAATGCTTTAGAGTTCCAACTAAGCATGAGAGACATAATAGAGCTTGGCATAACCCAACACGTCCCGAAATCATATAGGAATTAACTCCAGACTTCTGTAGCCAAGGCACAATATAATAGAAGATGGTCCACTGATTCCCCACTTTTTCTACACATCCAGCAGTAATCAACAAAGATGAGCCCTCTTAACTTCAGATGGTCAATTGTCAAGATATTATCAAGAGAAGCCTCCCAAGCAAAGAAGGCCACTTTAATAGGAATCTTGGATCTCCATACCAAGGACACGAAAAATGCGGAATCATCTGAACTATGAAGCGCCTCATAGAACGATCTCACTGAGAAAATATCACCTTTCGTCCAGGTCTAGGTCCAAACCCTTTTATCTTGAACTGATGGGCGGAGATGGGTATCCTATAATCTAGACACCAACCTAGATAAAGGTTCAATCTCCAAATCGTTGAGGTTTCTCCTGAATCCCATATTCCACCTATTGTCCTCCCCTTCATTCTGAAAACAATCCTGGAGCTTTACTCTATTTCCGAGCGAAATTACTTAGAAGTTTTTAAAATCGCATTTTATGATTTTTGTGATCTTAGTTTGCTTTTTTACATTTTGAGATGTGTTTGAATGATAGATCTGAATGTGTTATTGTCTGTATTACAAATGGTGTGTAGGTTAAAAAAAATTATATTATCTATTTTTTATGATTTTTTGCAGATGTTTCAATAGGTTTCAGCTGTATCGCATTCATTTCACAGAGTATCGGTCCGATACGAGCAATCCATATTGGTATCGGTCTAAAACCCGAGCTTTTGAATGAGCAGAGATGAGGATGTTGAGGTATAGATGAGTGGCAAGACTAGGAAGAGCAAAATTAGATATGAACAAATTCGAGATAATATATAAGTAGAAGAGAGGGAAAAAAGTCAATTGAGATGATTTTGTGCATGTAAAACAAAAACCAATATGATGGCGCAAAGGAGGCATGTTTTGGTGCAGGTTGAAAGGCTCTTCAAGACAAGAGGAAGGCCAAAAAGGACATGGATTTGAGGTAGTAAGAATGATCTAAAGGCATACGCTCTAACAAAAGATGTGGCAATACCGCAATAAATAAAATAGAATAACAAAACAGGATTCATGTAACCCACCCTAAATGATTGGGATAAGACTTTGTTGATTGATTGATGGATTGAGCTACCTTCACCTCTTGGAATTCTTCTTTTTTTTAAAGCCTTAGATTCTTGGAAGTGTATGTCATATTGTATTGTTGGGTGGTTCACATAAACCAAGATCTACAAAGGTTTTCTTCCAAAAAATAATTGAAGAGAATTTTTGTTAGTTTGGTGATAAAAAAATAAGCTTCCTAAGTTTTAAATATATTTTATTTAAAATCCTACAGTAAACCGACACTCCCTTACAAAAGGTCACCCTCTTTTTTATGATTCAGATCAACCAAAAACTGCTAAAATCCTAAACCTACTAAAACTCTACATTTCACGGACTCTGAAACTTCAAAAGTAAAGAAGCTTCCCAAAAACTGTCTAAAGCCCTAAGGCAATCAACCTTAGGACTGCGTAGAGTGAGAGATGAGCGGCATAACAGTATCATCAACAGTAGCAATAACAATATGCAAAAAGTGTGATAGATGGCAGTTCAATAAATTTATCACAATAAAAATAAACATTTTACCAAAAGGACCCAACACAAAAAACTAGTCCATATAAAGAAGATAATCCTTTTTGTCCAAGCAAACGTGGATCACCATTTGAACAAAAAAGAAAACAGAGTATCTCTTAGATTTTTTTCTCTTGAAATAACGATTCGTGTGAGTACCAGAAACAACAGCAAAAATGTTCAATGAATCCTAACATAATGTAAAGGAGAACCAGAGAAAAAGATAGGAGTAATGAAACTCACATCTTGATAAGCTTGTGCTTCGGCTGTATCATCCATCAGCTTCTGAACATCCTCCAAATTGATCTCACTTTGTATAGCTTTGATAGCATTATTTCCTGATTTCAAGCTCTCAAAGACGGCCCTTTGCTTACTTGTCAATTCAATATCTGCCAACTAAAACAAGATGTAGATTGGAACACTCGTATGTCTTGCTGAAAATGTAAAATTAATAAAAGGGAAAATAATAAAGAAAGTAGTACGTTAAACTAAAAGTAAACTCTCAAAAATGGAGAACAAAAGAAGGAAATAAAACCTATTTGGTTGTGTTTCGTTTGTGTAACAGATCAAATAATGAAGCTACTAGATGAATTTTATGTTACTGCAAAACCACTCACTTGTTGCTCGACATTAATGAGCCAGGTATCAACTTGTTTCAATAATTCTTCCTGGGTCTTCTTCTTCTTCAATGCAAGCAAAGCCCTGTCTTTCTTCTTCTCACGAATCAAGTCCCTTGCAGCTTGCTTCTCAGCTTCAATTACAGCATCAAGCTGAAAGAGTTCACAGAAAATGGAACAATATATGAAAAACCATAATAAGCTGTTGATATCTTCAAATCAGACTTCTTTCTCTGGACCTCCTCACAAGAATGTCTTAGAAGTGATCAAGTGCATAAAGCTGTGGATCTCACATCACTGCTTTTCATACACTACCCAGTTCCAGAAAATTTTCTGTAGGACATTATTCACTGAAAGAACTAAGCATTTAAGCCTGCAGGTCATTTTACTACTTAATAATTCAACCAAGTACCTCGCAAATGGTGTGCAATAAAAGAAAAATGTAATTTCAACAAAATTTACAAAACCTGCTATGAGCATTCAGAAGAATCTAGGATTCTAGGTTGTCAAGCAAATTCAAATAAAAGACAGACATATTGGACCAGGCTCAAATTATAAGTCTAAAGAATATGAAGCAAGAAATAAATATTTTCAGTATCCAGCCGAAGAATAACACTTAAAAAGAATGAACAAAAAAGGTACCCAGTACCCACTATGAGGGGTATTATGTTCTGTTGTGAAACAAGAAAATGCTTTATATTGTGATATGATCAAGCATTAAACACTGAGCCACTAGTTCAATGTCTCTAAACTTCAATCTAGACTTATTTCTTTGAGATTCAATGTTTTGAAGATTAATTTCATATATGTACAACCTCATGTCTAAGACATAGTAGTATATCATTATCATTCTCGACAAGCCAAGTCCATCACAACAACCGATTGAAATATGAAACGGGGCCATAGAAATAAAAACATTTGCAGATATAAAGAGAATTTTTGAAAATCATTTATATATTCCCATCTTTTCACCTAGTTAAAATCAGGGAAACCAAATTACTGTAGCAAGTGGTGAAAAAGCTTTCGACCATGAATCAAACACCCAAACTGTGGTACATAATACATAACACAAAAGGACGTCAACTGGAAGGCGAAGGTGAAGGTGAAACATCAACAATTCGATACTAAAAAAGTTGCCCAATGTTTACATCTCATCGACGAAAATCCTAAATATGCAGCCTGCTACTTGTGAACTTTCTGATCATTCTAAGATGATCATAATTCCCAAGAAAAATGTTCTCTTGTAAATTCCAATTTTATGACGCACTCAAACCCCAAAAAACATTATAAGCAATGCTAGTTTTAGTTCTCCATCACAATATTTTTTTATTATGTCAGTTACAGTCAGAACCTAGAGAAACCCACAGCAACCCCTAAAGCCCACAATAAATACACGACCCAAGAACTACAAGATAACCCTAAAATGACAGGGGTGACGGAGGGATCGTACCAATTCGAGCCGTTTTTTTTCATGCTTTTCCCAGAGGAGGTCTGGAGAAATTGCAATCAATAGGATTTCCCTAATCCTCCCTTCCCGAGCATAGAAGGACCATATCATATTTCCTTTTTGCCCCAAATCCCACACTAAATTAATTTTGGCAAAAACCCAAACTTGCTAAGAGAATTCAATTCAAAGTACCAAGAATTTTGGCTCAAGAACCGTGGTTGATGTTTATAAATGACTTTGGATACAATCTATGAAGCATCCCTAGGCACGTGAAAGAAATACTAGTAGGCATTATGGTACATACAAACAAAGGATTAAAAATACGTAATGACAAATTATAAAAGAAGGCTGTCAAGAGTTGTAACCAATATTCTATATCTTAATGATTCCTTCTACATTATCACACGTCTAAAGTGATTCTTCGCTACAAAATACTAAAACCCTAGACAAAATTCTCACGGTCAATCACTTGATCAGCAAGCAGATCATTATCAACATGTTCTCTCTTTACAAAGAAAATGAAGAATCAGTTGACGGTTTGCTTCTACATTGCGATTTAATTTATCTTTTTTCTATTAAGAAAATGGATGCAAAGAAAAAACCCAAAGTACAAGAAAAACTATACAAAAGCTAATGAAAAGAAAGCTCAAGAGCCAAGAAACTGTACAACCCACCCAAAATCCCTATGAGCACTATAGGCGGTCAAAAATAACCAACTCCTATTTGGACAAGAAGCCTTGCGCCTGATACCATGGAATTCTTTGTACAAGAAGTCTTCTGCAGTGCATATTTTCTAAATTTCTAATGCAATATGAAAGGAATTTATTTTATAGCTTTGGTATCAATTGCCTAATGCCAAGAAAGGTTATTGAGCTTCCTCGAGGATGGAAAACCGTCTCTTTCAAGCTGAGGTCGAGTGTTATGGTCTATTCTCTCATTCGCCGTCTCGTAGGCGATTTGGAAAGAGAGGAACAGGTCATAATTTTTGAAGATAAAAATGGAGCCATAGAATGGGTTATTGACAAGATCAAGGATTAGTTGATTTTCAGTCTTGCATTCTTAAAGAGTTTAAGGACCTCGCATATTATGTTGATTGTTTCCTTTGCATCTCTTAGGAGATGCTTCCCATATATTCATCATCTGTAATTTGATCCTTCTGAGGGTTTTTTCTCATTTTAAAAAATTAATCATTACTTATTGAAGAACAAAAAAACATTCCTTTAGCATGTTTCAGAGACATTACGTCTTGCTTGCTAGTTTGTCTTCTCTTCTCGACTCGTCGTATGGCTCCGATGGAAGGTCCAGGGCTTGTCTAGCAGCTAACATGTATCTTCAGAAGTATTGGGTTGACTATCAAGAAACCTTTGCCCCATGACAAATGTAGCTTCTTTTGGGCACTTGTTAATGTTATTGGTAGGGGTGTCAATCCAGCCCTCTTGTAAGGGGGCCCAGCCATACCCTACCCTTTGAAAGCCCTAAAAAGAGGGCTTTTTTATGAATTCCAAGCCCTTAGGGCCGGGCCGGGCTAGGGTCACACTCAAGGGGGCCCGACCCTTAGCAAATCATCCCTTTTATATTTATTTTTTAAAATTATATTCTATAAACAACACCCATAGTGCATCTTTTTTTTTTAGAAAACAACACACTTAGTGCATGGTATATTCAAAACTAAATTAAGTTGTCTTTATATATATATAAATGGGTTGTTCTAAGGTCACTTATCATTGGCCACTTAAAGTGTCCAACTGTTAATGAGAGTTCTAAGCTACCTAGGGAATGAAACCTTTTTTTGGAAAACTAAAAATATAAAAGAAAAGGGAGAAACTGGTTGGCATGGTCTCCCAGTTTCCTTAGGTACTCATGTTACAACGTTATTGGTGTTGGACACTACAATTATCCTAAAAAAGATACAATTTCGGGCAATTTCCAAACGATTTAGCCATTCCAAAATTATGACCGTCCCAAAATCGTTCCTATTTTGAAAATTTTAAGGTTCAAAATCATTCCAAAATGACTTTTTCTAGTGTAAATTTATAATATATCATTTATTTTATCGAGGTCTTTAAAGAGACTAGAAGGTTCATTTTTAAAATTATGGTCATTCATTAAAAAAATCTATATAGATTAAACTAAGGAAAAATGTTACCAAGCCAAGTGCATTATTAAAGCATCTACTTTTTTCTATTAAATTTATTTATCTTTTAATACTTCTCTTCTAGGCTCTAGCCCTACCCTGAACCGGTCTTGGCCCTTGAGGGTAGGGCTAGGGCCTAGCCGGTTCAAGCCCTCTAAGGGCTAGGGCCTCACCTTTAGAAGTGAGGGTAGGGCTAGGGTCGGGCTAGGCCCTAGCTTATTTCTCAAAATGAATCTCAAGAGTGACACTCAAAACCTCTTTTCTGCAACAATGGGGGTTTTCTTTACACACATGGAAGCTGAAGTCGCAAGCCAAAGGGGTCGATGCAATTGACTACCTCAGCACCTCCTCAGTAAATTTTTGAAGCGGCAGAATTTTTGAAGCAGCGATCATGCGCCCAGTGATTTGCGCCTGGTACACCTTAAGGCGATTTAAAAAGTAACTACGGGTTAACGCATGGGTGTAACAGGCGCAATATCATTAGGCGCAGGATCGCTGATTCAAAAATTATGCCGCTCCAAAAAAATTCTCAGCATCTCCCCATGTATCAAGCTTAAGCCCAATAGCATTCCACCAAGTGGCAAAGAAAGGCATGTTCCTTATACGATTTTTTACTATTTACAACTACAAAAAATTCAATGGCCGCCATTTGACGTGGCCAATCCAGAGAGTCATCTATCAGATGGACAATCTGGATTGGCCAAATCATCCCTCTAAAAAGTCTATGTTGTCAATCTTAAGAATACTTAGTTCATTAGTACTTGATCTCGATCAGTAGTTGTCTTCTGAAGACCGTCAACAATCAAAAGGACACTTCATCAACAAATCAAAGAAGATCAAAGTTAAAGAAGATCAACCCAAGGAATACGGTTCAGCAAAAGATAAAGTCGAGTCAGTATGAAGATTTGGGACTCAACTCAACGGACAATCGACAAACAGAATCTCGTGTACTTTATATTCGTATACATCAAGTAGTTCACCGCGCAAAACGTGTGGTTGTACAAACCCTTGATGATATGTGACTTAGACTTTTTGGCATCTCGGCTTACGTTAGTCAGTTTGCCGGCCTAGCAATTTGGGTTATTTGGTGTCAAGTATAACTGATCGACCGACCGCCCTAGTTACTCGTGGTTTTTTGTTATCAGCTCTTGGGCGGACCGGCCATTTTGATCGGCCGACCACCCCGCAGACAGAACTCTGTCTCTGAGCGGTTGACCAACTAAAATGTGCGGTCGACCCCCCGTGAAAAACGGATCTCAGTTGACTGAAAAGTCTCGTAATTTTTTGCTTGTTTGGGCCCATCCCAATGGGCATTTTAGGTCCGTTTCTCTTGTTTAAGAGTTGCCTATATAAAAGGGACATAAACCCTAAAACAAAATACCAAGCAACAACTCTTTGACTCCCATTCTTTCATTGATATCTTCTGAGTTGAAGAGATCTGATTATTTAAGAGCTTCACCTGAGAAAATCAAGTTGTATCACTTTCTGAAGGCTCTAACTGTTTGATGGGCTACACTATGTTCATTACATTGTCTCATCTTCTACTCAGTAGATGATCATCTCTGTAAGTGTGGTTTTGTAGTGAAACTTCTCTAAAGATTCAACCCTTTGCTAAGGTAAGTATCTCTATAAACAAACCTTTTAGATATGATTAAAACTACCAAAACTTGAACTTGTGTTTGGTAGACGAGTGGTTACTCATTGTATTGAGTTGTGGATTGTAGATCCTTGAGGAAAAGGTTTTCCTCTAACTCTACTGGCCTAAGTTGACTCTCTATGTGTGCGAGAAGTGATTCTCGTGAGATTAGACTAAGTGGATACTTAGTTGTTTTTATTATGTTCAATTGGATATGTTGTAATGCATGATTGAAAGAATAATAAATTGATCGTGTTGAGTGTTAGAGAATGGACGTAGGTGCGAAGTCACTAAACCACTATAAATATGTCTTGTGTGATTATGAATGTTTGCATAATTTGTCTCGTATACCTATCTCAGTTTCTGTGGATGATTTGAATATTAGTTGTTTGATCTATTTCCGCCTTATGTGATCATCAAATTAAAATCTATAGATTCTATACATTAATCCGCAGAAAAATTTTAAATTGTCCTATTCAACAACCCCCCCCCTCTAGGACATATTGTGGTAATTATAAGGGAATTTCACCCTCCACCTGGCAAGAAAATCCATGCCATACTTATCAAAAATAAAAAATAAAAAATAAAAATTTCATGCCACATCAGAAAAGAGGCTTGCAGGGACACTCCATAAAACAGAAAACCTTTTTTCCCTTAAGATTTCCCCCTCTTTACCAAAATCGAATAAAAAATCAGCACCAAAACAAATCAACAAGATTTTTATAAACAATTAAGAATCAATCGAACTGTAAAATGAAATGAAACAATAGTTGGAACCTGTTGTTGATACAGTGCGAGCTTCCGGCGCTGTGTCTTGAGGGAGAGAATCGCTCGATCGACGTCGGTGATCTTCGGTTTCTTGACGAATAAATTCCCCATCTCTGCTGAATTCCTCTTATTCCCTTCTTAATCCGACGACTAAGAGAAGAATCGACCTTCAATTTGCAGAGCAGAAAACCCTAGAATATGGAATTCCTTCATGTTTCTTTCCAACAGACAAGTTGACAAAAGGATTCCTATGCAGAACGTAGCTTCAATTGTCGGAGAGAGAGCTGCCGATTTGAAGAACGAGGACTACGGAGGCGTCCGGACGAAGAGCGAGCGCATAGAAAGACGAAGGAAGGAGATTCTCACCTTGTACACGTCTTTTTGTCAATTTTAAAAACGAGGTCCGGTTTCTGGATTTATAGTCCACGCTTCTTGTCTGCACCTACGGGGATTTCTCACGCGCGAGTCAAAAAGATTCTCATTTTTCCACACTTTTTTTTTTTTTTTGGGATGGAGAAGGAAAAAACATGGTTTTAAAAACGGCCGTTTAAACGGTAACGCCCCAAGCCCGTTTCCGTTAAAACCGTTTAAACACGTTTTATCTGTTTTGAAAAAAACGGCCATTTTTTGTTTTAACAGCCGTTAAAATCGTTTAAATGGCCGTTAAAATCGTTTAAACAGCCGTTTAATTTTGAAATTTTTTGCGAAAAAAACAGCCGTTAAAACCATTTAATTCCGTAAAAATCCGTTAAATTCCGTTTTTTTTTTAATTTTCAAATTTCAAAATTTGAATTTCAGCGTCACTTTTTCCGTTTAATTCTATTTTTTTCCTTTTTTTTCCATTTTTGCCCCTGACCGTTTCAATCCGTTTAAACGGTAACACCCCCAGTCCGTTTAACCATTAAAACGGCCTCTTTAAACCTTGGGAAAAAACACCATGAAAATCGAAATTAATTAAGAATACCCCTATACTTTCAAACAAACACGCTCTTAAACAAATCTCACGTGTTAATGACTCACGTTGGAGTGTAACCTGCATCACGGAGTAAAACTTTGATGACAGTGGACCGTCATCGAGGCCGATGACAGCCCACAATATGAGCCACATGGCATACTCTTAGAGAACTCTGACCGTATGGATGTTTTGCCAATCCCTAGCTGGACCTACAAATCAAAAAACAGCCTTATTAGTGATTTCTAGACGGTGGATTTGAGTTATTTTCATGTGTTGATTTTAACCGTGGAAATTTGAGCATTATTGACCATTATTTGGGGTACAAAGTTTTGAAATCACTAATCAGGCTGATTTTTGGTTTGTAGGTCTAGCTAGGGATTGGCCAAACATCCATACGGTCTTCGTCCTCTATGAATATGCCACATGGCTCAACAGTCTGCTGTCATCAAAGTTTTAATCTGCAACACGCGGACCGATGGGTGGTGGGAAAAAATTTAGATGTAGAGGCTTTGGATGCAGTCGATGCAGAGGGGTCTCATGTCCCCACATGGCTCATTTTTTTGAGTCCACTAACAGCATGGATGTTTACGTGTTAATGACTCATGTTGGAGTGTAACCTGCATCACGGAGTAAAACTTTGATGACAGTGGACCGTCATCGAGGCCGATGACAACCCATAATATGAGCCACATGGCATACTCTTAGAGAACTCTGACCGTATGGATGTTTTGCCAATCCCTAGCTGGACCTACAAACCAAAAAACAGCCTTATTAGTGATTTCTAGACGTTGGATTTGAGTTATTTTCATGTGTTGATTTTAACCGTGGAAATTTGAGCATTATTGACCATTATTTGGGGTACAAAGTTTTAAAATCACTAATTAGGCTGATTAATGGTTTGTAGGTCCAGCTAGGGATTGACCAAACATCCATACGGTCATCGTCCTCTATGAATATGCCACATGGCTCAACAGTCTGCTGTCATCAAAGTTTTAATCTGCAACACGCGGACCGATGGGTGGTGGGAAAAAATTTAGATGCAGAGGACTTTGGATGCAGTCGATGCAGAGGGGTCTCATGTCCCCACATGGCTCATTTTTTTGAGTCCACTAACAGCATGGATGTTTACATGTTAATGACTCACGTTGGAGTGTAACCCGCATCACGGACTCTGACCGTATGAATGTTTTGCCAATCCTTAGCTGGACCTACAAACCAAAAAACAGTCTTATTAGTGATTTCTAGTCGGTGGATTTGAGTTATTTTCATGTGTTGATTTTAACCGTGGAAATTTGAGCATTATTGACCATTATTTGGGGTACAAAGTTTTGAAATCACTAATCATGCTGATTTTTGGTTTGTAGGTCCAGCTAGGGATTGGCCAAACATCCATACGGTCATCGTCCTCTATGAATATGCCACATGGCTCAACAGTCCGCTGTCATCAAAGTTTTAATCTGCAACACGCAGACCGATGAGGGGTGGGAAAAAATTTAGATGCAGAGGACTTTCGATGCAGAGGGGTCTCATGTCCCCACATGGCTCATTTTTTTGAGTCCACTAACAGCATGGATGTTTATCCATCCCCCCCGGGTGGATATGCATAGAGAAAATCAGCATTATCAATAATTTCTAGCCATTGGATTAAGAACCCAAAAATATGGAAAAAAATATGCTTGAATCCAACGGCTACAATCAATTCTAAAAAAGGGCTAAAATCTTTGGCTCGAGAAAATCAATGAGACTGATTTTTGGTATATATATCCACTAAGGGGTGAGGTAAATATCCATGTGGCTAGTGGGACCTAAAAATGAGCTATGTAGGGCCAAGAGACCCCTCTGCATGGACTGCATCCAAAGTCCTCAGAATCTAAATTTTTTCCTGGGTGGTGGGGCAACCATGAGTAGAACTTTGCTGACCTGGGTGGTGGGGCAAAGTTGCTGACCAACCACAATAGAGAAAAATTTTGAAGCAGAGGGATTTTTGAAGTGCGATCATGTGCCCAAAGATCGATCGCGCGCGGTATACCTAGGGTTTCAAGTAACCCCAGGCATATGTGGCACACGATCATTGGCGCATGATCATCGCCACTTCAATAAAATCTTCATCACTTGCTGTTCGACTGCATTTTTGCTCAACGTATTTGGAAAGGCTTGCTGGATATGTTCGTTCTCACTCAGCCAATCTCTAATTGGTCAGACTTATTCAATAGAACTCCGTTGTTCATAATGCTTTGGAGTTCGGGCGTCATTCATTCTATTGTGGGTATTTGGAAAGAACGATGCAAAGTTTTCCATGATAGCTCTCAGCATAATGCCGCTATGGTTCTGAAATGGATCGGTCAAAGCATTAAGGTATGGAATTATCGAACTCTAACCCGGTTGGTTCAACTTTGGATCGGCAATTTTTATCTAAGATTGGGATCAATCCCATTGCTAGAAAGGCTCCGAAAATCCTTCCATGTACGTGGTTGGTTCCACCTTTGGGGGTTGTCAAAGTTAATTGTGATGGCTCTTCGCTTGGTAACCTGGGTATTGGAGGCTGTGGAGTTCCTTTCAGAGATTCTTTGGGTGACACTAAAGGTGTGCTGATCATGGGTCTTGGAGTTACCACAAATTATATGGCTGAGTGTATAGCTATTGTTGAAGGAGTAGAAATGGCACTTTCCAAAGGCTGGCTTCATATTTGGATTGAATCTGATTCGGAATCGGCAATCAAAGCCTTCAAGAACGACGACATTCTATGGATGGTCAGGTCCAGATGGGTAGACATTGAACATTCTTTATTAGCATTCATCTCAGTTCTATTTGGAGAGAAGCCAACTTTAGTGCTGATATGTGTGCTAAAAAGGGAGCTACTTTTCAACAAAGGCGACAAACAATGGTGGGACTCCCACCCTCCCTTTTTATCTTCTGTGGAAGTCCCGATCAGGTTTACTACAGATTTGTTATCTGAGTAGATGATCAGTGGATATTCCTATTTTTTTCCTTTTTTATCTCTTCCTTCACCCTTTGGGGTTTGTAATCTTTTCTTGTCTTTTAATACATTTGCATTTAGCAAAAAAAAAAAAAGTTAGAGCATCTCCAACCATGTTTCAAAAAAAAGTTATATCTGGCTTCAAAAAACATGTTTCAAATTTGAAGATAGAGTCACTCTCTAAAAAGTGTTGAACTCCAACCATTTGCCCTGACTTCAAAAAAGCATCTGACTTCAAAAATGACAAAAAGATATTTAAAAGTTTTAAGAATGACAATAAATATTTAAGATTTGTTGGTAAAAAGTAGATGATTTTCAATAGGATACAAAAGATATCAAAGTTTTTCAAATGAACACAAAAAGGATAAAAATAGAATTCAGAAAAAGAAAAACAAGGACTATATATTTGAAGCCAAAGAGTAGAGGGCTCTATATTTGGAGCCAAGAAGGAGCTCGGCTTCAAATATAGAGCCAGATATAGACCCCAATTGGAGTTGGATTTGCAAAAGCTGGCTTCAAATATGAAGATAGAGCCAGATATAGAGTTCGGTTGGAGGTGCTCTAGGATGGTGTAGACACACTATTTTTGCTCAATGATGATCCAGTTTGACTTCACTAGATGTTTAGGACCATATAGGACCAACTCATCCAAGATTATGGCTTTGTTTAGCGTCTCTATTGCTTCTGCTCGGCCCAGGCACCTTGCTAGGGCGCCATTAAGGATTGTGAAGGGCTTTATGGCTTTGAGGGATTGAGCTTGGTCGCTGTAGGGCGAGAGGAGTTGTTGTATCAAAGGATGTCTCCAGTCCTGCTCTTTGTCTTTCTCTTGCTCATTGGTGGTGGATAGCCAGGTGGCTGGAAGAGTTCGTTTGAACTGCCCTATATCCAACGATCATCTGGAACAGCCATATAGAAAATTTGTCAAACCACCTAAGAGGGGGGAATTGTGGTGGCATAAAATTAGAAGATTATCAGAGTCCACATGGCAAGTGTACCAAACTGGATGCACCTAAGAACCTTAAACAAGTGCATGGGTTGTTTACGAATTTAATTAATCCATATCACAATTCGACAAAGGAAAAAATGGACATATCTTATATGATATATAATATGTTATGATTTATAAGTTGTCTTTGTGACCATATGAAGGCTCTGAAAGGTCAATTACTAAAGTTAGGATAGTTGCTAAGATTAACATACTCTTGAGATCGAGACAACATATATTGCTTGTAAAGATCATTAGTTTTTACTTGTGCCAACGGCACTCCCCAACAAAGTGTCGGCAAATCAATTCGCATGCCTTTGGCACTCAAACTCATTTCACAAGCATTTCATTGTCTTAAATATATACACCTCACGCTCAAAACATTCATAATCATACTCCAGTTTTTCTATGACAAATACATAGTCATGTTGTATTATGATTAAAATATTAATTTTTCAATACAAACTATAACTAATTTGTATATGACAAAAATTAGCCTGGTTGACCATTTCTAGTCATTAAATCTGAGTACCTAAAAATAATGCTCGAAACTCCCAAAAATCACCACCTGATTGGTGGTTTATAGGCGTTGGATCTGAACACCCCAAAAAAATTCTCAAATATGATTGACCAAAACGTACACACCAATAATACTGATTTTTTGATGTGTAGGTACCTAAGGATGGGCCAAAAATCAGCATGATTGGTGGTGTGTAGGTCCACATAGGGAAAACACTCATATTTAAAAATTAGGTAATATAATTGCCACCATCATATGCAGAAAGTCGTGTTAAAAACTCCCCAAATTCACCACCTAATTGGTAGTTTGTAGGAATTAAATCTAAGCACTCCAAAATAATGTTCAAATTTGATTGACCAAAATACACCAATCAGCCTGATTTTTTGGTGTTTACATCCACTTAGCGACGGGTCAAAAATCAACCTGATTGGTGGTACTGTATAGGTCCACCGAGGAAAAACCTCATATTTAAAAATTAGGTAATATGATTGCCACCATCAAATGCAGAATATGATATTGAGTTCAAGGGGTTTGGTTCACTATTTTGCTATCAAATACAGCAATGCAACCGGCTAGATTTTCAAAATTCTTCAGCTACAATAGTGTGATTCCCGAGAAAAGTATTGAGCAAAGTTTTACTTACTAAACAGATTTTCAAGCAACATAATTTTATACGATTCTAGCCACAAATTGATCGAAAAATAGGTGGACAATACATCAATACCCATGCATTACCTAGAAAAATATAAATAATAAAATAAAGTAATGACAAAAGATTACCATTTTCAGCAAATTGAACTCACAGAAAAAATACACGGTTGAACCCACAAGCCATATTTTTGAACTCCAAATAAAAAAAGCAAGCTAACCCACCATCCCAATTTCAGAAAGAAAAAAATCAAATAAAGAAAAAACATGTGAATTGGCAAAAACCCACAGACACACACACACCAAATTTCAAATTTCTAGAGAAAATAAGCCCAGATCAAGGGGGGCAAATCTTGAGACAAAAATTTCAAGGAAATAAATACAAAGTCGAACCTCCATATATCATGAGTTCAAGAGATCATCATGGTATTAAAACCCACAATACCCCCACCGAAGTCCACAAAATTTCTATTCACCTTCAATCTACCGACACAAGCCCCCCCCCCCCCACAAATTCTTAAATGGGTCTTCTTTCTCCAATTTACTCACACAAGAAGAGAGATAAGGTCTAACAACAGTTAAATCTCAACTGCGTAATAGAACATAAGAATTCAACAGAATCGTACCTATTTTTTGGTCCAACAATCTCAGACCTTGACTTGTTTTAGGTCAAATCGAAGAGCAAAACCTTAAAATACCTTGACTTGTAGATCTCGGTAGAAGATACTCACAACATGAGCACGGCGAAGACAAACTTGCAGCCCTAAACCCCAACTCATTAGGGTTTGAGATGGTGGAAAATTTCTCAGATGCTCGCAAAAATGGCAATCCAAATCCAGATGAAGACATGTACAATGACTTGTAGATCAGCAATTCTAAACAACCCCAACTCATTAGGGTTTGATATGCTGGAAAAATTTCAGATGCTCGTGAAAATGGGGACACAAATCCATATGAAGACGGCTGATGGCGATGGCGATCGCACAAACAAAAATCCAGATGAAAATGAGGGTCGAAAATGGTAATCCAAATCTAGATGAAGACTGAAAGTAGGGTTTTTCCGGTCGTTGGACAAAAACCCTAATTTCAACACATTTGTAATTAATCCGAGACTTTTATCCTGTAAAATATTGAGATATTGTATAGGGATTCGTGTCGAATGTCAATCCGCACTCGGGGTTTGCTTGCTCAATTCGAGAACATAAAATGACGGATTGTTACGAGCAAAATAAAGAAGTGAGAATTGTGGTTAAAAGCGATTTTAAAACATTATTTTTTTAGAGGATTATCTCGAACCACGGATAACTACATTAACAAAGATAATAAACAAAAGATGTAAATAACTTGAACTAATTTATTCATGAATCCAAAATCAATTACAAAATTTGCGTCACAATGAGCAATAAAACAACCTAACTAAAAAGCGAATAAAAAAATGATAGAGAGAGAAACTAATTTTTGAGAGAGAAAACTAGGGAGAGAAACTAAATGAGAAGGAGAGAGAAAGTCCTAGAGAGAGAAGAGAGATTTTTTTTCCTTGAACTTACCTCGAAAGTGTAGCCATGAGATGGAAATCGGCCGAGAAAGATGAAAAGGTGGGTTGGCCATGTGACGTGGTGGTGCCCGTATGAACTTGAGGAGAAGCTGATGGTAGCGACTTGTGGAGAGGATAAACCGTTGTGGAGATCTGATAGAAGCATCGCTCTGTGCTCGTGCCAACAGACGGACCACTAGTTTGGAGATAATGGAGGAGGATGGCAGTGGATACCGCCGGTGTTAATGGCGGACGGTGGTGGAAATGATGAGGTGGCATGGTGCACAGGACTTGCTGATCAACGGTTCGACCAGCAAGTGATTGCTTGGCTGAACCATGGTTTCACACAATGGTGGAGCGCGTAAAGAGGAGAAGGGCAGCCGCAGTTGCACGGCTAGTAGAGGAGGAGAACGCCGGTGTTGTGGTGTTGCAGACCTGCCGGAGTTGCAGGTCTACCCAGAAAAGATAGAGGACAGTGATGGTGATGCCAAAAGGGAGAAGGAATGACCTTGGGTGGCCAAGGCGTTGCCATTTGGACGGTGATGAACAGGAGGAGGTAGCTGGTTCAATGAGGATCTACAGGCGGAAGGAGAGGCGCCGGTTGCTACGCAGCAAGGGGGGCGGTGTGTGCCAGTCCACTGTTAGTTACAGTTCATGCGAGTTGCTGGTAAGGTGGAGAACGGCTGGAGGAAGGAGACGTTGGGAGATGTTGAAGGAGGACCAGCAGGTGAGGGCGATCCTCCCCTTCTCCTTCTTCTTCTTCTCTCCATTTTTTTTGTTTTTCTTTTCTTCTGTTTTCCTCCTCCCCTTGTGGTGATGACGGCTCGGAGTAAAATAAAAAGTGAGATAGTGTGGGAGTGAGATGTTGGAGAGAGTCCTTTTTAGGAGGCCTTGTCAGCAACCATCTCTCCTCTTTCTTTTATCATCCAACGTCCCACACCCTGCATGCTTCCTCTCTATCTTCAATCTATACCTTCTTTATTTCCCTTTCCAAAATTTGCTCTTTTGAACAACCAATAGCTATTGGCCATCTTATTAATCCCAAAACTCACCACCGTCCAACATACCTTTGCTTTAAAAGTAAATCTATTTAAAAGATTCCCCTTTTTTAATTCCAAAAACTTCCATTTAGGACCTTATAACCGTCCAAGGCATTTGGGCAATTATCCCATATGTTGCGAAGTATCCTCTTTGCATAGTCAAGACCACTCAGCACTTTTCGATATTTTGTTTGACGCTTTTTGGAATAATCAACGGTGTCCATGTGTTTTCAATTCCACCACCTTTTGATCTTCACATGGGTCCCATGTCACATGCCATCAACTCTCCATTCTTGTTGTCGACACCTAACATCCAACAACTTTGTTTTCAAAACTATTCTTTTCCATGTGATTATCTCTTGGTCCACATTAATTCGGCCCACAATCTTGCTGGCCCATAGCCTTGTTGGCCCACAATCCTACATATAGCACCTCATGTATTTTCCATAATTTACACGGGTCCAACATCGTGGTCTACACTTTGCAGTCCATACTTGCTGTCCAGCATCATGTCATGTGTATTGCTTTATCACGACCGTTCATTAGTTGTGTCATGCGGTCCACAACCATGCACCATCTCTTGTAAGACCGCCTTCTACGTGGATTACCAAGGTCCAACCGTGTATCCAATGCATCTTCTAGCAACTTGTTTCTTTTGATAACAACACGTTCCATGCTATGTGAGTTGCCAATGCCATGCTTTCTTTGAATTTCCAAACACGATCCGCCTTAGATGTTTATCATCCATACTTGCCACGTTATCACATCAAGTCTTCAGCCAATCACATTTAGCGCGCTTCTTCATTTGAGTCCTTGCATGTGGACTTGGGCTTTACGCTAGGCTTTTAGGCCTTAGTTGAATTTCTAGCTCTTGGGCTTGCGTTCCAGTACTCTTCTTTAGGCCTTGGGCTTAATCACCTTAGTCCGTCTCTTGGTCTTCAGCTCTCCCGCTTTTTCGGTTCTTTGGACCGGCTCTTCGGTCCTCTTGTTCAGCCCGTATTAGGTCCGTATCTTCTAAACATAGCATGTTGGCTCTTTAAGCTTTTATGATAGGCTTCTATGGTTGATTGTGGGCCCGTAAGTCTCAAGAATCATCCAATCGGAGTTTCCTGCGACAGAAGAAGCGCGTAATTAATGAGACTTAATCAGAACAACTTTATATCTAGACTTCCGAAAATGTATTTAATGTATGCAAATATACCATTTCATCCAAAAAAGTGTGTTCTACGTAACTGAAGAGACTCTTACGTAGAAAAAGTGGATAAATAGAGCAGTTTTACATAGGAGAGTACAATAACGTTAAAAGGATGATTGCTTAAAATAAGCACTTTTGAGCAAATATCAAAGATAGGTAAGAGAGAGATAGATATAGAAAAAATGAACGGGGGTATGTTTGTTGAGCACACGCAGGAAAGCGAGAAACATGAGTAGGAGTGAGGTCAGATCTGACCATCCAAATTAAATAGACAAAAATATATGAGCCACTCTTTAAGGGGAGATAAGAGAGAGGGGCAACCATCTTCCCTTGTTAGATAGCTCTTAAGTGACACATCTCAGTCAAATATTTGCCACGTACCATCTATTGACACATTGCATAGGAAGATATCCATGTCGCAAACCTTCGTACCACATCCCATACAGAGACAAATAGAGAGGATATCAATGAAGATGGATGTACAACCAATGGATGAGAATCGTCCAAGACTTCAAGAGTTCTTTATGCTTCTACTTAATTCAAAGAATTTGAATATTGAGGGGTCTTTAATACTTGTTAGGTTGTTGATTTCTTTTAGACTACGGCGATGTGTGAGTAGTTATAAATCTTTGATACTGGGTGGAACCAAAAGATGAGTAAGAATTGTGCATTGAGGGTGTTGGTGGAATTACTACATCCAAAATATTTAATATTGAGAGCTCAAAGTCCATCAAACCTTCTACTATGGGAAACATGCCAAAATTTTGTACAAATAAAGATGTTCAATCATGTAGAAACTTGAGTTTATTGAATATCTTTTGATTAATTACATAGACCTACTCAAAGCTCTTATATAGAGCATTACAAGAGTCCAATAGGATTGAGATCCTATAATCTCTCAATCAAATCTAATCTTAATTGGTAGAGCATTACAAGAGTCCTATAGGATTGAGATCTTATAATCTTTCTATCAAATCTAATCCTAATATATTATCCTAATCTTGTGATAAGATAAACCAATAATGATATGGTGTATCTCACACAACTTATTATGATATATATTCTCTAACATTCTCCATCAAACTCATGGGGATCGAAGATCTACGATCATCGTGAGTTTGCCAAAATCCACTATATTGAAGAAAGAGTATCGTTGAAAGATGCTATAGCTATTTTAAGTTGCCTTGATGATTGAATCGCCTTGATCAAGCATTGAAGTCCTTTGCTTGCCAGTAATGAAGATGTTTGTTAGCTAGAGTGGTGATCCATAATTGGTCACGCGGGATCTTATACTAGAGAAATTATCGATTTAGGCTAGACCTGAACCTGTCGGATTAATCCGAATAAAGGGCCTCGTTGGGCCAAAAATGTGTGGGCATCTATTTGCCTCACGGGCTTGGGCTCAATGAGTCTACAAGCAATGAAGGGTGTGGGCCTCTCTTACACCTCACACAAGCTTGGGCTATACAAGTTCACAAGCAAATCATTTTTTTTTTAAATTTGATTTTCATTTGAACCGACACGGAAAGCAAGTTTGGAGGGTTTCCAAAACCCATGAAGGAGGTGGTCAGAGATTGAAGCTCATGGCGACGGAGACATCATTGGAAGCGGCACTCGATGTTTGGGTTTTCAAAAACCGAGAACAAGGTGTGCCAGAGATGGCTTACAGCTGTGACGACGTTGACGGCAATGGCATTAACATCATTAGCGGAGGAGGCATCAACAACATCAATGCTTAAAGCCCTCTGATCTGAGGTGGGCTACTAGAGCTACAACGTTGATTGAGCTCCAATGTTGATTACTTGATTGATCTTGGCACAGATCTTGAGGTCGAGGATGATAGGAAATGTACGCCATTGGATCTTGCGATGGAGCTTCGGGCAACGACGACAACAGTGAGTGAAACTAAAAAAAAAAAATTCGGCCCGACGGACAGCAAAGATGCTGCCCGTCGAAAGAGTGATTGATCGCGTGAAGATCAGAAGAACACAGGTCATTGGATGACCCGCTATGATACCATGTAGAAACTTGAGTTTATTGAATATCTTTTTATTAATTACATAGGCCTACTCAAAGCTCTTATATAGAGCATTACAAGAGTCCAATAGGATTGAGATCCTATAATCTCTCAATCAAATCTAATCTTAATTGATAGAGCATTACAAGAGTCCAATAGGATTGAGATCCTATAATCTCTCAATCAAATCTAATCCTAATATATTATCCTAATCTTGTGATAAGATAAACCAATAATGATATGGTGTATCTCACACAACTTATTATGATATATATTCTCTAACAAATCATATAGTAATCGATAGTCAAATCCGTTGGTTCCTTAGAAAGCGTAAAAAATTACTTAGTGGTGAATTTTTTTCGCTTTCTACCACAAACATTTCCTAATGGGAGATTCTTTCCTGAAACTCTTATCTTTTTTAATTCTCTAGCTTCATTAGGTGAGGCTTGTCTAATCCCTTCACCTCTTACCTTGAACTCTTAGACTCATCTTGAAATCCTTCCTTCGTACCAAATATAATAGCTTATTGGATTGTTCTCCGAGGCCTTGGTTGTGGAACCTTAAATTAGATATCAAAAGTTGTATATTGGATTATTCTCAATCTTAATATAAAGAGTATTAGAATATTCTCAGTCTCAATAGTATAATACTGCACGACCCTAATTAGACATCATAAGTTGTCATTCATCTACCTTGGCACCTTATTAACATGGCGAATAAGATCCCACGTTAGTTGAGAAAGAGGAAATCTCAATTCGACGATCATCTAACCTATTATACTATTAATTTTGTTAGACTAAATGACCATCTCAATTAACTCTCTACCTGAATGCATGACCTCATAGTCAGAAATCCTAAACTTTGTAAAGGTCCATTCAATTGTCCACTTCCTTTTCGGTGACAAAGGATCATAAAATGCAAGAGGGAAGAATAAAATATTATGACAACAATTAGAGGGCCTAAGGAGTTGAAAAACTACAAAGCAATGATACTTTCAATGGAAATGTGGAGACCTTCAAACAACCACACTAGAGTGAAAAAGATAAAAATGAAGGAGAAAGGCTTTATTGTAAAGAATAATTTTATATTCTAGTTTGGCAAGGATTTCGTGTGATACAAAACATTCTTGTAACCATTCCTACGAGCACCAGCGTAGCGTTGAAGATGTCGTGGTACGCATATTTCGCCGACTACGTGAAGACTAAAAGACAAAAATAGCAAGAATCAAACGGTTGACAATACGAGTCATCTGAGTAACTGCCCATTTGTTCGTTAAAGATCATGCGCGCTCGCATAGGAAGGTAAGTGACTTAGTGACCATAAGAATAGGTTTTAAATAAATAAAATATAATAGTCAAACCTAGTCAGATGATAGACCCGAGTCTAATTAAGAGTTTGACTATGGGGTATGTCCAATCAATTGGATTTCCAGGCCAATCGATTGGACAATTGGACTTGTCCAATCGATTTGATCTTCCTAATCAATCGATTGGACCCCTACAGAACAAAACCTGTTCCAAGTCCGATCGATTGGATCTTTCTAATCAATCGATTGGACTCTACGAACAGAACTCAGTTCTGAGTCCAATCAATTGGATCTTCCAGATCAATCGATTGGACACTACGGAACAGAAACTTTAAAGAGTCCGATCGATAGGACCCTTGGTATAATATATCGATTAGATTTACGAAGGAAAAACCCATCCGTAGTGGCCCAATCGATTGGACTATGCGTGAATCGGTCTTTTCAGATCCGAAATTCTAGGTTCCACCTTCCCCACCTCTCTTATTACTCAGGGATACGAAACTCTATAAAATTAACCCTTCTCTAGACTTACAGATTACACATTAACACTCAGAAGAGAGAGTTTTATTTATTAAGAGTTATCCATTCGAAGAAGAAAAGTTCAAAGCTTCATTACTATTTCTTAAAAGCTTTTCTCTTCTCTTTGATCATAGCTTAGTGATTGATCTTCACTCAGCTTATGTTTCCCACTTAAAATCTTAAACCTAGTAAGTCTAAGAGTACCAGTGCGTCTCAACACTATTTAAGCGACTTAGGGTTCAGGGTGTACTGAATCATTCACCTTCAATAGAGACTGGAGTGCTGAGAATTAAGATCGGGGAGTACTGATCGAAGGTAGGTTTGGGGAATACCAAACTGAACAAGCGGACAAGGCTTCTTGATTGGGAAGGCGCGCGTGGAATCGTATCATTGATTTAAAGGATGTGGATGCATCGGTAGTTGGCCTTAGCTAAGGTTGGAAGCTGCATTTGCAACGGTGCTGCATAGGTAACTTTTGTTTTGTTTAACTTTTCAGTTGGCGATACTTTTCGTCTAAACGTGGTCCCATGGTTTTCCTTGGCTAAGGTTTTCACGTAAAAACTCTTTGTCTTGTGGATGTTTGATTGTTGTTCGCTATTTGTATTGATTAAAATTAACGACGAAAAGACAATATACCAAGGAGGGATATTTGATTTAAGTCGGCTGAGATAATCATTTTATCAATCAACTAAGGCATGCGAGTTTATCATCTTACTTTGACCAGTAAATTTGTGTTAGGTTAGATTAATTTTTGAATACCTAATCACCTCCCCCCCTTCTAGGTATTTTTTAGTAATAGAGAACGGACCAGTTATTTCATTTATATGGGCACATCATATGAATGAGACACGTAACACACTTCTAAATAGGACATTGGTTTGTATGGCCATCATTATGGAATGATATAGCGCGATATCAATGTATTTTCCCCATAATGTCAAACCCCTTAAATGACACGTGTCACAACTAAAAAGGCGACAAACCCAATTTCCTAAATAAAAATAGCCACTATGTATCTCAACCTGGCAATTTGGCCCACCGGGCTGGGCTCGCATGGCCCAATTCTATTTTTTTAATTCAAAAATAATAATAATAATAATAAATATTTTTTTTAATTTATTTGCACATTTTAACCCTTAAAATTTGAATAAATTAAATGTGCAAAATGATAATTACATAAAGTTTGAAATGTGTACATACGTAAAAATAAGTTTAGGGGTGAGGAATTGCATCGCAATAAGATAAGTACATCCCAACTAGGTTGGCACCTACTCACTTGTCTATCATGCGCACTCTACCCAATCAAAAATAAAGTACAAAAAATTTTAAAAAAATTGCAATTGATACAAATTACATCATTCATAACTTGTATGTAATACCCTGAACTTTTATTCAGGGGTATTAGTGTAAATTAACTAAAAATGGTAACAATTGGCGTCCTGATATTTTTTTGAACTTTATTCCTTATTTAGAGCATTCTATCATGTCACGTAGAAATAAATTCAAGAACTTAGTCAGAACATTTATATCATGACACGTGGGAATTTTATTTTAATAACACTGGAATCGATTTTCATATAATTGTACTTGTACTGTAGTAATGTAGGGACATTCTGTGTACTGGATAACCAACTTTCTTAACTAAGATATAAATTTAAATAAATGATTATTTTAAAAATAATAATATTTTTAAATGACAAATGCCACTTTGGCATTTTTAATCAACACGTTGTCACCATTGGGACATTTGAGATTCTTATCACATTTTGATATTTTATAAAAAAATATAATTTTAAAATAACTTTAAGTTAAAAATATTTTAAATAATTTATATTGTCTTTTATAAATTTAATGAGTAATCGTTGATAAGTTTTGTTATTATTGTTTGTTTGCATGTTGATTGAGTTTATTTATTGGGACAGGCCTTTCGGGCCAATTTAGAGATCTTTTAGGCCCAAAAATAATCTTATTTAAAGCCTACTTGATAACCATAGGCCTTAGGCCCATTTTTAGCCCATACACATCTTAAAATAAGCCATTTAATGGGTTATAAAAACCACTCATTTTAATATTACGAAAATTAATTATAATAAAGTCTCTTTAAAGAATATTTTTAAAACAAAATAAAAATGTTTTAATATACTTGCTAAAACTATAAAGCTTATATTTGAAAGTTTTTCCCCATGAACTATTATAAATAGGACCTCCCGCCCTAATATCAATTCACCAATTCTCTTAGGCTCTCTTTTGTTCTCTAAACTCTCTAGAGTTCTTTTTGTTCTTGGTAATGGAGGTTCTAGTTCTAAGTTCTAGAACTAAATAGGTACGGATACTCTCTTCTAGTTTGTGATTCATTTATTTTAAATTCTTGTTATATGATTTTAAATCTTCGTGGCTTGTGTTTTTTATTATCTTGCTAAATTATTATATTATTCATCATCATAATGAGGTATTCTCATTTGGGTTGGGTATTAGACGGGAGTGCGCATAGGCTCTGCGGCCTGGAAGTATGGTATTAGACAGGAGTGCGCATAGGCTCTGCGGCCCGGAAGTATGGTATTAGACGGGAGTGCGCATAGGTTCTGCGGCCCGAAGGTTTGACTTAGTCAGAAGTGCGCATAGGCTCTACGGCCCGAAGGATTTGATTTAGCTGGGAGTGCGCATAGGCTCTGCGGCCCCCAGAGGAACCCTAAAAAATTAACAAAGGCTCGGTGCCCTAAGGTGAAAGACCCCAAACCCCTGCAGAAGAACCTACGGGTTGGACTTGTGGAAAAAAATGGAATATGTGAAATGAATTATTTGGGTTCATTCAATCAGATCATCATCATCATCTTCATCATATTTTTATATATTTGATCATGTATCCCATGTGCTATTAATCTATGCATGTGTTTAAATTAAATGAATTATAAACATGTGATTATCCTGTGGAATGTACTGGGCGAAAGCTCACGGTTTATACCGAACAAAATTTTAAATTTCATAAAAAAAAGATGAAGATGAACCATTGACGGGGAAGACATCATGGACGAGATGGAGTTTGAGGATTAAGATTATTTTGTTTTATTTTTCTTAAGGTTTATGGATGTTCAAAAATGATTTGTTCATGTTGGGATTGATTGAAATATTTTAATTTATATTTTGAGTACTATTAAATGCATATATCACTTGTTAGATTCCGTTTTAAATTGACATTTGAATCATACGATTAAGTTAGAAAAAAATCAACCGACTGAGTTTTGCCGATCACTTTTATAAAACTGCAAATAATTGTAAAACCACTAAAAGAACTATAAAACGTCATTTTTGGCCAAAGTGCATTTGTTAAAATTGTCTCTTATGATTTTTAGAATAAAATCCCTGAATAAAATAATTTTTCGACATACTTTGAATTTTGACCAAAAGTTGACCGTTTTTCTTATAACTGCGAAAATTATTTTCAAAACTATTTTAAATTAGCGTTTTAGCTTAAGTGCTTTCATAAAAGATGTTTGATATAAATATTAGATAATTATAGAGACCCTAATTAGTAATTTTGATAAAAATTAAAAAGTTTGACTTTGATTTTGACTTTGGTTATTCAACATAATAACTTGTTTACGCTTCCGCATTATTTTGACTATTTGAGTTGAGCTGTTATTCATCAATCACGACGGTGATTCTTGTTGTTTTCTTTATTTTTTGAAGTATTTTATTTTTTATCACACCCTGGATCTTGGGTAAACGGGCTGATCCATAGGCATTCGGATTCGATTTGGGTGCCCGAATTCGGGGCGTGACATGCATCCACGTTCAAATCTTGCATCATATTAGTTAGATCTGGTGCTTCGATTTAGGGAGTGTCTTGAACTCTTTCTTCTACAAGATACCAATCCTTCAGACATACTACAACTTCAACCATTTCTGGCACCAAGCAAGTCTTGTAATCATCCAATATGTGTCTACTTGCACTAAGGGGCCATTTGCCAAACCCAAAAAAGAAACTTATTTGCTTTTAAAAGCAACAAAGGTGAAAAGTTAGCATGGATATCACTTAAAAATCGACTTTTTCAAAGTAAACAAGTAGCTCCCTGTTGAAGTAAATTGTTTTTGCTTTCTGCTTTTGGTTGAAGCGGAAGCAAAAAAAATTGGCGAAGCCGACGTCTTCTAATTTTAAGTGAATGTTTCAATATGTCACATTTACCCTTGGTTTATGTAAAGGAAAAAAATTAAATTACTTTAGAGTCCTCTTTCTATTTTTTGAGGATTTTAGGGGTTTTATTAGCATCTCCATTCTTTCTCCTCCTCTACCACCGTGAGAAGGTTTCTCCTCCCCTCTCTTCCACTGTGCGACCGGCGACCTTGAGAAGGTACCTCCCTACCCCTATTTGATATACATTTGTTGTCTCTCTTTGTATTTTGATCTAGCCAATTTATATTTCACCATTGAAATAGGGTTTTGATGAGATTCTTGTTTGAAATTCAGGTATTTTTATTACGAAGATCCTCACATCCCTTGTTGTATCTTACGCTTCAGTGGCTATTGTTCTTGGTATTTGTCTTGCACACAAGAGGTAATATGCTTCTCACAGTTGTGCTTCTGAAGATGCATGTTCAATTTTTGGGTTGTGCTTTTGTTTCAACAACCAACGAGAAAATAAGATGCATAGAGAATCCCTTTGATTTTCTTAGCACCTCACAACTTGCTATAAAAACAACAACACACAAAAAAAAAAAAAAAAACAGAACGTACACTAGTCATATTTTAGTATTCTTGAGAAGACAATAGCCCCAAAAAACCCATTCAGCTATTATCTTGATCAACTAAAATATGTTGGCTAGGAAAGAGTGATGTGATGAACCATTAATGGACCAATCCATAGCTCTCAAGTGCAGCCAAGTTCAACATGTGCAACAGGGAAAAGAAGAACCAATAAGTAATTGATCACCTCGGCAAAGTTGCCTCTTCTCCAAAGTTCAGACTTTTTTTTATCACTAACTTCTGTCATTCTTATGGTGACATGGTGCCAATTTCATGAACTCTTTTTTCACTGATTTTTGTTATGGTATGATGACATGGTGACAAATTTATGAATTCTTAGAACAATCGTGTTTACTGTAATCTGTAAATAATGGCATAATAGTGGTATTTACTGTGAAAATCGACATCATCGTTATATAACGGTAATGCTCACTCATCGGTAAAACAACATAACAGCCCCTTTTAAACCTTTAGTTAGACCATAAAATGTTAACTCATAAAATGTTTCAGAACAATAGAGCCAAGCTATGTTGCACTTTTAAAGCGTATAGGTCCACCTTTGAGATATTCATTGAGATGATTAGTTTTTCAGGAAAAATAAGTATTAAGGCATCTTGACCACTAGATGTATGTTTTTCTTGAAACTAATCAAGTGTATCATGTCAATATTGTCCCTTAGAGACGGTATGCATCAAATGAATCAGCCCTATATTATAAAAGGTAGGTGAACAATTCTATGAAATTTATTAACCATTAATGCACATTGTTACTATAGACAATAAAAATATAATGAAGTAAAAATGATGGTATTGCTACTGCAAATTAGTCAGATAATGTTGTTATTTGTGCATAAAAAATGTTGTCTTTTTTTCAAATTACAAGCAACGTAAAACAACCACCACCCCTTGCTCGATCCATTATTATTCTTTATGCCCCAAATCAAATATTCAAGGATGCATTGGACCAACTGTGAACTTGAACCCCAAGAATAATTAACACCCAATGTGCACCAATATGGTATTTTACTGAGAATTTGCTTCTTTGGTTTGTTATGAGATTTGCATTTGTTATGTGTGTGTAACCTTACTGTTATATGATTTATATTTATCAACTCATTTTTATTAATAGTCGTTTAAACTGTATTTAGATGGCTTCGAACCAGTCCTCACTGCAACCATTTGAGCTAGCACAAGAAACCCAAGCCAATTGGACACCACCATAGGAGTTATTTTATATAGACTTAATGGTGGATAAGGTCATTGCACATGGTGATCATCAGGTGACGTGTACCTTCTCCAAAGATGAATGGTTGGACATTAAGAAGCAATATTATCAACGATGGAGGTTGAAGTATGACCTGAAGGTGTTCAAAAATAAGATGACATCTCTCAAAGGGCGATTCAAGGATTTTTAAAAACTTGTGGAGCAAAATACTGGATTAGGATGGGATCCAATACTGAGAACTGTCACAGCACCTAATTCTTGGTGGGACAATTATCTAAAAGTGACAATTTTTTTGAGTCTTCATTATTTGGATAGGCACATTTTGATTTAATTAATAAATGAATTAGAACTAACTTATCACTGTACTAACAGACACACCCAAGAGCGAGGAGGTTTCGTTATCAAGGTTGTCCTGAGTATGAAAAGTTGGCAACGATTTTTGGAGGCACAATAGCAACAGGGCATCTCCAAGCAACGACGGACCATGAATTTAACTCCACAGATGGAGATGATGACTTGCCTGAAAGTATCCCGTCTACGCCTTTTTCCGCCGCTCAATTGGAAGGAACGTTCATCGACACTACTCCTGGGATTGATGAACAAGATGGGCAAGTCGAACATCAAAACCATTCGTGTGCTCCAAATAGTAGTTCTAAACGCCGCAAGGGAGAAAACAAGTCGTCTGAATTATCTAAAGCATTGAGGTCAATGGCTGCAGCTTCCCAGGCTAGAATAGAAACTCAAAGCCAATACTCTAGAACAGAGTGCATGGAGATTCTAGATCGGATGGGCCCAGAAGTAGATGAGGATACATACACGGATGCCATTCAAATCCTTCAAGAGAAAGGATGGAGGGAAACCTTCATCCTCATGTCAGATGAACGAAGACTGGGGTGGTTGAGAAACATTAAGAAGATGAGAATTTAGAAATTTTTCTAAGATGTTTATGAGATCATTTTTTGATTTTTTAAATACTTTAACTTCTTAGAAAGGATGAAGGGAGGCCTTCATAAATACTCTATAACTATTTGATTTCTATGGTATTACTTTTTGTATGTATCCATTTCAATTATATTTTCATGAACTTTGATGTGAATATGAGCATTTTTTATGTGTATTTTGATTAAATTTTATGGACGCATCTCTTTAGATTTATATATTTTGTATACAATTAAAAAATAATCTCCATTACATTTATATTGACACAACAGGTTGAAAATGGGTTCAGACATTGAAATGAGTGATATTAGTGATAAGGAATGGGAGATTGCCGAATTGGTAGCTAGAGGTGGCAAATGATTATGTTTGCACGTACTTTTGCAAGCAACCATATAGGAATGACCTATTGTCTGGAAAAGAGTATGTTAGAAATGTACTCGGAGGACATGATGATCGATGCCCAGATATGTTTTGCATGAATTCAAATGCCTTGTATGACTTAAGTGATGCATTGAGAGAACGGGGCCAGGATACACGTTATGTCAGTGTGGACAAGTATGTATCTTCTTATACACAATTGGTCATAATGATTCCAATAGAAATGTTGCAGATCAATTTTAACATTCTGGGGAAACTATATCTCGTCATTTCAGGACAGTCTTGAAGGCCATTTGTAGATTTTTTTAAGGAAGTTATTAGACCTCCCAACTTCAATACTTCATTCTCTTATATTGTGAGCAAAGGCGATAAATATTATCATTGGTTTCAGGTAAAACTTTTATATCATAAATTATATGTCTACCATGTATATCCAAAAAATAACATTTCGAGTGGTTCGATATTGTCAGAATTGTATTGGAGCAATTGATGGGACACACGTGAGTTCATCTGTGCCCTCGAGCAAGAAACAAATATCGTATCGAGGAAGGAAGATCCTCCCCACTCAAAATGTCATGTGTGCATGTGACTTTGATATGTGTTTCACCTTCATTTTAACTGGTTGGGAAGGGACAGTGAATGATTTGAGGGTGTTTACAGATGCAATAATTAATGAACGCTTGAATTTTCCACATCCTCCAGAAGGTTACTTTTATTTACATTAGTAATTATCTTACATATTATTACATTGTCTAATTATAATGTGGTTTTACAGGAAAATACTATGTGATTGATTCTGGGTACACTAATACAACTCGGTTTTTGACTCCATATAAAGGGGAGCGATATCATCTAAATGATTATAGAAGACGTGGTAGACTACCTCGAATAGCAAATGAGAGATTCAATTATACCCACTCATCATTGCGCAATGTTATTGAGAGATGCTTCGGGGTAGTTAAAGCTCGTTTTTCCATTTTGAAGATGATGCCATCATATAGCCTTCGCAAGCAACGGAACATTGTTATAGCCGCATGCGCATTACATAATTTCATTAGGAAACACGCTCTCGTAGATGATTTGTTTGAAATGTTTGCGATAAATGACATGGTTATTCCTGGTGAGGTTGGTGTTGAAGCAAATCACGTTTCTACAAGTGTAAATGTAGACCAAGGACAACAAATGATGGGAGCAGTAAGAGATAATATATGTTGGAACATGGCCAGGTATTACCGACTGCCTATGTAGGCCATTTGATATTTTCGATTCAATGTTAACATGGTTTGGTATTTGTTGCAGTTAGAATTTTTAATTTATACAATTGGGTGGTGAATTATAATGAGTTTCGAGAATTTTTTTTGTTTTCAAGTTTTATCTTTGGAGAATATTGTTATGGTTTATTTCCATGAATCCGCATCTGGGTGTTAATGAGTTTTGAAACTTCATTGTTTTGATAGCTACAAGAAGAGAGAATTGTAATCTTCTCATTTTACTATACTAAAACTCCAATAAAGTTAGAAGCATTTAAGAAATTATATTAATTTTCATGGTCAATTGGTAAAGTTTGTGAGGATTGATACCATAGACTTGGGTTCAAAGCCCTCCTTCACATTTGAGTTACCAATCTCATTAGAATTCATTAGAATTAGGCTTACTCCGTGGCAAAACTAAATAATTTGAAGTTTTCAGCTTGCTAAGTTGGTAAAGTTTTTGAGTATTGACACCATAGACTTAGTGTGTCATTTTTTAAATAAATATTAAAAAAAAATTCAACATTTTTTTTGTAAGAAATTGACTTTTTGACTTAATATATGCCAAACTAACTTTTTAACTTTTTGACTTATTAGTCAGTGTTTTACCAAACAAACTTTTGCTTCCAAATAACAAACTTTTAATTCATCAACTTAATTTAGAATCAACTTTTTGCTTCCACCGGTTTGCCAAACGGGCCCTAAATGCTGACTTTGAAGCAACAATAGAAGCATGAATTGTTAGTAGATCATGGGTCATGGCTGAAAGAACAGGAAATTTGATTTCTTGTCCCTTCTACGAGCCTAATACATCAAATTCAACCACATCCTCATGCTCAATGATGAGTTGATCAAGATAGTGTTGCAATTTTGCTGCAGTACCATGAGAGGATGTATTCCTCTAACCCCTAACAAATGCACATACCAAATCACTTGCAGGGAACAAACTAGAAGAAATTTCATTATGTCCACTTAAGAATTTCCTAATTGGATCCTATATTCTTCGTCTTAAAAGTAGTTTTACAGTTTTCATTAGATTCTCTTGTACATTCCATTAATTGCATCATTGAAAACTTCTAAAACTATTAATTTATACATTGGATCAATTGCAATCTCTAATGAAAAAACTAAGAGTATTTCTTTCCAATATTTATCAAATTTCGCTCTCTATATTTCTATTATTAAAGCAAAATTATGGTCATACTAATGACTTTGAAAAATTAAAATTATGTTTAACAATTGATATACAATTGTACAAGATGTAGGTTGATAGACTTTAGAAAAATTTGAGTTGAAGTGTAAATTTTTTTTAAAAATTCCCTAACTATTATAGCATTATACAAGTCAGTTTCATTAGGAAAAGATTCAATAAATTGCCATAAAATAAGAAATCTAATTCTTTTTCATAATCTATAGCCACACTTAACATATTGTACGTAACCTTCCATCTATGTTGGACATCTAGAGGTATTTTTCTAGGTCTAAGTCTAAATGTTTAGAAAAAAGCTTAAAATGTTTGATTCTATTTTTGCAATAACATATATATATATATATATATATATATATATATATATATATATATTGTACTATCGTTAATTCTATATACAAATGGTTTAATTAATTGTATTCTATTTTCTACAATTAAATTAAGTACGTGACAACAACATTGTATGTGTAATAAGTTGTCATTACAGGTTAGTAGAATGAGTAAAGTTACTACTATATCATTATTATTAGCATTATCTACAAATTTTGAAAATATTTTATTTTGAAGTCTGTAAGAAGAAATGTTATTATATAACATCATAAATAACATGTCCTATATGAGGGCTCTCTAATTCTTCAAAACATATCAATTTTTCTAAATTTCAAAATCCATTTCTAAAATGTGCTATATAGATAACTTAATCTTGATTTTGAGGTCCGTAAATTACTAATTAAACATATTTTACTTTGGATATTATAAAAAATACTTAATTAAAATTTCTTTTTTATCTGTAAATAGTCTAGTATGTCTTTTTCTAACTGTATTACGTGAATATGTATGAAATTAGGGCATGAAAGCATATTGAATCATTTCTTCAAAATGTTTATTTTTAACCAGCATAAATGGTAGTTCACCTTTGACAATAAATTTAACTACTTCAAAGCGAGCTGTTGACTGGTTATAACTAAATGTACTCAAAGATATTGTAAAGGATCTTGTCAAGTTCATTAGGTTCCTAATGTCAATGTTAATTCTACATTTACATCCTTCAACATGTCTTTTAAGGTGGTTAGTGCCATATGTACTAGCAACATTATAGAGCTCTCCACAATACTCACATTTAACTTTTAATGCAACATTTTTATCTACTAAAGTAACTTCGACCCTATATTGGGATGGTATATCATCCTGATCTAAATCAATGTGATGACAACTAGCGGGAGGATCCATATAATTTTTTTTTCAGAAATATAACTATCTAACAAATTTTTAAGATTTTTATATCTTTTTAGAATGTTAATGATTTTGAGATTTTTTTTAATTTTTTAGTGCTTTTAGAGTTTTCATTATTTTTAATATTTTTTAGAATGCTTAAGAATTTTTTTAAGATTTTTTATATTTTTAAAGTTGTTCTTCAATTTTTAGTATTTTGAGAGTTTTTAAGATTTTTTAAAATGCTTAAGACATTTTAATGTATTTCTGAATTTTTAATGTTTTTAAGTTTCTGAGATTTTTTAAGATCTTTTAAAATGCTTAAGAATTTTTAAAGTTTTTTTGAATTTTTTAGTGTTTTTAGAGTTTTTAAGATTGCTTGAGAATTTTTTTAAGTTTTTTTGTATTTTTTAGTGTTTTAGAGCATGGTTTTAAAAATGGCCGTTTAAACGGTTTTAACGGTCGTTTAAACGATAATGCCCCAAACCCATTTCCGTTAAAACCATTTAAACACTTTTTATCATTTTTGAATAAAACGGCTTTTTTTTTGTTTTAACGGCCGTTAAAATCGTTTAAACTGCCATTTAATTTTGAAAAAATTTGTTAAAAAAATGGCCGTGAAATTGATTTAATGTTTGTTAAATTCCATTTTTTTTTATTTTTCAAATTTCAAAATTTGAATTCCAACGCCATTTTTTCCGTTAAAACCCGTTTAATTCCATTTTTGCCCTTGGCCATTTCAATTCGTTTTAACGGTCGTTTAAACGGTAACACCCCCAGTCCGTTTAAGCATTAAAATGGCCTCATTTAAACCTTGTTTTAGAATTTTTAAGATTTTTTGGAATGCTTCCAAATTTTTTAAAGTTTTTTTTTTGTTTTGTACTATTTTATTTTTCTTATAATTTTTTAAAATGTTTGAGATTTTTTTTTTAATTTCTCTTACTTTTGGAATAGAATGTAACTATGTACTAGAATGTAAAACTAAGGTAAATAACGTAACAATGTAACTAATTTTCAAAAAATTATAGAATTTAACTATGTAATGGATTGTAAACAATGTAAACTAATTTAAAATGTAACAATCTTAAAAAAAACTAATTTTTTAAATTAATTTTAAAAAATAATAAGATTTAACTATGTAATAGAATGTAAACAATATAAACTAATTTAAAATACATAAAATTTTATAAACGAAAATAAATTTAAATATACTTTCTAAAATAAAGGCAACTTTCTGACATTTACAAAAAGTAACTAAACGCCCTTTAAAATAGCATCTCTGTCTGGAAAAAATTAAATTTGAAAAAGCTGACAGATGCCCTTTAAAATGGCGTTTGCCCATAGAGGCATAAAACTTGTCACAATCCAAGCCACGTGACAGGCTCTTAGTGGACACTGACTGTATGGATGTTTGGGCAGTCCCTAGGTGGACGTGCAAACCAAAAATCAGCCTAATTAGTAATTTACAACCTTTGGATCTTTAGACTCAAATAATGCTCAAATTCCTATGGTTAAAATCAACCCATGAAAATAACTTCAATCCAATGCTTATAAACGACTGATGATGTTTATTTTTGGTGTGTAGGTCAACCTAGTGAGTACCCAAACATCCATACAATCATCGTCCACTAAAAACGCCTTTTTAAAGGGCATTTGTCAACCTTTTTTAGCTTTAATTTTTGATAGGCAGAATTGTCAGCCTTTGTTTCAGTTTTAATTTTTGCCAGGTAAAGGCGCCTTTTCAAATGGCGTTTCATTACTTTTTTTTGTAAATGTCAAAAAGTTATTTTTGTTTAAAATATAACAATTAATTTTTTTAATTCGCTTTTAAAAAATTATAAAATGTAACTATGTAATGGAATGTAAACAACGTAAACTAATTTAAAATGTAACAATCTTAAAAATAACTAATTTTTTAAATTAATTTTCAAAAAACTATAGAATGTAACTACCTAATGGAATGAAAACAATGTAACAACGTAAATTAACAATGCAATGGAATATAAACAATGTAATTTTTTAAACTAATTTTTTTTAAATGTAACAATGTAATTTTTTAAACTAATTTTAAAAAAATTATATATGTAATGAAATGTAGACAATGTAAACTAAATTTACAATTAAACTTACTCTGAAGCGAAGCTTAAAGAAACTTTGATCTTCTCTTTACCTTCTCAACCCTAAATCCTCAAGTATGTGTAGTGTATAGAACATGGCCATATCGACCGTAAGGCAGTGGCTTTAGGCTTCTAAATATAAGAAGGCCCAAAAATAAATTTATTTACAAATGACCATATAAGTTATAACTGTACATGGCAGTTGAATGAAATTAAAATAAATTAAAATTAATAAAAATTTAAATTTAAATAACAATCTCCTACATGAATAAGAACTAAAATAAATTAGGAGTACAATTGGAAACGTTGTGTATAGACAAATATGTGTCTTTTGAATTTGAACATTTACTTAGTGTAAGTCTATCAGCTTTACTAGTTGTTCAGTGAATTTGATGTCTTGAATTCTCCAACATTATAATGTAAACCAAAAAAATGGACTACACACAATATTTTTTGCCTACTTTTGAGTTCTTACGATTATCTCTTTTTCAGCCATGAGCTCTATCCTACAATTTAATGAGCACTCTAGAAAATTAGCCACAATTCTCATAGGAAGCGGCCTCACTTCCATACTTATATAGGTGAATCTATCAAGGATACTCTATCATACCCTACCTGATATTTAGGCTATAGATTCATTAAGAGTTAAATACTCATCATTCTCATTCGACAGATAGCACATACATTACACTATAAGGATGGGATGGAGACAAGTCTCCGATATAGTGCTTCTCATAAATCACTCTCAATTAGTTTTTCTATTGAATTTAGATCTTGAGATTGTTAGTCACATAGGTTGAGTTTCTATTAAAATAGTTTTTTCAAATTTTGTCTTTAAGCCCATCTCCATCGATGTTTTATAAAATTTCTCTCTTGTTTGTACTTTCGTCAAAAGATCTGCATTAGATTGTCAATAACTATATATGTATGTGTTTCATAAACTTATAATACGTAATTATATGTAAATTAATAAATATAAATTTTACATACCTTAATTAGGGCTATTAAAGGGCCGGGTCATGGTAGGGCCTAGCCCTACCCTCAAGAGCCAAGGGCAGGTCAGGGTAGAGCCAGGGCCTAGAAGAAAAGTATTAAAAAATATAATTTTTTTTAGTAAAACAAGTAAATGCTATAATAATGCACTTGGCTTGTTACGTGTTTCCTTGCTTTAATCTATATAGATTTTTCAATGAATGATCATAATTTTTTAGTTATAAGGGTGAACTGTTATGAACGATTTTGGGCTGGTCATAATTTTGGAATGGCTCAATATCTTTTTTAGGATAAATGTAGTATCCAACACCAATAATGTTGTTACATGTGTACCTAAGGAAACCGACGGACCATGCCAACCGATTTCCCCCATTTATTTTGTATGCTTTGTTTCCCAAAAAGGGGTTTGATTCCCTAGGTAACTCGGAACTCTCATTACTAATAAGTGTTCAACGATAAGTGACCTTAGAACAACCCATCTTTTATATATATATATAAAAGACAACTTAATTTAGTTTTAAATATACCATGCACTTAGTGTGCCATTTCTAAAAAAAATATACACTATGTGCATTATTTTATAAAATATAATTTAAAAAATAAATATAACAGAAATGATTTGTTAAGGACTGGGTAGGGCTGGGCCACCTTGAGTGTGACCCTGGCCCAGCCCTTAATTAGAAAGGCCTTACATATTTGGGCCCGGCTCAGCCCTAAGGGCTTGAAATTTATAAAAAAAAAACCCTCTTCTTAGGGCTTTAAAAGGGTAGTGCAGGACCCTTTACAAGGGGCCCGGATTGACAACCCTAACCTTAGTGTTAATATCTCTTTACATATAGCTACAAATTAAAAGTTGTAAAATAAAACGATTAACAAACTTATTTGTTAGTTTGGTAATAGCTGAGACACGCGTTCAACGCATTGTCCTAAAGTAGATTCGCCCCATGCACCATCTATGTGTTGCTAATAGGTTCGTTGAGCATCTACTCCCAAGATTCAACATACGGTCCGATCGAAGATAAACAACACTCAAAGATCATGAATCATACGAACTCAATTGTGGCAATACCCTCTCTTGAAATAAAATTTAGAAAAGACTTAAAATTCATAACTTAAATAAAATGAAAGAAAGTGTTTTGCACATAATTTTTGTAAAGGGTCGCTCTATGGGCACCCACATCTTTCCGCCAGGCACCCATAAGGGACCAAAATGCCCCTGTTTTGTTTGGGCACCCCAGCCCTTCTCCTTCGTCTCCTCTCTCTCTCTACTGTAACTATCTCCCTTCCTCTCTCTCTCATTCCCCGTCTCTCCTCTCCATCCCTCCCCCTCTCTTTCTCTCTCTCTCTGGGCTTTTAGCCCCACGACGTTGAACTGCCGTGGGGACTATTTAGCCCACGGTTAGCCTGACCATGGGCTACATAGCCCCCACGGTAATGCATCACCGTCAAGGCTAAAAGCTAGAGAGAGTGAGTGATGGATTGAGAGAGTTTATAGTAGAGAGAAAGGGAGAGGGACTGATATATATATATATATATATAAGAGAGAGAGAGAGAGAGAGAGAGAGAAAGGGAGGAAAGAGTTACAATAGAGAGAGAGGAAGGGAGAGAGATGAGAGAAGGAGAAGGGACGGGGTAGTTGCTCGGCTGAAGGGGAGGGCATTTTGGTCTACTATTGGTGCCCAGCTGAAAGATGTGGGGCCCATAGACTGACCCTTTTGTGAAATATATATTGGACTCCTCTCTTCGTCTCTTTATATAGAGTTGGAAAAGAGGTCAAAGTAAAGAGCCTACTTGAATTGTGTATTAAACGTTAAAAAAATTAATGAGTTTTATGTGTACATGGACTGTTATAAAATCAAAGTTGAGTGTGCACAATAAACATGTATTTTATTGTGAAAAAATCAAAAGTCATTTTAGGCTTTTAATACCCCATAACCCATAATCCACAATCCACAACCCATGGCATACGACTCACGGTCATGATCAATTTAATTCAATTTTTTTTAAAGTTTTAAAAACTTTAAATAATAATCCCCCACATGTGCGTACACTTGGATTACTAGTTGTTCATTGAATTTGATGTCTTCAATTGTCGAACTTTATAATATAAACCAAAACAACAGAGTACACATAATATTTTTAGTCGACTTTTGAGTTCTTACAATTTTACTTTTTTTCGGCAATAAGCTCAATCCTATTATTTAATGAGCGCTCAAGAGAATTAGCCAAAATTCTCATAAGAATTGGCCTCACTTCCACATTCATATAGGTCAATCTATCAACGATATACTATTGTACCCTACCTGATAACTAGGCTCTAGATTCATTAAGAGTTTAATACTCATCATTCTCATTCGACAGATAGCACTACACATTACACCATAAAAAGATGGGAAGAAGACCAGTCTCCAATATAATGCTACTCATAAATCACTTTCAATTAGTTTTTGTTTTGAACTTTGATCTTGGGATTGTTAGTCCCATAAGTTGGGTTTTTATTAAAGTAGTTTTCTCAAATTTTATCTTTAAGCCTATCTCCCTCGATGTTTTATAAAATTTATCTCTTATTTATATTTTCGTCAAATGGTTTGCTTTAGATTGGCAATAACTATATATGTTTGTGTTTTAGAAACTTATAATGCACAATTATATGTAAATTAAGAAAAAAAAATTTACATACTTTAATGTTAATATCTCTTTACACATAGCTACAAATTAAAATCTATAAAATAAAAAGATTGACAAACTTATATATTAGTTTGATAAGAGCTGAGGCACGCATTCAAACTGTTGTACTAAAGCAAATTCATCTCATTTACCATCTCTACATGTGTTGATGACAGGTTCATTAGGAATCAATTCCTAAGATTTAACAACTTGATTGAAAACAGAAAAACTAAAAAATTCTTAATTATACGAATTCAATTGTGACAATACCCTTTTTTGAAATAAAATTTAAAAAAGATTTAAAATTAATAACTCGAATAAAATTAAAGAATGCGTCTCTCTGCACATGATTTTTGTAAAATTGTAAATTAGAGTATTTTCTTTATCTCTTTATATAAAGTTAGAATAGAAATATAAGTAAAGAGCCTACTTAAATTGTGAATGAAATATTACAAAAATTAATGAGTTTTTAGAGTGCATGGACCATTATAAAATCAAAGGTGAATATGCAAAATAATCATGTATTTTTAGTGTGAGAAAATCAAAAGTCATTTTAAGTTTTAAATACCCCATAACACATAATCTATAGTCAAAAACCCTTGGCTTACGACCCACAGCTCATAATCATTTTCATTCAATTTTTTTAAAGTTAAAAATTTAAAATTTAAATAACAACCCTCCACATTAATAAAAATTAAATTAAATTGAGAGTACAATTAGAAACGTTATGTATAGGAAAATGTGTCTTTTCAAGCTTGAACATTTACTTAATATAATACTATTTAGTTTACTAGCTATTAAATAAATTTAATTCTTGAATTGTCCAACTTTATAAAATAAACCAAAATAACATAATACACATAATATTTTTACTTTACTTTTGATTTGTTATAGCTTAACTTTTTTTCACTTATAAGCTCTCAATCACAGTATTTAATAAGCGTTCTAAAGATTAGCTACAATTCTCATAAAAAGTAGTCTCATTTCTACACTTATATAAGTGAATCTATCAAAAATACCCTACCCAATAACTAAGATATAGATTCATTAAGAGTTTAATACTTATAATTCTAATTTAACAGATAACACTATACATTATACCATAAAGACAGAAATAAGATAAGTCTTCGATATAGTGCTTCTCATAATCTTTAAATCGCCAGTGACATATGTTGGATTTCTATTAAGATAATTTTCTCAAATTTTATCTTTAAGCCTATCCCCCCTTAATATTTTATTAAATTCTACTTTTATTTGTACTTTTGTTAAAAGATTTGCTTTAGATTGCTAGTAATTATGTCTTTATTTTAAAAACTTATAATATGCAATTATATATAAATTAAGAAATCTAAATTTTACATTATTAATATTAATATTTCTTTATATATAGCTACAAATAAAAATCTGTAAAAGAAAAAAATTGTCAAACTTATCTGTTGATATGATAAGAGGTGAGACACACGTTCAACACGCTGTTATAAAATAGATTCGTCTATTGCATCATGTTTGTGTTGTTAACAAGTTTATTGGATGTCTATTCACAGGATTCAACAACACGATTGAAGATAGATAACACTCCAAAACCCTTAATCATACGAACCAATTGTGGCAGTACCTTATTTAAAAATAAAATTTTAAAAAGTCTTAAAATTCATAACTTAAATAAAATGAGAGAATGTATTTCTATTTATATTATTTTGATAAAATTGTATATTGGACCCATCCCTTCATCTCTTTATATAGAGTTGAAAAAGAGATTTAAGTAAAAAATCTATTTAAATTGTGTATAAAATATTACAAAAATTTATAAGAGTTGTATTTTATAAATTATTATGAAATAAAATGTGAATTGACACAATAAACATGTATTTTTAATATGAGAAAACTAAAAATTATTTTAAGCTTTTAATAACTATAACGCATAATTCACAGCCCACAACCCGTGGCTTACGGTCCACAACTCATGATCATTTTCATTTAAATTTTTTTAAGTTTATAACATAAATTTTAAATAATTGAATATTAAAATTTTAACAACCGCTTAAAGTTAATACACATGATAAAGAATAATAAGAATTAACATAACTTATTATAAGAAACAAAGTAAGAATGAGCAAAGTCTATAAAATATATGGTTATAAACTTTCGTACATAAGAAAAATAAAAAAGAAACGTGATAAAAATAATTATAGATAAAGATACATTATAAGAGTAAAATAAACAATAGATTGTTAATAAAAATTATAATAGGTTGAGATATTACTTACATAATTAATGTTTATGCACCCCGAGTTAGATTAAGCGAAAAGCTACACACATAATTAATGTTAATAAAAAGTACATAGGTTTATGTATCTGAATGACTTAGAATAGTTGAATAGATCCGATTCAAATCATAATCAATTATAAAAAAATTAATTAATTTATTTTATTAATTAGTAATTATGATTTCTATCGCATGTAATATTTAAGAGAAAACAGATAGATTAAACTGATTAAATTTAATATAAATATATCAGAGATATATATTTTTTATAACTTATTAAATTGATATAAACATACAAAAATAGAAGCAAATGAAGTGGTAAGTAAGAAAAGCATAAATCATATGTCAGTCTATATATAATAAATTAAGGGCAAGATATGGTGATAAAGACATCTACAAGCTTACATGAACGAGAAAAAGAAATACTAGAGATATAAAATACATGTTAAATGTATTAAGAATGACAATTAGAGTCTTAGTGGAAAAGATATAAAATTAAAGAAACGTGAAAATTTTTTTTCATAAATTATTAAATAAGGATAACATATTGGGCACATTACTAAATGAAAATATTAGAGATAATATAGAAAATGTAAAAGCAACTTTAGCTAAGATGAAGACAAATAGGTTAGGGCCAAATGATATCCCAATAGAAGTGTGAAAATGCATGAAAGGAATTGGATTCTCCAGACTTATTAAGTTATTTAATAATATATTGAAGACAATAAATGCTAAATGGAGAGTGGTTCAGTGGTAAGACGTAACGACTTAGGAATGCTCTTTAAGGTCGTGAGTTCGAGACTGCATCCCCTTGTGTAAATCATATTGTGTATACGAGAAGGCTTGGATAAACGCGCATAACTGTAAGACTAGTCCCATTAATAATGTGTGTGGGGATACATGTGTTATAAAAAAAATATTAAATAAATATATATTATATTACTTGTATATAAAATAGAGCGAACTTATAAAGTTACATAAATCATCGTGGTATCAAAATAACGAGTCACGCTATTAAAACTATGAAAAAGAATAACTGAGTATATATTAAGGCAAAAAATAAAGATATCTAAAAACTAATTTGTATTTGTACTAAGAAAGTTGATTATCAAGGCAATCTTCTTATTCAGACAAATAATAAAAAAGTTTATAAATATGAAAAAATATCTCTTTAGAAAATTAATTTAGCAGATATTAAGAAAGAAAATAGCTCGAAATGGATATATTGACATCATTAAGGATATATGATGGAGCAATAACTAGTAGTAGAATAATTAAAGCGGGACAAGTGAGTTTTCAATAATAATGAGATTGCACCAAAAAGTACTTTAAGTCCATACATATTTGCTTTAGTTATAAATGAATTAATTATTCATATCTAAGACAAAGTCTGATATATGTTATTAATTTGTATATAATATCATATGCAATTGACGAGTCTAGAGATAGAGATGTGCTTTCAGAGTACTATGCGATCGACGTGTGTTAGTCAAACGAAAAGAAAAATTCTATAAGACAACAATAAGATTGGGGGTGCTCTATAGAGTAGGATATGTGGCAACTAAAATACACCGTGTTCATAAAATGAATATGCCAAATGAAGATGTTGAAATGGATGTGTTGTGAGACAAAGATAGACAATTAGAAATGAACATGTGGGTGCATATTTTTGCATGGTGTGAGTTGTGCGTGTGGCAAACGAAAGTGCACCACTTATAGATGTATTCTAGACTTTCAATAGAGTTCATTTGAGCATAAGAGACCAACGGATCTCATCTTGGTTTGGCAGAGCTCTCGGGCAAAGCTCCTCTTACCTTTGTAGTGTCCTTTTTGGTATGATAGAGCTCCTAGAATAGCTCCACCAAACCTCCTTTCAGCTCTGCATAAGGATGCACGTGATTCTATAACTACATTGTCATCATTTTATACTATTCAAAAGAACTAACCCATGTGTCGTGCAACTTTGCCCCCTTTAAAATAAGAAGTATGTCTACTTAAAAATGTAGACTTTCCCTCGAGACATGCAAATTGGTACCAAAATTTCGTACATTCGCTCAGCACCAAAGTGGAGTACTGAGAAGACTCCCATAGTAGAAGGATTCGGTATCCTAATCGTACTACAATATGAAATCCTATTTAGAAGATACCTCTTGATTGTAGACAAACTTTATTTAGTAGAGATCCTAATTAGAGATAAATTCTATAGAGTAAAATCCTAAGTTTTGAAGGATTGAAGATATTGTAAACATTATAAATTAGACCCCTTGCTCGTAATGAAAGTGGGAGGAACTGAGTTGTGAGAGACATAATGTGTAAGACAAGATTCAAAGTGGAATGACTCTAAGAGCCTGTGAACGTACTTGCTATTGTAAGAAATATTTTCATATTCAATTTGGCAAATATTCTATTTGACATAAAAACATTCTTATAACTGTTCCTACGAGCACAAGTGTAGTGTGAAGATGTCGTGGTACGCATAGTTTGCTAACTACGCAAAGACTAAAAAATAGAGACAGCAAGAATTAGACGGTTGATAACATGAGTCATCTGAGTAACTGTCGATTTGTCAGTTAACAATCATGTACGCTCGATTAGGAAGGTATGTGACTTAGTGGCCATAGGAGTTGATTAAAATAAACAAAATATAATGGTCAAACTTAGTCATTTGACAGACCCAAGTCAAAATCAATTTTATTGACTAGTGGGAAAGGCCAATCGATTGGAGACACTGTGTAATCGATTGGACACTACGAGGCAGAAACATAATTGAGCCCAATCGATTGGAGACTACGGGACAAAAATCTTTCTGAGTCAAATCGATTGGAGACTCTGATTAATCGATTGGAGTCTTCAGGACAGAAAGTTATAAATGTCAAATCGATTGGAGACTCTGATTAATCGATTGGAGCCTTCGAGACAGAAAGTTATAAATGTCAAATCGATTGGAGAACCCTGTGCAATCGATTGGTGCCTTCGGAACAGAAAACTTATTGAGCCCAATCGATTAGACACTTATCCCCAATCGATTGGACATGGCCCAATCGATTGGACCAAGTGTACAATCGATTGGACTTTGAATAGAATCGGTTTTATCACATCTAAAATTCATGGTTCCATTATCCCACATTCCACAGGACTCAGGGTCTTGGTATTCTACAAATATAACCCCTTTATGTCTTCTCTAAATACACATAGAGACACAGAGTGACTCAATCCTCAAAAGAGAGAAGCAATGGCTATATTTAATAGAGTGTCCATTTCGAAGAGCAAGAAGCTTGTTTTCATTCACATCTTGGGAGCTTGTTCTCTTTTCGATCAATGCCAAGAGCTTGATCTTTACTCAGTCTAGGTTTTCCAATTCTATACTTAACCTAGTAAGCCTGGAGTACTAGTGAGACTCAAACACCATTTGAGCAACTTGGGGTTCAAGGTGTACTGAATCCTTCACCTTCTGCAAAGGCGGGAGTGTTGAGAATTAAGATCGGAGGAGCCGGTCGAAGGTAGGTTTGGGGTGTACCAAACTGAACAAGCGGATAAGGCTTCTTGGCTAGAAGGGCGCGCGTGGATTCGTGGCATTGACTCAGAAGACGTGGGCGCATCGGCAGTGGGCCTTGGCTAAGGTTGGATGCTATATTTGCAACAGTACTGCGTAGGTAACCTTTGTTTCGTTTAACTTTTCAGTTAGTAATACTTTCCATCTGGACGTGGTCCTGTGGTTTTTCCTTGGATAAAGTTTTTACGTAAAAATATATTGTCTTGTGTGATTATTTGTCTATGTTCCGCATTATATCCTGATTAGATCAAACAACAAAAAGATAATATACCACGAAGGTATATTTGATTTGAGTCGGTTATAATAATCTTTTTTAAACAACCAAGACATGAGATTTTATCCCCATACCATAGACCAGTAAAACTGTATAGGTAATTAATTTTTAAATACCTAATCAACCCCCCCTTCTAGGTATATTGAGTTAAAGAGAACGGATCGGTGGAATTTCAGCTATTGCAGGGAACCACGTAGAAATCTTGTGCATATTCTTCTTCTTTTTTCATTATGCTTTGATAAATGTGCGTGCAATCTTCGCGGTGACATCTCTAAGATGAGGGAAACTAGAAAAATGCCCCACAAAACTCATTAATGAAAATACAAGAGTCTCCCCGATAAGTGACAAAATGAAAGTAAGTTGATTGAGATGGTTTGGTCATGTACAATGAAGACCAATGATACCACTAGTGGGGATGAATGTGCAAGTTAAGGGCCTAAAAAGGTGAGGGGAAGGTCAAAATAGACGTGGAGTGAGGTTCTAAGAGGAAATTTTAAGAAACTTGCCTTAACGGAAGATATGGCTTTAGACAGGATTGAATGGAAGAATAAGATTCATGCAACCGACCCCATACCATTTGAAAAAAATTATGATGATCGTGAACACAATTGAAGTTAGACTGCAAGACCGAGGATGTAACTAGGCTAAACATGGGCCGTGTTGAGCCAAGAAAGGGGAATTTGACTCCATCGCCAACTACTTAATCGAGGAAGCTTACATTGTGTGGGATTGACCCACTACCTTCTACAAAGGGAATGTACACACTGACCAATCGAGCTAAGCATCCGGGTCTTATTTATCTTTGATACAATTGCTTATATCAAATAAAAATGTTTGATCATCCATACAAATATTTTTTTTAACTCTTGCAACACAATGAATATGGAGAAAAGGTCGTCCCATTGTGTTGATATAAACATGAGAAAATGGTCATGTACTATAACACTAAATATATCAAACTTATGATATTATATAAATGACATAAAATATGAAATATAATACATAAAATTTTATGATATTTAATGCGACAGTAGAATAATAAGGCTTTGACATAAATTATAAACAATAAAAAAGAGATAATCATCTTCTCGAGAAAGATATTTTTGCAAAACATAAATTTTTTTTATAATTTTTTTATATTCACCTAAGCAAATGTGTGTATATATATTTTTGTTTATGCTACTAATTTTGTACTTATCATGATTCAAATTTTATGCTATTTCTTGGTATTCTTTATACTTTTAGTGAAAATAAGAATATTTTTTATAAAACTTTTCATATGTACCTGATGTATATTTATGAATATATGTATCATTTTATGCTATTGATGTCACTCTCAAGATTTAAATTCTATGTTCTTTCTTGGTATTTTTCATATTTATTTTGAAAAATAAGAACATATTTGAAATTGTTTACATGATATGAACATTTTTAGTATAAAGTGCATGTAACGATACCTTTTGGTTATATACATATGTTTTATTTAAACATTATATAATTTTTTTATATTTTTATATTTTACGAATTTTAATAATTTTTTATTTTTTTACCTTTTTAATAAATCTTAATGATTTTTCAAAGAATAGATAACGTATTTCCCAATTTTTATAGTTTTATCAAATTACAATATCTTTATTGTTTTTATTAAATTTATAGCATTTTTAAAGCTTTATCAATTTATAGCAATTTATGTCAATAATTTAGGAATTTAATGATTTTTATAATATTTTTTAACTAGTTGGGAATGTCTCGCTCCATACCATTCGATTTTTGGCAATAGTGTAAGGGAAAAAATCCTAATCCCCTCAAGATACATGCAATCACCTAATTAGATGCTCTATCTCCTCCGCTTTCCTTTCTGACTATGTCGACTTCTGATCCGTGTTGACTGCCTTCCAATCCAATAATGCCACCTACCCCACCGGGTGATCCAATTAAACAGCCGACTTCGCCGATTCCACCTAAAAATGAACTCCATTGGTGGTAGAGCCTCCGATGCTTAAGTTAGTATTTTTCTAGTAAAGTAATACCGAATTCTCACACTAAGATTGCTTACTTTCTTCATCATCATAGCTCTCTATTTATAGGAAATGTATCCTATGACGTGTCTAGGGGCACGATTGAGACCGTACCAATCAACTTTAGAACCTTTGTCTTATATATGATCCGACAGAGATCATACTTTACATGAATAGTACAACATGTGGCTATTATTCGTTCGTTACATGTGTCTAATGTTTTCTTGTTACAATCTTACATTCGTTCTTGCCGACTAGCTGTGCGCCCGCCTCACGCTCCCACCCGATTTACCGACAAAAAGGTATAGGGGTGTAAGGTGTGGCACCGGCAATGGATTTGGTCGGAAAGTTGTTATCTCGGATATAGGTTGTCGAATTGGCCGTATGTCTCAATCACTCGGCCACATAGCACATCATCCCGGCTAGGCGATTGCACATCATCCCGGCCAGGAGTAGAGACACGTGTCGCCGCCAGGACCATCCACGTGTATTGTCAGAAAATACCCCTTACACATAGCGAGATTGGTGTGGCTGATAATAATGTTTTAAAAATCGAACCGATGATTAAACCGAAATTTTGTCAAATTGGTTCAACTGCAGTCGGACCGTGGTTCAATTCGGTCAGATCAGGTTGTTATTTTTCATTATATTTTTAGAGTATTTCATCGTCTTCCTCAAACACCCACACCACAAGAGCATAAACCCAAAGAATCTACACAACCCAAATCACATATCTCTCACAAACCCCCCAAAAAATTCAATTGCCACTCCTAGGAACAAACTCATATCTCCATAAACCTACTTTAGTACATAAAATCTAAACCTGCAACAAAAAACCTAGCTACCCAAAAATGACTCAAACTCGAAGTACCCATTTAAGCTATGTAAAACCAAATAAAAAAACAAGCATCACAACTGGAAAAACCTCCATTGCAGTTCACACACAGAAACCTTGAAGTTCTGCATCAAAACCCACTTCAAGAATGTAGGAAAGAGGGAGAGGGAGAGGGATAGAGAGACTAATGATTCATTCTTCATTAGATTTTCTACATCTATTTCTAGAATTTTATTGTTTCCCCTTACAGCCTATTGTATTTTTAGAATAAATAGGTTTTCATTTTGTTATGCATATCAACGTTAGATGTTAGCAAAGACCGACGATTTAGTCGGTTTAGCGGTCAAACCTTGGGATAAGAAAAAACCGACGGTTTTTGTCAAAGTAGCGGTTCAATACAAACTGAACCAAAATTTTTAGGAATCCTAGTTGAACCCAGTCCAACTGTTGGTCCGATTTTCAAAACACTAGCCGATACAACTTCCAATTCCTTAAACCATGAGTATTGTCTGATAAAATGTTTTGTTCGAAAACGAGAAATTCAGGATTTCTCCCCTTAAATTTTGTAATTCTGTAAAAACCAAGGATTAGGGCATGTAATTCTTAGAAGGGCGGGCTCCAGGAACCAACCTTTTTTGACCAACTCCCATTACAAGACTCAATATGAGCCATGTGGCACACTCTTAGAGGACTCTGACCATATGGATGTTTGACCAATCCCTAGGTGGACGTATAAACCAAAAATCAGCTTGATTAGAGATTTCAAACCTTTTGGATCTTTGTATCTCAAAAACTGCTCAAATTCCCACAGTTAAGATCAACCCATGAAAATAAGTCCAATCCAACGCCTAGAAATTACTAATCAAGCTGATTTTTGGTTTGTAGTAGGTCCACCTAGGGATTGGCCAAACATCCATACGGTCAGAGTTCTCTAAGAGTATGCCACGTGGCTCATATTGTTTCCAGTCGAAAAAGGCCGGTCCCTGGACATGGTACTTCCAAACAGAGAGATTTATAATTCCGAAAAACAGAAATCCATTCCAGGCTCAATCCTATTACCAAACGGGCCAAATTGTTTTGCAAAGAGAGAGAGGGGAGAGAGAGAGAGAGGGGGGACGGAAAAGTTGATGTGCGGTTAAGGTTGAGTATCCCGCGCAGGGCCTAGGAACAAGGGAGAAGCCACTGCTCTCTCTCTCTCTGTCTCTCTCTCTCCTTGGTTGGATTTATCAGCGCAATTCGTTCCCTCGTATTTATCACTTTTCCTCCCTCGCCCTACAAATTAAATCCTCCATATGTTAGTTACTCTCTTCTGTTTTTTCTTCTGCTCTCAACTGTTGCTTTCTGAACATTCAATCTGAATGCCCTAGAATTTTGCTTCGTACGATTCCATGGCGGAGGAGGAGATGGGCGGTGGCAGTGGCGGTGGTGGTGGCGGTGGCGGGGGAGGGAGCTCGTCGAGGGTTCCTTCATCCTTCGTCCCTGCGGCCGTCACTGCGAACGACAGGCAGAGGTTCACCGTCGAGCTCAGACCCGGGGAGACCACATTCGTGTCGTGGAAGAAGCTGATCAAGGAAGCTAACAAAGTGAATCGACCACCTCCTGCACCGGAGCCTCCGACTGGCGCTCACCCGGCCCTCGAATCTCGAATCGCTCCGGTGAGGGTTCTTTTTAATTTTCTTTGTTAGAATTTTATGCATTTTTATTTTATTTTTTAACCTATTTTATTCATCTGTAATTGCAATCTATTAAATTGGGTATTTGGTGGAACAAATTATGGTGTTTGGCGTTTCTTAGTTGGTGTTTGTTTGTCTCCTCCTTTGTTCTTGTTTCTCCTCCTATAGTTACATGTGAAGGAAACATGTAAAATTGCCATTGTATTGTGATTCGTTTATTACCTAGTTTGCATTTCTGTTCAACCGATACATTTCACGATTTTCCACATTTTTTGGTTATGGAATTAGCAGAGAAATAGCGTGGTTTGCGCACTAAATCTGCTAGACAGAATGTCTGTTTGTGGGTGTTCTATAGGCGATTTTTTGAGGGGACCTGCTAAAATTGTAGGAATTTTGGGCTAAACCAAAAGAGTTGGGTAATGGAACTTCCACGTGTAATCATCATCATCATCATCTACACCTTATCCCAACTATTTGGGGTTGTCAACAACAATCCTATTTTGCCATTTGACTCTATTAAGAGCTATATCTTTTGCCAAGGGATATGTCTTCAATCTTTTCTTACTACTCTGTCATTTTCAGTATTTTCTGCTCCCTTTTATGGCCTTGAACTTGAACTTCCACGTGTGATCACGTTTCACATATCGTGTGAGACGATGCATATTACATAACGTGAGTTGTGAATTGGTGATGCACAATCAGGAATTAAGAATTAATCACCCGTGCCACTCTTAAGGTCTGAAACAGTAATTGAGTTTATCACCCGTATCATTCTTAATATCTGAAATAATAACGAACATGCGAGGCATGTTAAATGCACTACAGGGGCATTTTAAACATTTAGCTTGGCAATGTCACTGCATTTGCCCCCCGTAATGCATTTATTTGCTTGGCCATATCCCTTTCTCTAATTTATTGGCTATCTCTTATGCTCTTTATCCATGTCACATTGATACGGGTATGGTTTGTTAGAGACTGCCATGATTATGTAGTGTCAGATTTGCCGAACATTGAAAAAAGGATTTGTGGACTCGCTAGTATACTTTAAACAATGTAAAACAAAGTAATTGTTTTTATATAATAGCAAGGATAAATATTGATATTGTGATGGAATATCTTATGATTTGTACCTTATACCTATAAAAAAGAGAATACATACATGTAGTGTTATATTTGCTACATTGAAAAATTCAATTGATAATGGTAGAACTCATAAAAACTACAGTAAATGTTATTTATTACTTACAAGTAAAGATATAAAATAACAAAAAGAGTTCCGGAAGTATTGCATCAGAACCTATGGAGTATCATAATGTAACACGTGTCCGAGACGGGTACTTTGCCCGTTTGGAAGAATCAATTCAACTTCGCTCTTTATCAAAGTTTAAAATTTCTAACCAATGAATTCATATTGTGCCATCCGGTTATATCTTATCCAATAATGTGTGAGTGAACTTTAGGGTGGCCCTTATGTGCTTTGATGTTAATGTTTGAATACTCGTATTCAGTCTTGGTTAGCCTTGGACCTTATGCTCGAAGGAACTTCAACACTTGTGTTGCCTTAGAGGTCTATGCAGATGCGCTGAACGTATCTGAATTGTTTCTGGTCGACCAACATCTGAGACAACTTAACTCTATTCTAAACATAGATCCATCTTATGTCAAGGACTATCTCAGCTGGTTTGCTTGGAATGACTGCCATTTTAGTCTTCAAGGAGACACATTAGTTCTTGTAAGTTACTGGAATGAAAATAGGGAAAAGGCCTGGTGTCATGAATGCACCACATTTGATATATGTGTTGAACATTGGAATTACTTTTTTTAATGTTATACACACACATTTGCTTTCATGGCACATTTGCATAATGCATTCTTGCCCATTAATTCTTGTACATGCATGAACATGTTTATGCTGTGCTGTGCTTATGTTTCAAGGGATGTGATCATGCTCTAGTGCACATGTTTTCATGCGAGGTGATGTATTCTGTAATTGTCTTCATGTTTGCTGCACAGGGTTATTTAGTATGCGAAGTAGCGAAATTGCCTGTGCATGAGTGTGCTTGTTTATGATTACAGAAGACTTCCTCATTGCATGCATGACTTAATGTCTGAAATTGCATCTCTCTATTAAGGCACGAAAATGGGCCGGACCTGGGTCTGATGTAGGAAGATCCATATTCAAATCCGAAATTGAACAAGCTGATCTGGGTCCGGATCTGACACAGATTCATGCCACTCGATCCGTATCTGAACTAAGATCTGTTCAAAACAATCCATATCCGACCCATATATAGTCATGCAGGTCGGATTTACTCCAAAAGACATTTAAAAAAAAGAAGGATCCAAGGACAAATTTGGATCTGACCCAAATCCCCAACAACAAGGCTTGAATCGGAGCCGGATCCAATTTGGATTTAAGTCTAGATCTGTTTTTGACCCGCCTTAAATTCGGATATTTCAAGGATCCAAACCCACTATCTTGCATCATATCCGCCCAATATCATGCCTACTCTCCATGTAGGTTTGTGTTGGCATGAATATGTGTGCTGGTTTTAGCAAGTGCATTTATGTGCATGTTTCATATGCGTGTGATAGCTTAACTGTTCCCCATGTCCTTTTTTTGGTCTATGGAAGATGGTTTTGAATCACCTTATCAATTGTTACTAATGTCTCAGTTGTGCCTCACATTTGTAGGGCCAACCTGCGGAAGGTGAACTGAATGATGCACCTCCCTCAAATCGTTTTAGTGCTGTTATTGAGAAGATCGAACGCCTCTATGTGGTATTACACATGCCTTCTTGGTTTATTCTTGTTTGGAAGCTTTTACAATATTATGATTCTGAAAAGATTTCGTAGTTGATATTTTGAATACAACGATTTGTGCACTTGCTTCTTTTATTGCTTAATTATATTAATTGGAGTATGATGTGGTAACTTGATAACTCATGTTTTTAGGGTAAGCAAAGTAGTGATGAGGAAGAACTTGATGATGTTCCTGATGATGATCAGTATGATACAGAGGATTCTTTTATAGATGATGCTGAGCTGGTTGGTATCATAATACTATTCTTTTTTTGTGGTTTTCTTGTTGTAGTTGGTTTGTTGTATAGACCTGGTAATAATCTGGATAAAGGCTTCAATCATGAAGTCGAATTTATGGTAGTCGAGTTTTTTGTGGTAAGTTCACATCATCATTGTCAATTGACCATGGAAAATCTTTCCATTGCAATATTAGTATTATACCTATTTGATTGGTTTCTTAACCCCCTGTATTATAGAGCTTTTTTTATGCTTCCCAGCTATTACAAGTTACAAGAAGGTACAATTCTATTAAAAAAATGATAAACTCCAATCCATTCTTAGAAGTGCTATCAACTTATCCACTCAGTGCACTGCTATTATTATTATTATTATTATTAATTTTTGATAAAGACACTGCTATTTTTTTCACCTGCTAACTGGTACCTCTGCCCTATTCTATTTATAGCGTGTCAGAGATGAACCCCGAAAGCCATTAACCCCGTTCCATAATGGGTAGTGCAATTGTGGAAGGCCAAATGTTACATCAATATCCTCATTAATTAGCTAAAGTTATATCTAAGTTATGCAATACAACTTTATTATTTTTATTAGTAAAAGATGTCCACATGAGCAAAGCTATCAAGATCAGGAAAATCTGAAATTGCACAAGTCATGATGTGAGACAAAGACATTGTTTAGTTGTGGTTCCTACCAATTCATATATCGTATTGTGTAGAATCAATTGATTTCAAAGGCACTAAAACTAAAATTGATGAACTCATAAATGTAGCTTCACTCTAACGACACAAGTGCTACCAATCATGCCATGTCAAGTAAAGTTTGGTTTCGTTTTCATGCTATTATAAAAACTGTGTATGGTGTTTTGATATATTATCCCATTCTATTAGACAACATTGCAGTGCATTCCCCACCAAATAAAGAAAAATCCTCATTGTGCATGATTAGTTTAACACTTTAACCCAAGGTTCCAAACTCACTTCACCTTAAAGTAGTTAAAATTTGGAATTAATTTGGGAAACTTGAATTCAGTTGAGAGAATTTTTATAAAAATTCACCAACTTGGGGAAGCTTGGAGAATTTTTCGCCAAGACATTGGCAAAACATACGGATTTTTCAGGATAGTATTCGTAAGAGTGTTATCATACACTCACTACTCATTATAGTAAGAAAATCAACCATTTGGAGCAACATATGCAAGTATCTAAAGTACTACCAATCCGAGAGCCATAATTTATGGTTAATTACTCAAAATAATTTGCTGGGGCCTGTGGAAGGAACCCAATTCTAGGATTTTCGAGAACAGAGAGTTATCGGGGGATAATATCATTCTGAACATCAAGGGCCTTTTGTTTCTATGGTCGAAAGTTTATTAGGAGTGTCGTGGCCTATTCTTTGAGGATTCTGTTTTCCGGTGGGACATGTTATGTAGGAGAGACCTTTCCTAACTCTCCCTTTGCTCTTTTTGTTTTTCTTTTTTTGTTTTTTTGGCGCTGATGTAGGCGTCTTAGGCCCTGCTTGTATGTTCTTTCCTTTTTATCTATGCATATACTTATAAAAAAAAAGTAAAAAATTACTTTTCTCTGACCTGAGGAGGTAATAGCTACATGGATCCGCAACCCACCTCATCATATCCACTTGGCTTATGGCCTTTAAATATGATCAAATTAGAGATTTATAGTGTTTTATACATTTTATGTATACCTCGAAATTTTTAGTAAATTTTAAATAGAAAATTAATTGTTATAAATAATTTATATAAAGATTATATGTAACTGTGAATAAACCTAGAAAATATCTTTATTATTGGTGTACGCACTATGCATTTGTTGCTACTGAGTTCCTAATTACTTTTACCTAAGGGAACGTCACGTGCGATGCATGTGCACCTTACGCATGGCAGCACCTTACACGTGGCACACATTTAGAGACCACTGACCGTATAGATGTTTTTCCCATCTCTAGGTGAACCTACCTACAAAAATTCATCCTGATTATCAATTTCTATCCATTGGATTAGTCTTTTTCATGGTTTGTTTGCAACCGTAGATTTTTAGCATTGCTATTTAGCACGCAGTTTGAGGAGCATTCTTGTCAATGACACCACTATGCACGTGCGACTGACCGTATAGATGTTTGCCGATCTCTAGGTGGGACCTACCTACGAAAATTCATCCTTATTAGCAATGAGTTTTGACACCATTAATGATGGGTCATATTATGAGCCATGTGGTACAATCTTAGAGATCACTGACCATATAGATGTTTTTCCCATCCCTAGTTGGACTTACATATCAAAATTCATCATGATTAGTAATTTATAACCGAGTATTTTTCTTGATTTATTGTAACCGTGGATTTTGATCATTATGATCCAAAGGTTAGAAATCACTAATCAGGTGATTCCATAACTCGAGAAGTAGAGCTATCAGAAGGTTGGTCAACTTCAGACATCTTTCTTGAAACACTTGGTGGAAGCAAAGGCACGACAACTGGGTCAGAAGAGGTCTGTTGACAAGGCGTAAGAGAAGTGGTTTGCTGACAAGGCGTAAGAGAAGTGGTCTGCTCTTGACGTGCCTTTGCTTCCACCAAGTGTAAGGGTGATAGGATGATTACCGGGGATGACTTAGAACCACCCTAACTTATTCGATTGCGATTATACTTAAGCCAAACGTGCCCTAAAACCAAGCCTTAAAAGCTCCAAGCTTTAGAATCTAATTGGGTTGCAACTGGCCGTACGGCTCCCAACCCTAGCCGTGCGGCCAAAGTGGATGGAGGTGCTGGAGTGACTCTCAAAACTGGGCGAGAAGGTCGCTGGTGATGTCCTGCTCTGATACCAAGTCGGAAGATGGAGATGGAGGTGAGTGGAAGCAAGAAGAGGTGAAGAAGAGAGAAAGAGAAGATGAAGGAGAATGAGAAGAAGAAATAAGGAAAAGTGAGTTAGTTCTCTTCGTATGAGAACCCACTCAGATTATATTAGAAACATAAGAATCAGAATGGACAATAAGGCCCTTACAAATAGAAATAAAGACAAACAAAGTAAGAAGCAAAGAAAAGACAGAACTACCCCTCAAGACAATAGACCATATAATTTCTACAATCAATTGATCATATGGCCCGTAAAGGCACTTCAAAAGTCCTCCATTGTGCTCAATAATAATCAAAATGCCCTCCACTCACCTATAAAATAATGCCCTCCACTTCGAGAATAGTAAAGTTCACCTTTGCTTCTCCACAAAACATTTTTAAATCCTAAGGATGTTCCATATTCCCAAATGAAGTTTTATTTGTTTAAATTTAGAATCTTGTACATTATTTGGAAGGAACTATTAGTTCGAAGTGGAACACTATCATAGGTTCATATGAATACTATAGCATAATAGCATTTCCATTAGAGAACTATTAGCTAGTAATTCATGAAAGCAATGACTCCTTATTGAACTTATGGTCTCCAAAAATTGGACTCTAACATCCTTCTATGGTGGAAGTCCTTTACTTTTAACGGAAAGGCTGGGGTATCTTTTATGCGAATGCTTAAAGAGTTCAAAGGCAAGATAAAGCTATGGAACCACGAGGTGTTCGGGAGAATAGACCAGAAGAAAGGGGTAGTGCTGGAGGAAATAGCCTTGCTCGACAAGAAGGAGGATGATGGCCCTTGGTCCATGGAGGACTGTACGAGAAGAGTGAACCTGAAGGCGGAATATCAACAAACGGTGAAGCTGGAGGAGATCGGTTAGAAACAAAAATCTAGAGTCAGATGGCTAAAGGAAGGTGACAACAACTCTAGATACTTCCACAAGGTGGCCAATGGTAATAGAAGGAGAAACCATTTAGCTCAACTTGAAGTTTGTGGCAACGTCTTGGAAGAAGAGGATAGAAATAGGGAAGGAGCAGTGAGTTTCTATTCTAATCTTTACTCTGAATCAACCTCGTATAGACCTAAGTTGGACGGTCTTGAGTTTGATTAGATCAATGACTCAGATAGGGAGAGTTTGGAAAGACCCTTCGATGAGGAGGAAGTCTTGCAAGCGATTTCTGAGTTGGCCGGTGTTAAGGCCCCCGGTCCCGACGGCTTTACTATTGCTTTCTTCAAACAATGCTGGGCGATCGTTGGAGAGGACCTTATGAGAGTTGTTAAGGAATTCCAAGAGGAGGGGTTCTTGGACTTCCCTTCCAACAGTACATTCATCGCATTGATTCCAAAGTTCCAAGGGGTTGTCGACATCGCCAATTTCAAGCCTATCAGTTTGGTGGGCAGTGTGTACAAAGTCATCGCGAAGATGCTTGCCATGAGGTTCAGAGTTGTGCTGCCATCGGTTTTTTCTCCTTCTCAAGGTGCTTTCGTGCAAGGCCGGCAGATTCTGGACGGTGTTCTCATAGAAATCGAGTGTCTTGATTCAAGAACAAAGCTTATGATCCCGAGACTTGTTTGCAAACTCGACATGGAAAAGGCTTATGACCATGTGGACTGGAAATTTTTGGACTGCATGCTTGGAAGGCTGAGATTCGGTAGTAAATAGAGATCCTAGATCTGGAAATGTATCTCTTTTGCCTCTTTCTCTGTTCTCATCAACGAATCTCCAGCAAGCTACTTCAAAAGTTCCAAAGGGTTACGTCAAGGAGATCCTTTATCGCCTTAGTTGTTTTTGGTTGTAGTGGAGGCTTTGGGAAGATTGTTCTCTAGAGCCACCGCTTTAGGTGAGTTGGAAGGTTTTGCAGTGACCCCTGGTACCCGCACCATCTCTCACCTTCAATTTGCAGACGATACACGTGTTCTTGGGTGCTTCTACCCCTCAGTTGAGTTTCCTTTGTGGGCTTCTGTGTTGCTTTGAGGCCATTTCGGGCTTAAGGTTAATCTATCCAAGAGCAAGGTTTATGGGGTGAGTGAGGTGGAGAACATCTCAGGCTTGGCTAACATTCTGAATTGCAATGTTGACAAATTTCCTTCCACGTATCTTGGTCTTCCCCTCGGTAACGTTTTCAGATTGAAGGCGTTGTGGGAGCCCGTTATCGAATGCTTTGGAAAAAGGCTAGCTGCGTGGAAATCTAGATATTTATCTAAAGGCGGAAGATTGGTGCTTATTAAGAGTACCCTCTCCAGCTTACCGATCTACTATATGCCCTTTTTCTCTATCCCGAGCAGTGTGGTGAAGATTCTGGAAAGGATTATGAGGGACTTTTTGTGGCACGGTATGGAAAGGAATCGGAAGTTGCACTTAGTCAACTGGAACAAAGTATGTAAGGCTAAAAAGAAAGGGGGTTTGGGCATCAAGAATCTCAAAGTGATGAATCAGGCTCTTTTAAGCAAATTGGCTTGGAGGTTCGGGGAGGAAACCTCTAGTAGCCCTTGGAGGGAGGTCATTGCGGATAAGTACAACGCTTCCCTTTTCGGGTGGTCCAGCAGAATGGCTCGAACTAGCTACGGATGCAGTGTGTGGAGGGGGATCTCCAAGGCCACTCAGGACTTCGATAGGAACGTTCGGTTCGTAGTGGGATCTGGCAATCGGTTTAGGTTTTGGGAGGACCTTTGGTGTGGGGAGGCTCCCTTATGTGTTGACTTCCCAGAGTTAATATTCTATCTCGGAGAAGAAAAATCGGTCTATTCAAGATTGTGCCCAATCGGAAGGAGAGTAATTTGGATGGGACTTTGGCTTTAGACGGCACCTTAACGACTGGGAGGTAGAGCCTCTATCTAGATTGACCCTCCGTCTCCAAGATGTTCATCTTCGCCCCTTTTGCCAGGATAAACGAGAGTGGATATGGACCAAAGGTGGTTCGTTCTCTGTTTGCTCCCTCTATGAGGTTTTACTTCCTTCAGGAGGGCCTACTTTTCTTGCTTCTAAGGTTTGGAGCTCCTTCGTTCATTCCAAAGTGGGTTTTTTCACTTGGGAAGCCTCTTTGGACAAGATATTGATAGTGAACCATCTTCGATCCAGAGGTTTCCTTATCTTGGACTATTGGTGGATGTGCCGTCATTGTGGAGAAACAGTTGATCATCTTCTGCTACATTGTGATGTGGCTAAGGTAGTGTGGTCCTCCTTTCTCTGCGAGTTTGGGATGAGTTGGGCGATGCCGGGAACTCTTATGGATCTTATCCTCTGTTGGTATTTTAAAGCTTTCTCCTCTAGAGGTAGTATCCTATGTAGAATGTTGCCTCTTGCCATCGTCTGGGGCCCGTGGAAGGAAAGAAATCAAAGGCTTTCGAGGATAAGAGCGAAGATACGGCCTCGATCATCCTTAGTATTAAGGGTCTGTTTTTAGAATGGACCTTATCTGTTCTAGGGATTGATGCCCTTGGTGCCCCTGCAGGGTTTTGCTTCTTTTCGGTCCTCCCTCGGCCTAGTAGGTCAGCTTGACCTACTTTAGTCGAGGTGCTTGTAGTTCCTGTTCCTTTCATAATAAAGCTTTTACTTATAAAAAAAAAGAAGTTGAATACAACGCCTACAACTGAGATCTTCTCTCAGGTAGGGGAGTTGACCGTTTTTTTGTGCATTCTACTCTGCTTAGTGTTCTTGGAAGGAATAAGGAGAGATGCCCCTTGACTATGATTGCTCAAGTGGGTCCTTAATTGCATTGGCTCCAGGCATGGTTTTGAGTATTTGTATAGGCCTTCGGCTTATTTGATAAAGTAAATCGATATGCATGAGTACAGGTCAATAAAGGGTTTGTATTTTTTTTTATTAAATTCATTTATTAGCATGCATTTACCCCACATTTTGATCTTCATTTTATTATGCGTATATACATAGAATTTGTTATTATTATTTTTTTTAATTTTTTTGTTGTCTCAATGCATATTGTTGATGCACATGCATGTTGATTGATATGGTCTATTGTATTGGCCAATATGGTGTGCACCATTCGTATCATAGAATGCTTTATATTGTGTTGAAAACTTAAATATTATTTTTTACAATGTGATATCATATCAATATCCAGCAATATTTAATACCATGATCAGAGTCAATTGTGTGGTGAGGGGTTAGGGTGGTCTGAACCCCGTTTCCTAGTTAAGATGGCATTTCCTTGGAAACTTGTTTTCGTTTCCATTTCCATTTCCGGATTCTTGGGAAACATGTTTCTCAAATGGGTGGAAACCTGTTCCCCAGTCTCTCTCTCTCTCTCTCTCTCTCTCTCTCTCTCTTTCTTGGGAAACATGTTTCTCAAATGGGTGGAAACCTGTTCCCTAGTCTCTCTCTCTCTCTCTTTCTTGGGAAACATGTTTCTCAAATGGGTGGAAACCTGTTCCCCAGTCTCTCTCTCTCTCTCTCTGGAAATGAACAAATGAGTACACATACATGGGTTGGGACTTAGGACTCACGAAAAGATTTATTGCTAAGATTCTCACATAATATATAACTCTCTCTATTGGTTTATGATAGTAAAATCAAACTGGTTACTCTAACCATCATCCTTGTCACCAAAAAATACATAAATAAACCGACTTTCTAATCACATACTTTCGCAGAAGAAAGAGAACAAGCCTACAGTTATTTTGAGTGGTCATCTTTTTGATGATTGTTTTTCCAATAAACGGTACATATATTGCATAGATTGGATGGTCAAGATCACCTCATTAGGTTGGTTTTTGGCATAGAAAATATCTAAAGGTGGTCCAATATGATGGTGAATTGTAGGTATGGAGAGGTTTGGGAGTAGGACCCACTAGTCAATGGGTAACTGACATTTGTCGCTTCCCTTGGAGTCTCCTCGCTGTTTCCCTTTACGTTTACATTGTCATTTCCTGTTTCCTACATCACATAAATTTTTAGGGGCCATATCTCATTTCCGTTTTATTTGTTTCGATTTGATGAAAGTGCTATTTCAAAACAAATAAGAAAAAGAGAAGAGCCCTTGGCTCATGCCATATTGTAACTAAATTTTATGTTATAGCGACGAATGTCCTCATTTGCTACCTACAAATCGAACTGTTTTAAACTTCTGTCTTATACTATTACTATAGGAGAGGAAGGGTGGGTGGGTCAGAGAATGAGAACCATCCTATGGTCTCGATCTAATGAGTCCACATAGGACATCTCTAACAGCCAGAAACAATCCTATCAGTTCCTATTGATACCATAGTGTATTGGCATTGGCATTGGCATCGGCATTGGCATCGATCAATGCTGATATGATAAAAGCTATAATAAATACTTTTTGATTTTTTTCCAGTTGATTGGGCCCATAGTGATAATACGTAGCATGTCATATTATCAACTGATATGGTTCGATAAATGTAGCGTAGAAAAAATACATCCATACAGTTCGATAAATGTCTCATTCTTCTCCTTTCTTGGTTATTGAGTTGGCTGTCTCTCTAACCTCGATATTTGTATGTAGGCCTTTTGTATAACGGGGTTTTTCCCCTTTCTAATGAATACACTCTTTACTTGCCATATATCCTTATAAGATGATTTGTGTGTTAAAATTCAGAGTAGAATAACATTTTTCAAGGTAAAACAAAATGCAAATAATTCAGATCAGCTTTCATTTATTTTTGATTTTGTAGGGTAATGAATATTGCTTTGATCATTACGTAGCACCAATTAGCCATTTATTTGTTAATCTGATGAGTTGTTTTCATTTAATTGCTATGACTGATGTCCTTTAGTCTATTGTTGTGCAGGATGAGTATTTTCAAGTTGACAAGTCAACAACAAAACACAATGGGTTTTTTGTTAATAGAGGGAAGTTGGATCGCATGTGAGTTTCTTTTAGCCCCCTTCGTGTCCACAATCTTTCCTTATTTCATAATTATGTTCTATTATTTGTCTGCTTCTCTCATTGCTTGGGGCCTAGATTCTAGTAGGTGAGGCCACAAAGATATTTCCTTTTTTAGTGCTATACACACACACACACACACACACACACACACATATATATATATATATATATATATATATATATATATATGTTTTCCAAAAAAAAATTAAACATTCAAAAAATTAAGTAAATGTTATAAGTTAATATTAGATAGGTTTTTAAAAATTATACATAATATTAAGACATTAATGTAAGTGAATAATGATTCGTTAATACCTTGATTTATGCATTTTTTATATAATTATCAATTAAATAATAGTTATCTAATTGTATAATTCTTTGATTGACTATTAGATACTCGCCTCAACGTATTACAGACCGCTCTAGTCATTCATTTCCACACTACATATGGTTGTATTTTATGGTCTGATAGCTTATGAGTGTGTTGTTATGCTTGTTTTATCATTTCCATAATATTTCCATCATTTCTGCATTATTTCCATCATTTCCACGAAAAATATATTATTTCCACACTGGTCGAAATATTTCCATTTTCGGGCTGGTCGAAATAAACCTCGAAACCGAAATTTATTTCCTTGGTTATTTGATTATTTATTTCAATTGAATATTTTGTAATGCATGATTGAGATAATACAATATTACTCGTGTTGAGTATTGATAGTAGACGTAGGTGTGGAGTCGCCGAACCATTATAAATCTGTGTCTCATGTGATTGTGATGTTTGCATACCTTGTCTCAGATTTACCCATATATTGTTCTATGGATATTTATTAATTTGGTTGCTTGATCATTTTCCGCCTTGTGAGATCATTAATTTTTAATCCATATAAAATTCGTAGAGAAATTAAAAATTGTCCTATTCACCCCCCTCTAGGACTTTACGTGGTAATTAAAAGGGAATTTTAGTAATGAGCGTGAGAGCACTGGATGCAGTTTTCGCTGCTGCTTGATGAATTCTTGGATGGGCAACTTTATAGGTTACACGCTCTCGTTAGTACTTTTCTTGATTAAAACGATGGTAAAGGTGATGTGTTTCGTTAATTTAAAATTATTTTCAATGTGCCATTTTTTCTTGAATTGTTTTGCTTATGTTATTATTTTGAAGAAATGAATCATCATATTGGTTTATGCACAGTTCTCCACTTCATAGACCTACTAATGATATTTCTTGTTGTTAATTCTTTGCAAGAAAAAATGATAATTAATGAACTCTTAATTTCTAGAGTTTGATCCTTCTGTTTCCTTTTGTTTTTCTTCTGCCAGAAATGAACCTGTCTCATCACCTAACCACCAACCAAAGAAAAGACGAAGGAAAGATTTGACAAAAGCTCGCAGTGAAAAGGATGGTGAACAGGTATCAAATAAACATGCAAAAATGGGTAATGTGAGGATGAAAGCTGCCGCTAGGACTGCACCATTAGTCGGAAACAAATCTTCTAGTCCCTCTCAAAGCTTAGTTGCTATAAGTGAGCACTATCAAGATGGGAAATCACAGAATCAATTGAATGCTCCTATAGGACCTTCAAAAAAGAAGTCTGTGGATTCAAACATTAAATTGGAGCACTCAGTGTCTTCAAAAATTCAAATTAGGGATGCCTCTGTATTTCCAATAGAAGCTAAGGATATTGAAAAGCAGAAGACTGGAGTCATCCAGTCAAGGGACCTTGGAAATAAATTGAAGGCTGCAAGTGAATCATCTGATGCTACACATATGATATATCGAGATAAAGGTGCTTCTACTCAACTTGAGCCTCAATCCAGAAAACTTCTGAATGATACAAATGAGGTAGAGACGTCCACCAAAGTTCGGCAGAGGGAGAAAAATAGCAGTAGTGAATTGCCTGACCTTAATCTATGTGGTAGCAAGTACCCCATTCAAACAGTGGTGAGTACAATCATTTCTGAAATCTACAGCAAATTAATTTTTTCTGCATCTTGACTTTGTCTCTCACTTTTCACATTATTTTATTAATTTGGATGCCTTCTTCTTATGGCTATGTTGACATTAACTTTGATTCAACTTGTGCAAACTGCATTCAATTTAATTATCTTAATAGGTTTTTGGTTATGCTCGTTTCAAACATGTTATGTTTGTCAAAATGAGCTCCATATGGAGCTTAGAATCTTTTATCGTCATTTCCATTTGGGCTGGCATATTTTCCTCAAATAAACGTATTATATGGCACGTCACAAAATTCTACATGAATGTACTGCAACTTTGTGTCAGTATATTGCTAAGATGTCCTGAACCTCATTTTGTTTCCTAGTAGAACTCTGTACGCTAACATTGCAAAATGGAGGTGGTTCATGGTAGCTTCAAATTTTAATTGTAAATGTCATGCTCATGATGTGTATAGCTCAGTAACAGAGCTATGCATTGGTCTGACTTATTTTAAAACCCTTCGTTTCTAAGGTACCATACCTCTAGTTTTGCATTTACCCCTCTAGTTTTATCGGCCAGTACTATGTCATTTGCATATAACATGCTCTTAAGTAACCTCTAAAGTAAACGGAATACAATTAAACCCTAGGTTTAGGTGTGAGTTTAATGTCACGTGAATACTGCCACATGAACAGTGTCACGAAGAAGAGAGAAGATAGGAGAAAAGAAGAACTAGGGTTAGAAGCACAAAACAGGCCACTTAGGGCTGACCTAACCACACAAAGGGAGAAATCTCTCTCTCAATTCAAACTTTTGAAAATAAAAAATTAAAATTTAGTCTCCATAGGGCTGGCCGATCCTCCCTATATGTAACCCAAGTTAAAATACGATGTAGTACTTTGGCCTAGCTCAACTATGAAGCGAAAAATAGAAACAAATTAAAAAACACATCCAACATGAAATAAATTAAAAGAAAACTATATGACGATGATCTCTGAGCTTGGGTGGCTCCTCCTTGTGGGTCACCTTGGTCAAAGTCAACACTTTGTTTTTTGACCAAAAAACCCAATCTGCAGAGTCTGCGAAAATCAGTCATGAACAGTCGATATATGGAGCTCTTCTGCTTCTCCGATTGATCTCAGACATTGAACACTATTATTAGACCCATAGGACTACCTCAGATCCAAAAAGTAGGTCAATCCAACAGTTGGATGTTGAGTTATTAGCTGATGTTCATAACCTCAATTTGTGACTGCATATAACAGAAAAAAACAGCTACTACCCCTTCTATTTATTCCACTTCTTAAGTTTAGGAGTAGTTTTGGTAGTTGTATTTGGCATTTGCATCAGTCCCTTCTACTTGGAAAGAACTTGACCTCGAGTTTAAGTTGTCGTACACCTCCAAGGGCTTAGGATCCATCATTTGCAGATCCTTAGAATCAATCAACATTCCATCACCCTCTTTATCACCCTTCCATTGAATCAGATGCTCTATCATAGAACGACCAACTTCAATCTCCTGTGAGCAAGAATACCCACAACTTCATCTTCATCGTTGCTATCATGATAACGATAAAGGTTGAAAACATTAAAAATTGAATCAATTCCAAAGTGATTTGGAAAATTGACTTTAGGCATTATCATTAATCTTCTTGAGTATCTTATACGGTCAAATCTTCTTTTTGCTATGCTTGGAATAAGTACATGCTAGAAACCTCTCACGCCACAAATAAATCATGACCATATCACCTTCGTTAATAGACTGAAACCTCATGTCGCTTATCAGTATAGGCTTATACTTGGCGTTGGACTCTAGAATCTTTTGGTGAATGTCCTTGTGCAACTGCTTCATAATCTTGACCACTGTTTCACCTTTGACGTGAATCTTCCCATCTTGCTGCGATGGAACAAAATCGTAGCAATGATTCAGTTATCACCCATAAACTACCTCAAAAGGACTTTTACCTGTAGTACGATTCCTTGAATAGTTATAAGCAAATTCTGCTTGTGCAATAGCTTCCCACTGCTTAGGATTTTCTCCAACCAAACATCCTAGAACATTACCCACACCTGTTTTAACAATCTGTGTGTCCATTTGTCTGTGGGTGATGTGAGCTGCTGTATTTTAGTCCTGTACGAAATTTCTTCCATGGAGTCCTTCAGAAGTGAGAAAGGAACTTGGTATCTCAGTCAGACGTAATAGTCTTAGAAATCCCATGAAGTCGAACAATCTCAAGGAAATAAAGATTAGGAACATGTGAAGCATCCATAGTCATCTTGCAGCAAATAAATGAGCCATCTTAGAAAACGATCAACCACGGAGAATATTAAATCCATACCTCTCTGCTGTGTTTGTGGCAATCCTAAGATGAAATCCATACAAACGTCATCCCGTGGTGTTGTAGGAACTACAAGTGAAGTATAAAGGCCCGTATTCTACACATGGCCCTTCGATGTTTGACAAGTATAGCATCTGTTTACAGACCTGTTAACCTTTGTCCCAATCTTAGGCCAAAAGTACTTATCCGCCACAATAACAAACCTCATGTTATGCCCAAAGTGACTTAATCTACCTCCATTCATATACATAATGATATTTTCTCTTAGAGAACAAGTATGACGCTGATTGCCCTTGAAGAGGAAACCACGATGAAGAACAAAGTCAGCATGCTGTCCATGTGAACTATCCTCCAAAATTGGCCCAAAATAAGGAAGGATTAGTTGGATAGAACTCCTTGAAGGATACAAACCCAACCACAATAGTTGCCATAGTAGTCAACAACATGGTCTTCCTTCTAAGCTCATCGATTACCTTATTATTATTTCCCAATTTGTGCCTTGTCACAAACGAATACTCCCGCAAATATGAAACCTAGCGAGCATGCCTCCGGTTCAACTTCCATTGACTGTTGATATACTTCAATGTCTCATGATTTGAAAATAAAACAAATTCCTGCTGAGTCAAATTGTGCCTCCAATGATTGGGAGCTTGGATGACAATATAGAACTCTTGATCATAAGTGCTATATTGTGGATGTGTTTCATTTAATATTTCACTGAAGAAAGATAATACCAACTCCTGAAGCATCACAATCCATCTTGAACACCTTATCAAAACACGCCAAAGCAAGTACACTGTATACATCTTGTTCTTAATAAGCTTAAAGCTATCCTTGGCTTCCTTAGTCCATTCAAACTTCCCTTTCTTCATACAATCAGTGACCGAAGCAATTACAGTTTTGAAATTTCTAATAAAACGTTTATAGAATGTCGCTAAACCATGGAAACTCCACACTTCCTCAATTGTAGTTGGTGTAGGCCAACCCCGGATTGCTTCTTCCTTACTTTCATCCATTCGAATTCCATATGCACTAACCACATGCCCCCAAAAAATCCACTGATCTGTCAGAAGGTGACATTTCCTTTAAGTTGGCGTAGAGCTTTTCTTGTTGCAAAGCTGTCAAGACATCCCTCAAGTGGTGCATGTGTGCCTTCGTGAATGAACTATAAATGAGAATGTCATCGAAGTAGGCCATTATGGACCATCCTACGAATGGTTTAGGACTTGGTTCATCAAACACATAAAAGTGAGGGTGTGTTAGATAAACCAAAGGGCATTCGTCAATACCTTCCTTTGTCTTGAAGGCAGTCTTCCATTGATCGCCTTCTCTAATCCGAAAATGATGATATCTACTCTGGAGGTCCATTTTGGAAAACACCTTTTCACTGTGCAACATATCAAGCACATTAATCTAATGTGGTATCGGGAAGTGATACTTAATGGCTATCTTGTTAATTGCCCCGTTGTCCACACATTCTCCACTTACCGTCCTTTTGTGTCAGCAAAGCGGGCATTGCACATGGGCTCATGGATTCTCGGATGAATCCCTTATGCAATAACTCCTCTACTTGTTGTTGTAGTTCCTCATGCTCCTTGAGGCTCATACGGTAGTGTGATAGGTCGGGTAGGCTAGCTTCGGGCATCAAATCAATATAGTGCAGGATGTCCCTCATAGGTGGCAGCCCCTCATGTAAATCATCAGGCACTACCTCCTTAAATTCTTCTAGAAGGTATGCCATTTCCAAAGGAACAGTTGGTTGATTCGCCACACTTTTCCTTTACTATTGTTGGACTTTGCCCCTCCTTTTTGAACTTAGGAAACTACTTATCTCTCATGGGGTCGAGAACAACCTTTACCCCATCTTTATAAAAGGCATATGTGTTCTTTTCTCCTCGATGTATAACTTTTCTGACAAATTTCCATGGTCGTCCAAGCAACATATGGCAAGCTTCCATTTCCACCACATCACATAATATTTTATCAGAATAATTTTTACTAATGGACAATGGAACTAGACAATGTTGTGTTACCTTTACCTCGCTACCATTCTTGAACCATGCGATCTTGTAGAGCCTATGATGTGATTGAACCTTAAGGTTCAGCTGGGTCACCATGTCCTTGGAAACTAAGTTCTCGCAACTACGTCCATTAATAATCACGTTGCATAATCGGTTTCTTGTCAAACTTCGTGTCCAAAAAAAGTGTTATTGCGTAGTCCTTGGTCTTCAGTAGCTTTCGGGGCTAGCACGGTGTGACGTACAACAAGAAGTGGCAAGTTTTGGTCGTCACGAGACATCTCTTTCTCATAATTCACTAAATCTTCCTACTTATAAAAAAAAGAAGTAAATCTTCCTCACTGTTTGCATCTTCAAGATATCCTGAGTCCTCTTCTATCACATCATCCTCTTCTTCAACCACTAGGTTAGCGGTTATTTTTTGCAATCAAAGGACTTACGTCCCTCTTGGCCACACTTGTAACAAATAATCTGTTGTCTTGTATTGCGGTTTCAATTGATACTTGTGCAGGGAACACTAATAGGGGGGTAATCCACCTTCACCTTCGCCACGCCTTTGAGGGTTGGGTGGTGTTTGCTCACTCCATTGACCATTACCACCATTCTAAGCTGTTCCCGAGCCTCTTCCACGCAGCTGTGGTTGCATCTTCTTGCCTGGTGGTACTTGGTTATTTGAACGGGAAACGTGTGTTAGCGGATGGTGTGTTCCCGTGCACGTGTTGTGTTGGCCCGATGACCTGTTGGTATACATAGTTGTTTCGCATTTCCCCAAAAGGTCGAACTTTTGGGGTAAATAGTTATTTAACATGGTATCAGAGCCTTAAGGCCTGGGAGGTCACGTGTTGAAGTCTCTAGCGGAGTGTATTCCCGCTAAGGGGGCGTGTTAGCGGATGGTGTGTTCCTGTGCACGTGTTGTGTTGGCCCGACGATCCATTGGTACAAATAGTTGTTTCACATTTCCCCAACAGGTCGAATTTTTGGGGTAAATGGTTATTCATTTAACAACGTGGGCTTCAACTTTTGTGGCCAATTGTACTACATAGGATAGTGTCTAGCAAACTTGCAACTCCATTAAGTCATGAATATTAAGGCTTTGACGCATCGAATAACGGTGAATGACTTGTGTTTTAGTCTCTGAGAACTGTACTCATATTCGCATCTTGTAGAAATCATTAGTGTACTCTCGAACAGTTCGTCCTCCTTGTTTGATATTACTGAAACAACATTCCCTCATAGTTAATTGTAAGGGATAGTTTTCGTAGTACTCACTACATCTTGGAATAGGTCTGAATTCTCTCTTTCCGTAATGAACCCTCATCAGCTGGACTTGTTGCTATCACGAGGAAGTATAACCTTTGAACTTGATTGCCACTAACTTGACCTTCTTGTTGTCGGGCAGGTCTTAGTACTCAAATACTCTTTCAAACTTGTCCAACTAGTCCAAAATTTCCTCCGGCTTATCTTCTCCAATGAATGTAGGTATATCCACTTTCACACGTGGATCCCTATCACATTAAACACTGGAATTAAACTTAGGTTGTTCTCAACATGGTAGATCAAATTCTCCATCCGAAAAATTATATAGGGATAGATTATTAAGCTTCTTTGCAGATGGTTGTGCTATCTAGTTACCAAATTGTTAAATGAGGGGTTGACGGTATCTTCTAAGATTCACATTAGGAGGATAAAAAATACCAGTCTGCTCCAACCTACCACACAATTGTGTGATTTACTGTTATAAATTCTCTTTTAGTAGCCATATTCACGTTGCTGACTGTAGGTTGCTCTTTCGAATTCTCCATATTCCGATCTCTAGTATCCTCACCTCCAGCCATCAATATGCAAACTTACATATCTACAAACTAGGCTCTGATACCACTTAAACAGAAAACAGTAAAACCCTAGGTTTAGGTGTGGATTTTTTGGTTGTATCACGTGAACAGTGTTGCATGAATGTTGCTATGTGAACAATGTCGCGTGAACAGTGCAGAGAAGAGGAGAGAAAAGAAGAGCTAGGGTTCGAAGCACAAAACATGCCACCAAGGGCTGACCTAACCACACAAAGCGAGAAATCTCTCTCAATTCAAACTTCTGAGAAAAAAAATTCATTCAGTCTCCTCGCCCATCCTCCCCACATATAACCCCATAGGTTAAAACATAATGAAATTATAAAAAAGACTACTTTACCCTTTTAGTGAACCTAACTCAACTATGAAATGAAAAGTAGAAATTAAATAATACTACATCAAACAAGAAATAAATTAAAAGAAAACTATATGACTGTGTTCTCTAAGCTTGGACTCCTTCTGGATCCCCTGGTCAAAGTCAACACTTTTGACTTTTTACTAGAAAACCCAATTTACTTAGTCTTCAAAATGAGTCGTTTTTTTATTATAAGTTAAACGGATTTATTAGAACTGGGGGAAAACCCCAAAAGAGCGAACAACAAGACAAGACGAGGGTGACTCAACAAAAGGTTGAGCTACACCTCAACACAACAACTCATCCCATTTGAAAACAAAAGAGTCAAAAAAACACCCTCTAAACTCCGGCAACACTGCAGACCAATAATACATGAGGGCTTTGACTCTCAGAACCACCTTAGGACCTTCTGCTTGCTTTCCTTAAAAAATGCGCTGGTTTCTTTCTTCCCAAATAGCCCAAAAAATAGCAAATGGGAGAAACCGCCATAAAATTCTTCCTCTCCCCTTCAACACATCCTCCGCAATCCCGTGGATAATCTCTAACACATGTTTAGGGACCACAAAAGCTATATCAAACAATGAGTCTTTGAACCGTTGATAGATGGAGCCCTTCACTTCTCCGATTGATCTCAAACTTTGAGCACTAGTAGTAGACCCATAGGACTACCTAATATCCAAAAATCAGGTCAACCCACCCAACAGTTGGATGTTGAGTTCTTAGCCACTATTCAGACCCCAATTTTGTGATTGCACCTATATTGCTCTGTTAGACTCTCTCTTAGTATAATCTTGTAGTCCTTACAAGTTACATGTTGAAAGTTCCTTCAAAGGAGGAAAATTCTACCGACTTCTACTCAATTCACTCTTCAAGGTCACCAAATGCTCGTCTCTCTACTAAAATACATGTTTGCTTATGCAAGATCATATGCCATGGCAACTCTTGTATATCCCCCATCTCATTTTTTTCTCTAACCCCTTTGTCTTTCACGCACCCTCTCGTATCCTCTGCTTTCTTTTCCTCTAACTTTAAGTCCCCTCTTGTAAATATCCTTTTTCCATTTAGAATTTCCTGTAATAATCCATTCGTCTCCCTCCCAAAATGGTCTCAAACAAGCTATTTATCCTCATTATATTTGCCCACCACATCTTCTTACTAGACAAATTCCCTAACAAAGGTGATGTTGGATTACTGGAAAAACTAGAAGGGTATAATCAGAGATGTGCACATTCGAAGGAATCTAGGAGTAGCCCCAATAGGGGATAAAACAAAAGGAGTCAATTGATATGGTTTGGGGATGTTCAACAAAGAGCAATGATGGTACCAATGAGAAGAAGTGCTTTGGTGTAGGATAAAGGATGAGTGGAAGCTAAAATGGACATAATTGGAGGTACTAAGAAAATATTTTAAAAGACACTCTCTTAAGTAGAAGTTGTGGCCTAGATGGTGGAATGGTGAATAGCGATTGTGTAGCCAACCCCACCCTAGAGTGTACCAGAGGAGGAGGAAAACTGGACCCACACCTTTGTCTTTATACTTTGATGACTATGTGGGCCCCAGTTCGAGTTCTCAATGATCATGGGAGCGGAAGACCCCACATGCATGGCATCTTGAAGTCTCCACATTGGAAAGATGCATGTGGATTTCATTGGGGAGTTATTTTTTAGGCTTTATTGCTTTTTAGACTTAGTTTTATTTATTTTTAGGTGTTTTGGGTCTCTAAGCAAAATAGCCACATGTATGAGGCTCATAATTTTGCTTAGTTGTTTAAGTTGTAGTATTTTTATGGCCATTAGATCTTTTGGATGGCTGAGATTATATTAGGTTTAGTTGAGTTGGTATTTAAATTCTTTTTATGTAACTTGCTCATTATGAATGAAGAGTTAGAAAAATCTCTTTTGAGAAATCTCTTGTGGTGATGAAGCCATCCTCCCTTGGTGTGAACCCAAAGGTAATTCTCTCTCTCTCTCTCTTCTTTATTATTCTCTTCTCATTCCCTCCATTGTTTTCTTTATTTTGTGACCATCATCCATACCCATCAAAACCCTAACCCTAATTTTTCATCATCCATAACAATCAAGACCCTAACCCTAGTCGTACCCTACCCTTCTCAAAACCCTAGCTGTACCAACCCCCTAACCCTTTACAACCCCCCATTGATTCTAATCAAACCTATTTGAGCATAAATTTCTTATTTAAATCTTTGGCCAAGAAACTAGTAAATCTACATGTGATTCTAGCCTTGGAACAATTGATTTAATTATTTGCTAGCATATCTACATATTTGTGGTAGGTTGTTAGATTTATTTTATGTTTTTTTTTATTATCTATAGTAATTTTCTGTGATCTCAGATCATCATTTAGGCTAGTTATCATAGTCCTGCATCAGTCCCCCATGTACAAAGATTGTCTATGTACTTCACTCTTAGCAATGTGCCCACCACATTATTTGTGTCTCTAAGAGTATGAGTAAAAATGATAGACCACCCTATCGTAATCTCTCGAATGTGATCTAAAGCAAGCTTCTAAAGGGCCCAAACTAGAACCATATGCCCAAGTAATGGTATTCAAAGAATCATCCTCAATGATCAAGGCCCTATCCTTAAAGATTTGAAGCCCTTGAAGAAGCTCTAATTTCTATTTAATTGGAATCTGAACATCCATAGGGCCAGAGAACGACTTGAGGACTTCTTGAGCCTTGTGAAATGCTTCCCCAATTCCGGCTAGACACGGTGAACCAACGGGCTGCCGTTAAAATTAAGTTTCGACCATCTTACACCCAGTTTTTTCCTAGTCACCTTAGGAGCAGTCTTTGGTCTTGCACCATAAATTGTATTTTCCCAATTATGGAGAACGTCTGTTGTCTTAAAAGTCACTAAACTCTAGAACGAAGATCCAGTCTATTATAAATCTCCAAATGGCATTTCTTATTTTTGCCGGTGGTTTGCTCTTATCTTCAAAAATCCTTTTGTTCATTTCCTTCCACACACACCCACAACATATGGAAGGTTTCTCAAAAGCATCCTACATACTCTTTGGGACAAAAATCCGAAAAGGTTGAAGGAAGAAGCTCCAAAGGGTCTTAGCAACCTTACAATGTGGAAGATGATTAACGCTTTCATCTCTCTCCATACACATGATACACCTATTTAGAATGTATTGATTTTTATGAATTGACTGGTCAACTGTTAGGATTTTATCCAAAGCAATCGTCCATGAGAAAGCCTCCACTCTAGGAGAGAGGGGCCCCAAATCTTTGCCACCGGAGACCTTTCTTCCGAAGACCAGTAGAGATAGAAGGAGGACATCAAGGACAAACCTTTTGGGTCCCACTTTGAAATGCGTTTATCATTTCCTTGGGGATGGCAACATCTCTAACCGCCTAAACAGTGCAAGGCATTCCGCAACCTCTCGTTCCAACATGTTTCTTCTAGAAGTATTCACTTTTAAGATAGGTGCATGAATTGCCTTTTGTAATCGAGTTTTTTTAAAGCAATCTATGCACACCTGTCCTCATGAAAGTTAAAAACACAGTTTGTTTTACAGTCCAATGAATTTTTCAAACCTACTGCCTTATTGTTTCTAATGGAAGTCTGCTACCACATTTGGTTGCTTCTTTCTACGAAAAAAGCTTCAAGGTTTATATCTTTAGTGTATAATATCAAGTATCAATAATGCTTTCAGCAAGTAAACCTCAGTTGAAAATAGAAGATTCATGGCCAAATTATCATTCATTGTTATAGGATGATTTTCAATGTCCATATGTTTTAGTTTCTAGCTTCTACATTTTGCACTCTGTATATAAGCATGATTTTCTGGCGCATAGGGTTAAGATATGGAGAAAGCACAGACTATTCCTGATGAACCTATTCTCTTAGAATCCTTTGGTACTTTCTGAGTTCAAGCCTAATATTCTGTAGGTTTTAGAAGGTTGAGGCTCAGAAAGTTTTCTTATATTATGCAAGGTAGATGAAAACCTTCTTTTGTAAACCTTGTGCTCGCATGTGGCAGTGGACATGCCTGGGTACATAGGTAGATGTGTATCTTCTAATGTAATGTCATATTTGAATATTTTTCCCTTTTTTCTCAAAAAATGTTTAATCACATAAAATGTGGGTCATGCTAAAAGTTTATTAGAAGTGTCCTTATGTTCTTCTTACAATATTGTTGACTACTTGTTTATATAATGCTTATATTGTGTCTTGCAAGCTATTTCTGATATTGTGTCGATGCTATGCTTATGCAGAAGACTCCATCCATGCATGTAAGGGAAGGTTCTAGTGTTAGGCCAAAAGGTACGATGCTTGAAAGGGCGATTAAAGAGTTGGAGAAGATAGTTGCAGAATGTAAGTTTTGTATACTTTTTATTCTTGATTGATGAGAATGTTTAGGAAGTTCCATATAAATTAATTAATGTGTCTTTTGTTTGAAACCAATGCTTTCCTTACAGCAAGACCACAAACTATGGAAATTCAGGATGCGGATACTTCATCCCAAGCAATCAAAAGGAGATTGCCTCGAGAAGTAAAACAGAAGCTTGCTAAAGTTGCTAGACTAGCGGTACTGGAAAATAGCTGCTGGACTGTATCTAGTGCATGAAACCCTGAGATGCTTGTTTTTATGCCTCACTTGAATCTTTTTTTTTTTTCCTGGAATTCATTAATATTTTTCCGTTTTTTCACTTGAAGTCTTTGAAGAAATGTTAAGCTATTTTCTTTTGGTGGTTGCAGCAATCAAGCCAAGGAAAAATATCGGATGAACTAATTCATCGCCTTATGACTATTCTTGGCCACATAGTGCAGCTAAAAACATTGAAGGTAGTTTTAACAAGAAAATGAACTGGCGGCTAATCAATAACTATTGCTTCATTTTCAATGCCACTGTTAATGCCTGTGAATGAATTTTTGTAGTCATTTTTATTTTCCCTGATGCATAAATTTACCTGCTAATTTGTTGCGGGTACCTTATTTCTTAGTTCCTTGGCATGTAAAACTGTTTATGAGCAAAACTTTTATTGCGTTATTTTGATTGGATCTTGATTAATTTGTTTTGTTTCTGAAGTTACAGTGAGCAGTAAATACTAACGTAGTGCGTCTTTTCAACAGAGAAATTTGAAGGAGATGGTTGAACTTGGATTGTCAGCAAAGCAAGAGAAAGATGATAAGTTCCAACAAATAAAAAAGGAAGTCATTGAAATGATTAGGATGCGGGCCTCCTTGTTAAAATCTAAGGTAGGCAATGAATGAATGCCAAACACGAGGGTGAAGCCATTGTAGTTGAAATGAACTATTTGTTAATACCAAAACACGACACACTTATGTATTGTTCCCAATTTCAGGCTTTAGCAACACCTGGGATAAAGTTTTAAGTTCATGCTGAAAGGGATTTATTTTGTTATATTGTGAAAGACATTCCTGTGATGTAACCACTAATGTTATATTCGTTCTTTGTTTTCTGATGATACTTGTGACAACACTATTTGAATCACTGCTCGTCAAATTAATGTCTAAGTGCATCATGTTTTCACAGATGCCTGATCAACGAGATGGAGCATCTGATGATTTTCGGGAAGTACTTGGTTCTGAGGAAAAAGGAGTTCTTAAAGTAAAATATAGTATGGATGATGCCATGGAGGACAAGATATGTGATCTCTATGATCTATATGTTGAGGTATTAAATTACGTCTGAGATATCCCTATTTATTCATTTTTAATAAGGGCCTTGTTCTTGTAACTTGTTTTCTTGGTATCTTATTCATTGATGGGTGCCAGGGGATGGATGAAGACAAGGGTCCACAAATCAGAAAGCTGTATGTGGAGGTAGTTGATACACCCATGTTTCTTGTTTGTTGTCAATTATGTAATTCTCCATGGTTTGGGACTCAGATGCACTAACGTACTTCTCTAAAATTGGTGATTTTTGAATCAAAACAATGTTTGCAACTTTTTTCTTTTCATTCAGAAGCTAATAGATTTTCCATATTATCAAGTCATAATAGCTTTATAATGCCTCTTTCCGTTGTTCATAATTGTAGTAGTGGAAGTTGGCCACTTTGTTCCTTATAGTGTTTTAAAAATCCTGCTTCAAGGCGCATGAGACTTTGCCATGAGGCAAGGCACAGGGTGGCTTCAAGGCTTAAGCCTCGACTGGTGCCTCACTCAGTTGAGGCTTAAGCATCAAGGCTCTAGGCACGAGGTGCAGTCAAGGCTTAAGCCTCGACTATGCAGGCACATACAAGGCCAAACATATAAAAAATGTTTTTTTTTAAATTTTATCTTTCTTTCCCCAAAAGACCACCCCTTTATACTCTATGCCAAAATAACCCTAATAAAGATGATTTAAATAAAAAAACAGATGATTTAAATCATCTTCTTCCTCTTGTTTATTCTAGTAAATATTACGTACAAGGTATGTGCAACTTCAATTGGAAGTGTTAGTGACTACATGTCTATAGTAGAGAAACAAAAAATGCTAGAGGACCAAAATTTAAAAACTTGAGCTTTACATGAGAATGATAAAGAATCATGTGATTGAAAGCAACAGACTCTCAAATAAGTCATCAATCCACTATGATCATCAGCGTCATTATGTTTGCTAATAATATAACTTGTCTACTTGTTGGGTTGACCAATCAAGGGACAATACCATTTGAATGTTATACACTACTGAATTGAAGTTAATAAATAGAAAATATGGTACACAAGTAAGAAATAGAAGCCTTCAAAAGATGAAAGGATTTTTTTTTGCTTCATGGACATCACATAATAATCAGCCAATGTTCTAAAAATCCCAACTCGATGTGATCTTTACGGTAAATCATCAAAAAGAAGAGATCCTAACTTATTTTCCTCTTTCTTTCTTTATTTTTGTAGTTGATCCTTTTTTGTGATTTTATGGATTTCTAAACTTCTTTTATAAAAAAAGTTCAAGGCTACGCCCCGCATCATGGAGGAAAAAAGCCTCATATATGCCTTGCACTTTTTGAAATTGATTCCTTATGTAATTATTGTCTTCAAAATGCCTTTTTATTTACCCATGTTCTCCTCCTTTCTGAGATGTTCTCTTTCTCCATTTCTTTATTAAAAGCAGTCGCTGTTAGCTTATTTGACTTTGTTTGGTGATCTAGCCAAGTCTTGGTTTCATGTCCCTTCAGCTAATTTGTTGCAAATTAATTAGTGGCCACTCAGAACTTCTTTAGTTATTTGTGGAAGCTTCTCTGACGTTCTTGGATATGCTTGCCCTATACGCCATCCAGCTTGCAGAATTGTGGCCAAATGGATCCATGGACAACCATGGGATTAAAAGTGCTGTCTGTAAAGCAAAGGAGCGGAAGAGGGCATTGTATAGTCGGCACAAGGTATGGATATTTTCTTCTTCTTTCATGTATATAATTCTATAATGTTGTATAGATGTTTTTAATGCCTTTCATATTTGAAAGTTTTTGTTTGCTATATGCATTTGTTTCTTTTAATTTGAAGTTCTTTCATATGTCTACAGAGGTGTCTTGGTACAACTGCATAAAATTGTGGATTCATGTTCTTGTAGTCATATTAATATGCCTTTTGTGTGTTCGCTTGATTTGTATCAGGTTTTAATTCTTCCCATAGATATTATATGGAAATTTAAGCCATTGTTTTGATGTCGTATCGCTTCAAATCATTGGGTTTTCTCCTCTTTCCACATAATGGAGATTTTAGCAAACAACTTCCTGAGCATCAGGATACTGACATATTGTTGGTGGGAGACGAGGTTCCAATTGCATGGGTTTACACCAGTGGTCGGCCCTGAGCCCGTATGTTTATGCATATATATTCAAGTATAGAACCAGGGAGGGATGCTTTGGTACAAAGATTTTGGAATAAATTGAACCAAGACATGGGTATGTGTAGTGCACCTTCAGCAAGTACATTGAATAGGATGATCTGTGATATGTATGGTCTTAGGGGTTTGTGTCACACCCCAATCTAGAATTCAGGATCCGACCCATAACTCCATAGTCAAATCCTAGAATCAAGTTAAGGCATGATAATAATTATAAATACATAAAAAAATCCACTACACTAAAGACATTTTGCAGGTATTTTATTACACAGGTTAATGGACAATTTATAGACATGGATAATTATATAAAATCCCAACCAAAATCCCTACTATAAAAGTCAACAACTGTTTAACAACTCAAAATGAAACTCCAAACCAAAACTTCAAAGCAACAGAAACAAAGTCTGATTGACAATTTAACTGAAACTAGATTATTGCAGAACTTGTCTACCTCAGCCTATCACGGCTCAAAATCTTCCACAGTCTGATTTGAAAAAAATGTGATAATATGGGTGAGTTTTTAACAAACTCGTAGGGATGACTACCATCTCTACCATGATAATGGAGATGCAGCGTCAAAACATGCAAGATAAAAATATGTATGACAGGTTATAATAATCTCAAAAGAACTTAAGAATGGTTAAATCTTACTCGTTTTTTTTTATTTTTTATTCATATAGTTCCCTAGGACATACAAACTTGACACTCTTTGGCCTATTTTCCCAACAGTTGGCCAAACTATCAACCCCTCACTCATGGATCCATGGAGGTTTACGGTTTTGCACCGAAGGGCTACCTCGACCCTACTTATTATCAAATAAGACTGGAGCTCCCCACGGTGAAATGCTGGGGCATATATATCCCTTGCCTTGCAAGTCTTGGAGTTGGTCATTCAATTCTCTGAGCTCAATAGGCGCCATCCGATATGGTCTAATTGAAATTGGGTTTGTGCCAGGATAAACATCTATCACGATTTCAACTTCTCTCTTCAGAGGTAGATCAGGCAATTCCTTCGGAAAGACATCAAGAAAATCTTTGACTACTGCAATTGTTTCTACTGCCATGATGGGTGCTCTTTTTCGCTGATGTAAACAAAATAATTAGCGTCTTCTTCTGTTCCCTTCTTGCTCTAGAAGTGGAACGTGGTTTTCCCAGGAATACTAAAAGTGACCATCTTCTTAAAACAATCAACTGTGGCATGGTATGCTGCAAGCCAGTCCATGCCGAGGAGTACGTCGAAGTCAGATAGACTTAGGAGAATTAAGTCAACCTCCAACTCCTCGTTAGCGATTCGAATCACACAAGATCGACACATCCTGTCAACCACTACTCTCCTCCCTATGGGAGTAGACACACACAAAGACTGATGCATAGACTCTGATTTTAAACCCAAGGTAATAGCAAATGAAGTCGAAATAAACGAGTGCGTGGAGCCTCTATCAAATAACACTCGTGCTAAAGAATTGTAAACTGATAAAGTACCTTCAACCACGGCATTGGTCGCTTCCTCATCCGGTCAAATCACAGCAAACACCCGTCCCTATGTCCTGGGTCCCTGATTGCCTCTGTTCTGGTTCTGTTGGGGCTATTGCTGGTTCTGTTGAGGTCGTGGTTGATTCTGCTGAGATTGTTGATTTTGGTGGAATTGTTGATTCTGTTGGGGTTGTTGGTGAAATTGTTGTTGTTGTGCCGCAGGAAGTGGGCAATCCCTTCTGAGGTGTCCTTCTTGTCCACACCCATAGCACCTGCGTGGACCTTGCTGTTGTTGGTTTCCCATCTATCTCCCTTGTCTGTCCGACTGCTGCATTGTCGATCTGGGCTTCTTGGATTCTTCTTTCTGGGGCCCTGCTCTGCCTTTACCCTTCCAGTCAAGTATCCTCCGTGCATCCTCGACTTCTTGCTCTACTAAGAGAGCTCTCTCTACAATGTCTCCATACTCCCGGATCTTTAGTGCTGTGAGCTTTCCTTGAATGGTGAGTTTCAATCCTTGTTCAAACTTTTTAGCTTTCATGGCCTCATCAGCTACCTAGTGTGGAGCAAAACAAGATAATTTTGTGAATTTGGCCTCATATTGGGCCACTGATAAGTTTCGCTGTGTTAGATGCAGAAACTCTGCCACCTTCACGTCCCTTGCCGACTCTGGAAAATATTTTCCCAGAAATGCTGCCTCAAACTGCACCCACGTAATCTGTAGTCTATCTCTTGTCCGCTTGACCATATCCCACCAATGGTCAGCTTCCCCTTCAAGCATAAACGGGGCCAATGACACCCTTTGTCCTACTGTGACCCTCATTACTTCAAAAATCTTATTTATTTGCTTTAGCCGTCGCTCTGCTTCAATGGGGTCAGGAGCACCTGTGAAAACAGGGGGTTTAGCCTCTTAAACTCTTTGACCACCGAGACCATGTCTTCCCCAAGATTGTTCTGTCGTCGATACACTTGAGTCTCTTCTTGTGCTTGGTGCTGTTGGAGAACTCGAGTCATATCCCTGAGGGCCTGAAATACATCCTTCAATTCTCCTTGCTCTTGGGATGTGGTATCAGGTGCATTCTGTCTAGCCATCTCCTATAGAAAATCAACAAACTAAGGAGCGGAAACTAGATTCCTAAAGTAACTAATTTACTCTAAACATTGTCATACAAAACAAATATGACTATGTTACTTACACATATATACAAATACTCATAAACTAGATGGATATATACACAATTAGTATCTTTAAGCGATCAAATAATTATTAACATAGTTGTCTATCCCTTAAGGATCTACAACCTAAGCTCTGATACCACTTTGTCACACCCAAATCTGGAATTCAGGATCCGACTCATAACTCCATAGTCAGATCATAAAATCAAGTTAAGGCATGATAATAATTATAAATACATAAAAAAAAATCTACTGCACTAAAGACATTTTACAGGTATTTTATTACACAGGTTAACGGACAATTTATAGACATGGATAATTATATAAAATCCCAAGCAAAATCCTTACTATAAAAGTCAACAACTGTTTAACAACTCAAAATGAAACTCCAAACCAAAACTTCAAAGCAACAGAAACAAAGTCCGATTGACAATTTAACTGAAACTAGACTATTGCAGAACTTGTCCACCATAGCCTTTCACGGCTCAAAATCTTCCACAGTCTGATCTGAAAAAAATGTGATAATACGGGTGAGTTTTAAACAAACTCGTAGGGATGACGACCATCTCCACCATGATAATAGAGATGCATCGTCAAAAATTGCAAGATAAAAATATGTATGACAGGTTATAATAATCTCAAAAGAACTTAAGAATGGTTAAATCTTACTCATGACAGGTTATAATAACTCAAAAGAACTTAAGAATGGTTAAATCTTACTCGTCTTCTTTATTTTTTATTCATATAGTTCCCTAGGATATACAAGCTCGACACTCTTTGGCCTATTTTCTCAACAGTGGGCCAGACTATCAACCCCTCACTCATGGATCCATGGAGGTTTACGGTTTTGCACCGAAGGGCTACTTTGACCCTACTTATTATCAAAGTGCCATTGTACCTAGGCTTAATTCTCATTCAATAATAGATTATCACTGTATCAATTTACTTTTCCAACCAAATCCAACACCTTTATCCAAGTTACAAGGTATTTTTTCACCATAATTTATTATGTAAGTCTCAATCCATATGCATGATATCAGTTTATACAAAACAGTCCCATACATGCAACTAATTAATATAAGGCAATCCATGAAAACAATCATTTAATAATCAAGATAATGCATAAAGCAGTTCCGCATAAATCAAAATTTCAGTGTACAACATGTCCTTATATATGGACTGATTTTTAAGTATAAAATAGTCCCTTAAATGTAAATATATTATGTCAAAACAGTCATAATTTAGAATCTGATTGTCATAGTGTAACAGTCCATTTTCTAGATTGATTATCAATAAAAACAACCCCTTAAGTGTAAATTTATTATTTCAAAACAATCATAATTTATAATCTGATTGTCATAGTGTAACAGTCAATTTTCTAGACTGATTATCAGTAAAAACAACTCCTTAAGTGTAAATTTATTATGTTAAAACAGTCCTAATTTCGAATATGATTGTCATAGTGTAACTGTCCATTTTCTAGACTGATTATCAGTAAAAACAACCCTTTAAGTGTAAATTTATTATGTCAAAATAGTCCTAATTTAGAATCTGATTGTTATAGTGTAACAATCCATTTTCTAGATTGATTGTTACAGTAGAACAATCTTATATATGTGTATTTAGTGATGACAAAATTGTCACAGATTTTTTTCCTATAAAACAAAAGGCAAAGAGTTCTTTCTTTTAGTAGTAATATAATATCTGAAAAAGATAAACCATATTACACATAGTAAAGTCCAATCCAAAATCATAGAAAAGATAGAAGTCCACCTACCTCTCTTGTCAAAATCTTCTATTCTTCAAGTTTTGCTCCCTCTTCTCTTCTCACGAAGTTGCTGGAACTTTCAGAAATTTTGGAACAATTCTATTAGGGTTTGGTGTCTACTAAAGTTTAGAAGTTGAGAGAGACGACTAGAGATTTCTCTCTCAAGAGAATTTTCTAGAGAATTCAATAGATTCCCACTAATAAGGCTAGTGTGTATGCCACACAAACTAATAAACCTCTCATTTCTATAACATTAACACTTAATCAAATTAAAGGAACAATTTAATTACATCCATACACTCTATTCTAGGTAGTTTAGCCAAACATAATGGCCACAAGTTTTGGTACTTGTAAATAAGTCCACTAAACTTTAGAAACTATAAGAAAGTCCCTATAATATATATATTTTACAAAATAAAACCCTCTATTCTTATTAAAATCACAGAAAATACTACTAATCTTGTTCTATCAAAAGCACATGATCCCAAGTGGGTCCCACACTGAAACATAATTAGTACAATAGTTTATATAATAAAGCACCCCAATATAGTTTAACATTTCAGATTTATAACTAACATGATATGCAAGGTCCCGTACAAAACAAATTACTAGAACATTCTAAATTCTCAAGTTTACGAAAATACCCTACTTCCAAATGCAGTAGTAATTTTTTACTCCCTAGACCTAGATACGTAAAAAACCTCATATTTGTGGTTTCAACCAAACCAAGAACTTGAATATCCTCCATTCTTCCACTCACTTCTAGGAAAAAAATTCGGTTTCAAGGTTTGTTTCGACTTGCCTGGAAAATGGAAATATTTTGATCAGTGTGGACATAATACATTTTTCATAGAAATGATGGAAATAATGCGGACATGATGGAAATATTGTGGAAAGTTTGGGAAATGATAAAATAAGAATAAAAACACCCATAAGCTATCAAACCATAATATACAACCTTATGTTGTGTTGAAATAAATGACCACAACGGTTTGTAATATGTTGAGGCAGGTATCTGACAGTCAGTCAAGGTATTATTTAATTAGATAACTTTTATTCAATTGCTAATTACAAAAAAAATCATAAATCATGGTATTAACAAATTCTTATTCACTTACATTAATGTCTTAATATTACGTATAATTTTAGAAAACTATTTACTATTAACTTATAGCATATACTTAATTTTTGCGTTGTCTGAATATTTTTTTGGAAAAAATTTAACCTAACCAACTGTAGAACGGGCTAAGTTATGCAACATATAATCAATTTATACACAATCATGGATGTTTAGGATAAGAACCAATGAAGTTAGAGTTTTCCCCAAATTTTAAATTTTCACCCTAAATGATCTTCAATCCATGTACAAATCCAATGTAAATGCATCATAGATTTATAGATTTGATGCATTTACACCTAATCTATCTATTTGTTGCAAGAAATTTTATACTTACATACATTTCGAATTTGAAAAAACTCAAACGGGATTCGATTCATCTTCACGATCAATCCGCGAACCAAGAAATCTACAATAGATTGTTATTTTTTATAAAAAAAATATGAAAATGGGTTAAATGGATCAAACATGGGATTTGTGGTGGTTCTGAGTTCAAAGGGGATGTTTCCTACCTTTGATCGAAATGTTTCCATACATGTCAAAACATTTCGACTGAAATAATACATATTTACATTGTCAGTTGATCGAAATTTACTGTTTACGCGAAATATTTCGACATGTATGGAAACATTTTGTGAAATTTAACATTTTTTTCATGTATGCATTCTTTCTTATCGATAACCTAGAAAATAGAAATATTTGGATAATTTTGCGAAATTTATTTCCTTCTATTGTGTTCTGCAATGGATTCTCCACAGTGTGATAAAATATGTTGATAGTAGCTTTAGCTCCTGAACATCCATTATATCAAAGTCTCTTGAAGTATGATCACTAAGAGACTTATCTGTTTGCTGTGTTACTTGGGTGTGACAAAGACACTGAACATGTGACGCCCCAAACCTAGGTCCAAGACTCGAGAACCAACCCGCTATCCATGGGCCATTTGACCTGCGATCCATGGGTCGACTCGAAAATCATTGTCAAGGCATGTGGGTTAGAATAAGTAAAATGGGTAACATGCATCAGACAAGTCCAATTATGATGTTTAATACAAAAAGATAAAAAATCAACACTAGGTCAAATATGGTCAAACTATGGTTATTAGGTCCATGTTTCCATAAACGAACATAAACCTAGAAAACATATTAAAAAATTTTCAAATAGAAACATAACAGATCGACTTGTAAAAATCATAGCTGATTCGTTATAAATTGAAAGTGAGTGATTCAAAAAGCTATAGAAACAAGACTTAATGTAGGATATAGGAAAAATACATAAGGTTTCAGAACTTATATATTTGTACTTAAGATATTGTGCAACATGTGGTGCAAGTTTCTGGAAACCAAAAACAGAAACAGTGAAAAATATCAGTTAAAGAATTTTTGAAAATTCTTTAAATTTGAGCAAGGCCAATAGGGTTTGAAAGATATGGAATGCCCCTATTTGTCATAATTTTTGTTTGAAAAAAACAAAGTTTTAAGTTAAGAAAACAGCGAAACAAGTGGGGTTTTCTGCATTTTTCTGGGTACAGAAAACATTAACAAATTGAGCATTTTGTAATGAAAAATACAGAACAAATCAAGTTTTATCAAAACGAGACAAGGTTAAGTATCCTGGAAACTAGACAAAAAGGAAAACTTTCATGGTTTACAAAAAAGCAAATTCTGGGTCCTAATGGTTATGGTAATAGCCATAAGACAAAGGACACTGTTGCGAGGTGCACAAGACCTGCATCAATACCCTGTGTATTGGCTCAGATAAGATAGTTAGAAAATTCATTAATAGCTGAAAAAATTATAGAAAATACTGGGATAAGTTAGGTAAAAAATGGTACTAGAATCGCAAGGTTTCGACTTCTGAGTCATAAGTTATAGTGATTTCATCGAAACTGATCGACTAAATTCAGAAACATTCAAAACCACATGCATTCGAAAATCAACGACCATATACAAAAATGAAATAAATCATCATTCCCATTAAAATTAATCCAAATAAACACCATACTCAATCCAAATAAAAATAAGTGTAATTACATAGTTCTTGAAACTAAAAAGACATAAACCAAATAAACTAATTAGAAACTCTTTCGATTACTTATGGGAATCCTAGTCCTCTCACCGTGACGTCAGATCTAAAATAGTAATAGGGGTGAGCTGCGAAGCCCAATAGAGATAACATCATTTGCCCATATGGATATGGGGGATGCAACGATAAGTATGCTTTTTGAAAAGCAACATATCAAAAACAATGACCGAGAAGAGAACAAAGATATAACAAATAAGCATAATGATAAAACAATCGAAGGATCAACCCAATGCAATGTATGAAACATTCTAGAGTGCCCACACTTTTTTAGTTTTTCAAACCTGATGCGATGTACACAGTACAAAACACTCTAGAATACCCACCCAGACTCAGTTTTTCAACTCGATGAAATGTACCAAATACTCGCCACCACAAGGATCGAAGGGGGTTTACAGTCTTTTACCGAAGGGCGCTATAGCCCTGCCTTGCTTTCTGAGTGCTTATGCATTCTCAGTTTTTCATACAATTTTCACATCTCATGCTCACTCATGGATTACCATCCCATAGTAACACATAAAATCCAACCACGTGAAACCTCATATTGAAACACATGCAATAAACTGAAAATAAGAGCATGCATGCATCAATTTCAAAAAGAATCACATACATGCATTCCATTAAAAATGATTTTCTAGGGTTAAAACATGCATAGAATAATCTTAAAACATGAGATTTAAAACATGCATGATTTGAGCATATAATAGATCTAAGATTAATTTAAAGAATAACACGTGCAAGAGATCTAAGATCTAATCTAGACAAGAAAAACATGCAAGTAGAAACACGTGGTAAAACACCACATACACACATGGAGAGGTGAGAACCCTACTTCTCTTGATGAGCAATTCCTTCTAGCTTCCACTCTAATGGATCTCCTTATTTACCTCATTTTCTTCTACTTCACTTTCTCTCGTGGTGTTCTCTCAAATAGGGAAGGGATCTCTCTCTTCTAAGCAGTGTAAGGGAGATGTTTTAGGGTTTTTAGATTAGAAACACAGGGGGACGATTTTGCAAGTGAGGAGGGCTCTCCTCTCTCATGAGTTTATATAATTATGTCGCTTTCCCTAGCCAACGATTTCCAAAGGGAGGGAGTCTCTCTCTCCCACTAAAAGTTAGATGTTGCTTGCTTTAATTCTATTGGTTTCTCTTTTTCCAACACCAACTCAACTAGGTATCTGCGTGTTTGCTTAAATCCTATTGGTTCTCTCAAAATCAGCACTTCCTGTTGGTTCCACCTAGGTGTTTCTCCAAATTCAACTCAAACTCTATAGGATTGCAACAATTTCACACTCTCTCCTCCCTTTCTCATGCTCCCAACGATTTTTCTAGTGGTGGGGTCCTCCCCACCCTAATTCATACTCCCTCTTAAATACACTTATCAAGAAGTGGACTCTTTGATAGATTATCGGCCTATATATCTGTGGCGTATTCTCCCTTTTGCTCTGTGGTGGGTGGTTTGGAAGGAGAGGAACTCAAGGATTTTTGAGGAGATAGAAGTTTCTATCACGGACTGATTTTGAATATCAAAGCCTTGTTGTTCCTATGGTCTTTCGTATCACATGAGTTTGCAGGATATGTTTTTGACTCATTTGTTTTCAGATGGGATGATTTGCTAGGGGATTCCTCCCGTTATGTTTAGGGAGTGAGATTTGCCTTCTTTTTGTTCTCTTCTGCGATTCGTCCCCTTTTTAATGATACTTTTTTACTTTATAAAAAAAATACTTATCAAAAAAATAAAAATACACTTAATAAATAAACATTAACCATAATGCTTTCAATGATTTTGCATGCCAAATACACATATACATGCAATTAAATGCAACTTAAATACATATTATTATAATATGTGAACATGAATTAAATTTTTAGGTGATGACATACCATACATAAATATGTATCAAGACATATATGGGCCTTATACAAAGCCCAAAAGGAAATATGATCCATATCCATATCCATGCAAATGAAAAAAAATGAGGCATGGATGCCAAATAATTTTTTTTGTTAATTGAATAATTCCATAAATACAACTTCGATGCATCCCACAATGATATAACCAACCAATATTGACCAAAATACCCCTATTAAGGAAAATTCCATAAATGTTCTCTAGGGTTAATAATTGTCAATGACATGTGAAATTACTCTAGTGTCCACTTCCATTCATGTTCAAAGTCAAAGTGTAGTAAAATTATGAAAATTCCCCTGCAATGGCAAAATTACCAAAAATACCCTTCTTGCGTGAAAATTTAAAATGCCTTCAAAGGTATAATTTGATATTAGTGTCTCATGAGTTACTAAGTTAGCCTACCAATTATCATATATATACATGAGAAGGTGAAATTACTAAATTACTCTTATATTGTAAAATTACCAAAAGGCCCTTTAAGGAAAAAAATTCCAGGGTGTTACAAGCACATGCCTACACTAAGGTCCATACCAATCCGGGTATAGGAAAAAATTTGGGATATTACAGAACATGTATGTCACTATTATGGAATTTACACTTAAAATTGAAGTGTCAGACATGGGTATGACATGCATCCAGAAGTGTTTGGGCAACATAACACAAGACAGGTAATGAAGTGGATATATCTTGGCAAATTTATTCTTCTTTAAATACAACTAATATATGATATGCAACAATGACACGGACACGTGTGTTGGTGTCCGTCACAGATACGAGGTGTCTGACATGGCGCCTTTAAGAAGCCCGATATGTAGACTCATCTGTACACATTTATTATAATATATATTTTTTTTAATAAAAATCAGGAAGAAATATATGAAAGTAAAGAAAAGAGTTTTATACGCCATGGAGTTATCCAATGACAAAATAAATCTTAGTAGATTATAAGAGGGAAGACTATCAAGCAACTATAGTTGTATTTAACAACTTAACAAAGTACTATCTGGAGGATGGAACAGTTGAAATCAAGTCCTGTACTGTAGAGTGAAAGAGGAGAGAAGAGAGGGATTATGTGTGTTAACCCTACACACACCCCAATGAATCTTATTTATATTAATAAGTGTGGGCCCTTACATAAGTAAGAAAATAAAATCATAAAGACACTAAACAATATATAATAATAGAGACGTCCTTCAACACTCCCCCTCAAGTTGGGACGTAGATATCAATCATGCCAAACTTGCTCAAGCACTTAGTAAACAGAGCTGCTGCAACACCTTTCGTAAGAATGTTTGCTAGCTGATCAGATATAGGAACAAAGGGTGTGCAGATCACTCCCGATGTCACTTTTTCACGAATAAAGTGACAGTCCACCTCAATGTGTTTGGTCCTGTCATGTTGAACTGGGTTGTGGGCAATACTTATCGCCGCCTTGTTGTCACAGTATAATGACATGGACCCTTCTACAAGGAAACTGTGTTCTCCAAGTAATAGTTTAAGCCACAGTAACTCATAGACCCCATGGGCCATTGATCGGAACTCAGCTTCGGCACTCGAACGTGCAACCTGTTGTTTTTTACTTTGCCATGTAACCAAATTTCCTCCCTCAAAAGTACAATATCCTGATGTAGAGTGCCTATCATCTTGGGCTCCTGCCCAATCAGCATCTGTGAAACCCTCCACACGCATGTGGCCCTAATGGTTGAATAGTAAGCCACGGCTTAGGGAAGATTTTAAGTACCAAAAAATCCTGTATGCGGCTTCCAAATGTGTAGTACGAGGGGAATGCATGTATTGGCTAACTGCACTCACCGCATATGCAATGTCAGGGTGAGTATGAGCTAGGTATATAAGTCTCCCCACCAATCGCTGGAAGCTACTCACATCCTCTAGAGACTCCCCTAACTGACCATCGAGTCTATGATTTGCCTCAATGGGTGTGTCAAAAGGTCGAGCCCCTGTTATGGAGAATGACCCCGCTAGCGATTATTTGGGGTATTTGGAAGGAGAGGAACCAAAGAGTCTTTGAAGGAAAGGAACTGGACTTGTACTCTATTATCCTTAAATCAAGAGGTTGATGTACATGTAGTTAAAGGCGGTCTTGGATTGTAGGGGTATCTTCTTTGAAGATTTTGTTTTCCGGTGGGATCGATATGTTCTACAGAAGGATAATGTTGGGGGGTTGTTCCTTTGTTCTTTTTCGCCGGGGCGTTTGTTGGGGGTTGGTCTCCTTTTTGTTTTCTTGCCATGATGTTGTGTAGGTCATCTCGACCTACCTCCCCATGGCTGGCTGTATCTTTTGGCTTCGGCCCTTATAATATATTTTTTACTTATAAAAAAAAAAAACAGGTCGAGCCCCTAGCATACTAGTATCCTACAGTAGGTCCAACACATATTTCCTTTGTGAGATGAAGATTCCTTTATTGGATCTCGCAACTTCTATCCCCAGAAAGTACTTCAATGTACCCAGATCTTGATCTCAAATTCCAAAGCCAAGAACTCCTTCAACCGGGTTATTTCTGCAATACAATTACCCGTAACAATGATATCGTCGACATATACAATCAAAACCGTCACAGCCTCCTTGTCACGTCTGATGAACAAAGTATGATCAGCTTGACTCTGACTATACCCCATTCGTTTGACCGCCCCACTAAAGCGCTCGAACCACGCTCTCGGTGATTGCTTCAAGCCATACAAAGTTTTCTGAAGCTTGCAAACTTTCTGTTCATCCCCAGAAAGTTGAAAGCCGGGAGGGGGCAGCATATACACTTCTTTAAGATCCCCATGAAGGAAAGCATTTTTGACGTCAAGCTGAAATAGTGGCCAAGACTGATTTGCGGCAAGGGAAAGGATAACCTTGATGGAATTGAGCTTAGTTATAGGAGCAAATGTCTCATTGTAGTCTATCCCATAAGTCTGAGAGTAGCCTTTTGCCACCAATCTTGCCTTGTACCGATCCACTGAACCATCAGGCTTGCATTTCACAGTGTAAACCCATTTGTATCCAACGGGTTTCTTGCCTCTTGGCAAGTCTACCAACTCCCACGTGTTGTTTTTTTTAACGCATTCATCTCTTCATACATTGCTTCTTTCCACCTAGGATGCTTCAGAGCTTCTGTTACAGATGAAGGAAGAGCAATAGAGGATAACGAGGTAACAAAGGATTTGTATGACGGAGATAGATTATCATACGAAACAAAATTAGCAATCGGATATTGGGTACAAGATCTCTTCCCCTTCTTAAGAGCAATAGGAAGGTCAGAGCCACTATCACAAGAAGAGGAAGGAACAAAGCTAGAACTAGGGTTACCTTGATCCTTTGAGGATGACTGTTGGCCTTGGAGTTCAATGGTAATCTGTTTCCCTGTCAAACGACGCCTTGAGTACACTTGCAGCTCCCCTTGCTTGTCAGTACCCCTGTCAATAGTGTCAATCATGGTCGGATTAGGACCATTGTCAAGAACATCCATAGCCAATGGCAGAGAAACAGGATCAGATGAGACATGCCTTTCCTCACGACTAAGATGCTCCCCCTGAGGAAAAGCAGGATTATCATCGGGAAAATAAGAGGCTGACTCCAAAAAGGTGACATCCATGGTGATGAACTGCTTACGAGAGGGGGGATGGAAACATTTATGGCCTTTATGGGTCGAAGATTAACCCAAAAAAACACACTTCAAGGCTTTTGGATCCAACTTGGTGCAATTCGGACCAAGGATGTTAACATAACAGACGCGGCCGAAGATCTTTGGGGGAATCAGAAAAAGAGGACTCTTAGGACACAGCAAGTAGTACGGAGTACGAAACTGGAGAGAGCGAGACGGCATACGATTGATTAAGTGAGCGGCAAGGAGAACTGCATCAGGCCAGTATGTTTTAAGAACATGGTGCCACAACAGAAGGGCACGAGCCACTTCCAACAAGTGTTGATTTTTCCGCTCGGCAACGCCATTCTGTTGTGAAGTGAAGGCACATGAATTTTGATGTTCAATGCCATGTTCGGCCAAGTACGATTGCAGACCCCCATACATGTACTCTCCACCTTGATCAGATCGAAGAGTTTTAATGCATGTTCCAAACTGAGTGAGAACCATTTTATGAAACTGTTTGAAGAAAGAGTAAACTTCATCTTTTGACTTCATAACAAATATCCATGTGCAGCGAGAAAAATCATCTACAAAAGAAATAAAATATCTATAGCCAAAGAAGGAAGTAACAGGGGATGGACCCCAAACATCAGTATGAACAATGTCAAAAATAGATAAACTTTTATTACCACGAGGGGGAAAAGTTGTTCGACAATGCTTGGACCATGCACAGACCTCACAATGAAGATCTGAAATGGTCACCGATTTAAACAACTCAGGAAATAACATGCGTAAATAAGGAAAGGAAATATGACCTAAACGAGCATGCTAAGACATAATATTCTCTTTATTGACACTATTGCTAAGACTACTAGACTGAAGGGCTGCAGAGGCTGTAGGAGTCGCATCCAAGACATAGAGACCACCCACTTCACGTCCAGTGCCAATCGTCCTCCTCATGGCCAAGTCCTGAAACACACAGTGAGAAGGAAAAAAGGTTGCACAACAGTTAAGATTCTTTGTAAGAGAACTAACAGATAATTGGTTAGTGGTAAATTTGGGAACATGAAGAACTGAAGATAAAGATAAGCCAGAAGAGAAGGTGACACGACCTTTCCCCGAAACAGAGGAAAGGGTGCCATCGGCAATGCGGACTTTATCCGCACCTGAACATACGGAATATGAGGAAAAAGAGGATGACATACCGGTCATATGCTCTGAAGCCCCTAAATCAATGATCTTAGGTGAACTAGAAGTGGAAGCGGAAACAGAGATAAGGTTGGCAGAGCTGATGATACCTGACTGTGCGAAGGTAGAAGTGGCAGCGGGTCCATCTAGTTGGGCCATAAAGCGTCGCAAGTTCTCTCTCTCATCTCTAGAGAAGGGTGTTGTGGAGGCAGAAGGCTGAGACGCAGCAGTATAGGTGGGCGGAGACCCCGATGTAGAATCTATGGTCGCACTGTGAGCAGTAGTGGGAGTCCCGGGCAGTTGTGGTGGTCGGTCATGAATATGGTAGCACCTATCCTTGCTATGGCCTTTATGACCACACCCCTCACAAACATGTAAGCTCCAACACCGATCCCTGGTGTAGCCTTTCTTTCCACAATGAGCACAAGTAGGTGGAGGACCTCCTTTGGTGCCACCGTTGACAACCAGGGTTTTAGACTTAGGAGGCTTGGAAGTACGTGGGAAGGCAGCCAAGTGGACTTTTCATGAACAGAAGAATGAGGCATTATATCCCTGCGACTGTCATCACTCTGAACATATGCCTATACCTGATTGAGGGATGGCAAGACGTCTTTGCTGAGTAAGTGAACACAGGCTAACTTAAAATCAGCATTGAGGCCGACAAGGAACTCATACGTACGATTTTGTTCAACCAACTTCCGATACTGTAAACCATCCTCCGGGCACTTGGGTAAAGACCTTATAATAATCAAGTTCTTCCCACATACCACGGAGCCTAGCAAAATAGTCCGCCAAGGGCAAACCCCTTTGACGAAAAGTGGCAATGCTCTGGCGTAACTAATACACATGGGCGACGTTCTGTTGCTGTGAATAAGTCTGGGCTGTTGCATCTCAGATCTCATTGGCCGTGGAAAAAATATGAATCCTCTGCTAATGTGAGACTCAATAAAATTGAGTAGCCATGACATAACCGCTAGATTACCTGTCTCCTATTGTTCAAATGTAGGATCGGTCTCGGCGGGTGCTTGTAATCGCCCAGTAATGTACCCTTGTTTCCCGCGACCACCAATAAACATTTTTGCAGCTCTAGACCACTTCAAATAATTTTTTCCAGCTAGCTTGGTAGTGGTGATCTGCAAACCAGGGTTTTCAAATGGCATTGGGGTTGAAACGGTAGTCACGGGAGCCCCGGAGGACGCATTTGACTTGCCCGACTCATTCAAAGTCAACATTACCTCTCCAAAAGAACAACCAGCAGTAACAAAAATGCAATAAACCACAACTAACCAAAAAATAATAACTCAGGAACCAACCTGAGGGCACTTGAATGAGAGAAAAGGCATGTTGAGGCAAACAACACCTTTTAAGAAGCCACGGAGCAAGGGGAACACCATGCAGCACCTAAACATCACCAAAGAGACCATATAAGACATTCCTCGAGGATCCATGAGGCAGGGTAGTGAGTGGACAGCACTCCTTGCCCAATAAATGCCACCGGCGGTACTATGTGGGGGGGAAAATCAACCCACACACCTCAATACTTGATGGATCTAAGAGATCCGCCTATGGATTTGTAAAGGGGATAGGGGGGGACCAAAACGAAGCAACAATCCCCAGAAAAAGTTGCCGGATGGCTCCACAATCATCCGAGAAGAAAAACCAAGTTTTTTCGATTTTTTTCAAATATCAACCCAAAGACATCGAACTAGGGCTTAGAAAATTCTCCAAAAATCACTAGAAATCGTGATAAATCAAGATCTACCAGGGGGTAGAGTTTCAAGTCTCCATGAGCACCCTGTCCGTACGGTTGGATGATGTCAGCGATGGCAGCAGTAGTCTCAAGGTGCTGGGGTTCCTCCACGGTGTGTACGATCTTCCAAGTATGTCCTGATATGGATCTGACAATGATCTGCTCTGATACCAAGTTGAAATCAAGTCCTGTACTGTAGAAGGAAAGAGAAGAGAGAAGAGAGGGATTATGTGTGTTAACCCTACACACACCTATATTAATAAGTGTAGGCCCTTACATAAGTAAGAAAATAAAACCATAAAGACACTAAACAATATATAATAATAGAGACGTCCTTCAACAGGAACACACAACCCTCTTTTAGAAATCACTTATTTGATAGAAAAACATTAAAAATAAAGGGTGACACTACCTTACATGTCAGGAAATGTGTCAGGATGTGTCGACATGCGTGTTTGTGTATCGACTTGTTCGACATGGCTAAAAATCCTATTTGTGCCTTGTCCTTGTTACATTTTATGCGTGTCTCCATGGCTATCTTCAGGAAGGAAAATCCATAACTGATACTTGACTCTGTAAGGTTATAGGATGTTATAAGGAGGTTATCTTCTTTTTGGTTCTATGCTCTCTCAGTCATCCAAGCTTGGTTCTTTTACTTTGTAGTGATATTGCCTAACTTCATCTTTCTTTCAAATACAGCGACAAACTGCCACTAGGGATCACCTTTATTCTAAAGTTACGTAGGAGACTATATATAAATGAAATTGTTGCCATTCGTTTACTTGTATTTGCTTTGCATATTGGAATCCACACAATGAGATAATGGTATTGGTAAGGATAAACTATTTGATACTCAGTAAGATATGGTTTGACCATAACCGGTATTATCGGTTGTTTGACTTGATATTATTTATTTTGTTTTATTTTATATCAATGGCTGTTGTCAGTAATCTCTGTAAATGACAATGGTTTGTTTAATATAACATGCTCTAGAGAATTAATAAAACAAAAGTTAATGTTCCTACTTCCTACCTGGTTTCAGGAAATGTGGAATTGTATCATGGTTGTGTATGGGTCCGTATTTGGGCATCTTAGTCCTAGATAAGAACATTTCAAATGATAGTATGCACTAAGAAAACTAACTAATTCTCTTTCCTTTGTAGTAGATAGTTTCTTTCAACCTGTTTTGGCTTTCTTATTTTGATTGTTAGATCCCATTACTCCGTAAAATACATGGTAAATATCCTATTTAACCCATTCTCAAAATCCTATAAATACATAGCATCACTTGTAAACCTATCATACTTCCTCTAACTAAAATTCTCATCAGATTACTTTGATGAACAATCGATATCTCAATTTGGAGCTAATGTCCAATCCTTGTCACTCATTGGTTGAAACCACTACATACCAACTTTGACATACCGACTTCTGAAATATCACCATTGTTGGAGGCCCTTCACTCAACCTTTTAATCCGAGTTGCTCTAATTGCTGCTATTCATGCGTTTTTATTAATACAGGTGTCAGCCTCAGAACCGTCATCACGAGATCTGATGTCACTGATCCTGTTGGCATCATCCTTTATTGAGAGAGAGAGAGAGAGATTTTACATAGTTAGAATCTTTCTAAGTAGTGTATGTTTTGGGGTATGGCTAATCCCAATTATACGGTTCAGGTCAACCACCTCATGTACAGCTTTATATGACTCAGTAGAGGGAATCCCATGTAGTGTATGTTTTGGGGTATGGCTAATCCCAATTGTACGTTTCAGGTCAACCACCTCATGTACAGCTTTATATGACTCAATAGAGGGAATCCCATGCAGCTCAAATAGGAAACCTTTATGGGTTAAGCTGTTTTGACATGTCTATGTGGCCCACATGAAAATGATATAAGGGCTGATTTTTGGTGAGGATGATCTCCTCACCATGGAGATCATCTCACAATAAATCAGCCTATTCTGAATTTCTAACCCTGTCAAATGTGTCCGACATGGCAAAACCCCTAAAAGTGCCGTGTCCTTGTTACGTGGTTCTGAGACAATAATTTTCTCAAGTGAATAAGTGTTGTTGCATATTTGATGTTTCGATTTTACTGCATGTTCAGGATGAGGAAAAGGTCAAGAGAAAAAAGCTGTCTTCCACACCAAGGACAGAAGAAATTGTTCGTGGAGAAGCTAGTTCTATTGCTCAACCACGACCTGTGCAGGAGAGGATGGTGATAGAGAATAGCCCAATTTTAACTTCACCCAACAGGATGACTCCCAATCTGACAACCAATCAGCATCCTGCCACATCCGGAAGGATGCCCAATTCATCTATTAATGGTTCTAGTCTGGATCGGCCGAAACAAGAGAAGGTAAAGGGAAATTCAAGCACCTTCCTGGATGATGCGAGGAAAACAATGGATGGCATGTTGTTGAAGAAAAAAGTGAAGAGAAAGTCAGAATCAGACTTTGTGGATATCCATTTCCGTCCAGAGAAGCTATCCTTGCAACAGGGAAAGGAAAGACATAAGTCCCACAAGCAGGCTGCAAGGCATCCCCATAAATCAAGCCTTCCCTCAGGTGGTCTTCCAGGCTGTGAACAACCCAGCTGAAAATGTTGAAGAGAGTAATGGAGATCCGTAATTGGTTTCTATTTAATTTGAGGGGTTGCAAAAAGTTATAGCACAAAATACCCTCTTCACTTGCCCTCATGCCAACTAAATCCTTGATACCCAGCTGATAGATCGTCAGTCGGTTCATAATTAAATGTTGTTAATACAACGTCTTATGGAATGGTTAGAGTTGTTGCAATAGTCCAGTACAGTTTGGACAGGCATGGCTTTTGAACATTGAGTGGAAGGGTTTTGATCTTTTGTCGCCCTAAGCATGGTCTGTTTATCATCTTAATATGCAACTCTCGTGTGTTATCGAATAACTGAGTTCTAAGTTCTAACAGTTTTCCAAAATTAAATCTAACTCTGCTCTTCTGCCATGTATCGCTAGCAGGATGTCTGATTGCAGAGATTCTGATATTGCAGGTTTCTTAAAAGTCTCCGGGGCACTCTTGTCCCAAGCATCACTGAACTGGGTTTCCCTCTAAATGCCTTGAAGCAAAAAATCAAGGCAATTGTGGGCCCATATCTCATAAAAACAGGCTTAAATGTTGTTTCCAGTATCTCAAAAAAAAGTTAGGTTCACCAAGGGGTGAACCAAACATTCATGGGTCAGTGGGCCCATATGCATTCAATTGGGAAAAGTCTCCACTGTTGGGTTTCTTACACGTGGCCGCTCCCTTCCATGTTGGAATGCTTTAATTTTTTTGAAGCGGTGGGATTTTTGAAGCAGCAATCATGCGCCAATGATTGCGTGCACATGTACCCATGGTTACTTTTTAAACCAAAGTCTAAACCATGGGCATATGTGGCGCGCATCATTGGGCGAATGATCGCTACTTCAAAAATCCCACTGCTTCAAAAAAAATTATCGGTTTCTTACACCTGATGGTACTCTGTGGCAAAATAAGTAATAAGCAAATAAAATGTTTCATGCACGCAATTGCGGAGCCAGGATTTAGGAATCGGCTTGCATACAATTGGGAATGGGCCTCACCGAGGTAGGAGTGTCAATGGATAGTCAAAAAGTCGAATCCGAATTTCAATACGTATTCAAATAATTGGATATTATCCTAAAAGTATTCGAATATATAAATATAATACTTTATTATAAATATTGATATATTAATTATACATGTATTATTATATATAATTATATAAACATAATGATTTATTATATATACTCGATTTACTTATCAGAAGAATTAGATATTATTGGATATTCGATAAGTTAATCAGATTCGAATATTGATTCAGAATATCCGTTGGATATCTGAATTATGGAATCGAATTCAGATATCCGATATTTTTTTTTGGATTCGGATATTTTTATATTTGATTCAAAAAGTCTTAGTTGACAGCCCTGTACCATGGATAGAGTGGTCTTAAGAGTATTGCAGATTTTTCCCTTAGTAGGGTTTTGAATCACTCCTCTAGTTCAATCATTTCTTTTTAAATATACTCCCAAAGAAAGAGCAAAATAGGAATTTGGCACTCGTTTGAAACTAGGGCCCTGTTTGGTTCAATGCAAATCGGATGCAATGCACTCACTTGCCACAGTTTTTGGATTACAAGTGATTGGTTGGGGGCATGCGCAAATGAGCTGGCGTGCAAGTGGTTGCCAAGCCCTTACAAACTCTTTAAGAAAATGGATGCAAGCATGTGCAGCACAAAAACTGTGGCAACTGACTGCAATGCAACTCACGGCATTTGCACCGGAGTGCAAAATGCATCCCAGTGCAGTGAACCAAGCAGGGCCTAGAAGTCGGGCTACCCTATAGATGACAAAAATATATGCAGTTGAGGTCATTGACCGTTGGATTCAAGATATCCACGGGGCAACAACTATTTTATCCTTGCAATTGTTACCTCATGGACCGTGGATCTCTTGAATCCAATGGTCAATGGCCTCAACCATATACATTTTAGTCCGGAAATCAGCGGGGTAGCAGTTTCCATATATTATGGAGATGTAGTTGGTAGAAGTTGAAACCCTAACCATTTAAGTGAATGATTTCTTCTTTATCTTTACTAATATAAGTATAAAGGTACGTCTTTTTTTGTATTTTTTTTAAATTTTGTAATCTTAAAAAAAATGGCGAGGGCGAGGCGTATCTAAAATATCCTTGCATACTAATTGTGCATACACGAGTGATTCCGAGCGACCTCGGTGGAGGTATATGGAAAAGAATATACATAATTATAAAATCTATATAACAAGGGAGCTCAGTTGTCTTATCTCTTTTCTTGTCCTGCTTCATTAGATAAAAGAGTGGTTTAGATCAAATCCATCCATCTAATGTGGACGGTTAGATTTCAGCCACTCAATCCCCCTCATTTATTCAGCCACTCTCACTCATTTGACCTGTCCGCGCAACATATTGAAAATTTGAAATTCAAATTTTGAATTTTAGTACTGTCATTTTCTATTATTTTCTGTTATACACGTTATTTTTCCATTTTTTTCCAATCTGTTATGATGGAAAAAAAAAACGGTAACGGCCCCAGTCTGTTGTATAGTTTGAGTTCCGAAGGCACCCAATTTTCGCAAACGCTTTTGTCAGAGAGTGCCATGGGCATGGGCCATTTACTAGTCTATATAACAAAACAGGGCAGTTGTCATATCTCTTATCTTATCCTACTTCAAAAGATAAATAGTGGTTGAGATCAAATCCATCCATGCAATGTGGACGGTTAAATTTCAGCCACTCAACCCCCCTCATTTCACCTCGAGCACAATAGATTGAAAATTTGAAATTTGTGCCATTGTTATTTTCGTTATTTTCTCATTTTTGCCTCTGTTATACCGTTTGAGTACCAAAGGCACCCAATTTTTATAAACGCTTTTGCCAGAGAGTGCCGTGGGCATGGGCCATTTACTAGTCTATATAACAAGGGAGCTCAGTTGTTTTATCTCTTATCTTATCCTGCTTCATAAGATAAAGAGTGGTTGAGATCAAATCCATCAATCTAATGTGGACGGTTAGATTTCAGCCCTCAATTCTCCTCATTTATTCGGTCACTCCCATTCATTTGACCCCCGCACACAATAGATTGAAAATTTGATATTCAAAATTTGAATTTGAGCCGCTATTTTCTATTATTTTCCATTATTTTTTCATTTTTGCCCATGTATTACAATAAAAACAGTAACGTACCCAGTCTGTTATACCGTTTGAGTGTCGAAGGCACCCAATTTTTTTAAACTGTATTGGCAGAGAGTGCCATGGGCACGGGGCCATTTACTAGTGTTTTACAAAGGGACTCCATGGAGGCAGTTTTGAGATCACAAGAAGGGACTTTGTCTGCCATTGCATTGGTTTGCTCCAGCCTAGACAGGGCAATGAAAATTGGCAAGGCTGATATTGGCAGGGCAACGGAAATTTGTCGTAAAACTTCGCTGATGGATGTCCATCATCAACGTACCACAAAATGAGCCATGTGGCGTACTCTAACCATAAGTGGACTTATAGACCAAATAGTAGCATGATTAGTGATTTCTAAGCGTTGGATTGGGGTCGTTTTCATGGGTTGATTTTTAACCGTGAAATTGAGCATTAATCCAAAGATGTAATCACTAATCAGGCTGATTTTTGGTATGTAAGTCCACCTAGAGATGGGCAAACATCCATAGTAGAACTTTGATGACGGGCATATGTCATCAACATGGCACACTCTTAGCGATAGCTGACCGTCTGGATGTTTGGCCCAACCCTAGGTTGACCTACAGACCAAAAATTAGCCTGATTAATGATTTCTAAGCGTTTGGATTGGAGTTGTTTCCATGGGTTAAGTTCAAGCATTATTTGGAGTACAAAGATCAAAAGGTTTAGGGGCTTTTGACAACACAAAAATAAGTAACTTATTGACTTTTATAAGCCAAAAAGTTAAAAAGTTTGTTTGGATGTGTTTAATGTTCTAACTTTTGAAAAGTTAAAAACTAACTTAAAATTTTTTAGCTTATAACTTCTAAGAGAAATAACTTCTCAAAAATTAGAATCCCTCTTGACATTTGAATTTCTCTGACTTTTTTGGATGTAAAAAATCAACTTGTAAGAAGAAGTACTTTTACTTCTCGTTCGGAAACGCCCCTTTAAATCACTAATCAGGCCGAGCTTGGTATGTAAGGTTAAACCAAGGTTTAAAAGGGGCTGTTATGACGGTATAACGGACTGGGGGCGTTACTGTTTTTTCCATTACAACGAAAATAACGCTCAGGGGCAAAAATGAAAAAATAAAAATAACGGAAAAAATGGCGCCCAATCTAAATCTTAAATTTTGAAATTTGAATTTCAAAATTTCAAAAAATAAAAAATAATGGAAAAAACAGAAAATAACGGAAATAATGGCCATTTTTTTCTCAATTTTTTTCAGAAAATAACTGCCGTTATAACGGAAAAAATAATGGTTGTTATAATAGAAATAACGGCCGTTATTTTCTGGACGTTTTAACGGTACATAACGTAACAGGGGAGGTCCAAATCCGTTATAACGGCCCTTATTTTCATTATAACGGCCATTTTTTAAACCTTGGGCCAAACATCTATCCATTGGGTCAGTGGTCTCTAAAAATCTGCCATGTGGCTCATACTGTGACCCGTCATCAACAAAGTTCCACTCGTCTAAGCAAACGGTGGAACTGGATCTATAAAATCGAGTAAAACTTGTGTCACAAGATGTTGTGACGGAAGCCGGTCACAGCACTCAATACGAGCCACATCACTCGGTGGACCGGTACACAAAAAATCAGCCTGATTCGTGATTTCTAATCGATTCCATTGAAATTATTTTCTTGGGTTGATTTTAACGGTAGGAATTTGAGCATTATTGAGCGTTATTTGGGTGCAAAATTCCAAAGGTTGTAAATCACTAATTAGAATGCTTTTTGGTTTGTAGATCCACCGAGGGACTGGTCAAACATCCATACGGTCAGCGCTCACTGATCATGTGCCACGTGGCTCGTATTGAGTGCTGTGACCAGTTTCCGTCACAACATCTTGTGACACAAGTTTTACTCGATTTTATATAGTTCCAGTTCCACCGTTTGCTTAGACGATTGGAACTTTGTTGATGACGGGTCACAGTATGAGCCACATGGCAGATTTTTAGAGATCACTGACCCAATGGATGTTTGGCCCAAGGTTTAAAAAATGGCCGTTATAACGAAAATAAGGGCCGTTATAACGGATTTGGACCTCCCCTGTTATGTTACGTACCGTTAAAACGCCCAGAAAATAACGGCCGTTATTTCTATTATAACAGCCATTATTTTTTCCGTTAAAAAAATTTGAGGGATTTATAGACAGTTTTTTCGCTTTTTCTATATTTTTGGGGCACAGACAAACTTTCCCCGCGTTTTTAATACAAGTTCCAGATTTATCTCCACATTCAAAACTCAAAAAAACTCGGAAGTAGCGTTCAAAACAAAGTACTCTCCTTCTCTCTGTGGAAAGCCAAAAAGAGTGAAAAAACTGGGGGAGAGGATGAAGATGATAACGAACTCGTTCAAGGGCGCGAACGTGTTCCTCTCTCGGAACCTAGTTCCTCCTGAAATCTTCGACGCCGTTCACGACGCTCTCAAACAGAACGGAGCCGAGGTTTTTCTCTGCTGCGATCCCTCACGATCCGCTACCAACGATTACCATGTCATCTCCTCCCTCGACCACGTGAGTTTTTTCAATTACATCCACAAATCAGATTCTTTTTCGTTTTTTTTTTTTTTTTTTGGTTGTATTCATGACCTAATCGTCGATTTACAGGAGAAATTTGACGATCTCAAAGCCAAAGGCTGTAATTTGCTCGGTAAGTGATCGATACTTTTCCCTTTCTATCGCATTTGAAGGTTCAATTGTGGTCTTCATACTCAAGTGAATTTGATGATAGTAAATCTGTTCGCTCTGGACTATATAACAGTGTTTGCTTATGTTCATACGGTGATGCATTTGTAATGATCGGCAGGTCCTCAATGTGTACTTTCTTGTGCGAAAGAAAATAGAGTTTTGCCTAAGCAGCAAGGTTTCACTTGTTGCCTTGCAATGGATGGGGTTAAAGTACTTGCATCCGGTTTTGAAAAGGATGAAAAGGTAATTTTTGATGTCATGCCTTTTTATGAAAGAGCAACTACCGTACAATTTGCAACAAAAGATATACATCTCAATATAATCTGGTCCTTCTGTTCATTGATAAAAATTGCAACGACACTTTTTTTTTCCTCATAAGTTCCTTTAGGCTGTGTTTGGTTCACGGAAAATATGAATTCTGGAGACCATGTTTTTCTGCAAATTTCCGAAATGCTTGTTTGATTCGTTCTAGGAAAAAAAAACTCCAGAATAAGAAGAGACTTTTGGAAAATAAAATAGGAGAACCAACAGACCGAACTAAAGTCGGTCCGTTGATTCTCCGAAGTTGCACCACGACTTTTTTAGTTCGAGCTCCGATACCATGACCAATGTTTTCATACCCGGACCGGTTACTGGGTCATCGGTTCAACCGCTGGGTTGACTGGGTCAACCCGCCACATGGCAACTCTTTGGGGCCCATTGACCCATGAATGTTTTGCCAGCCCCTTGGTGGCCACCTCGGGTCACCGGTTCAACCTGTGTTTGGGTCAGCCGAGTCACCAGTTCAACTGACCGGTCGAGCGGGTTACAAGAATGTGAACGATTTTTTCAAAGATTACTAGGTAGGGATCAACCCAACTCAGTTTTTTGTCCAGGTCACCGGTTCGACCGGCCGGGCTGGGACGGGCCAAGTTTAATAACATTGACCATGACAACTCCTTCCTCGCCATCTCTTTCCAACCAAGTAACATCTTTCGTGCTCATCCCTCTTGTTCTTTCTCGATCATCAGCGTCAACATAAACCAAAACTCCTAAGCACCCAAAAACAAAGACTTCGTTCTCTCGCTTGGTCTAAACCTTCCTTTCAAAACTTTTTCTTTCTATCTTGTTTTGTTACCTCTCTCCTCTTTAGTACTTGTACACTAGCAGAAAAGAATTAGGGTTTCGATTTCATTTTAGATCAACGGATCTAAGCAAGCTTTGATCTTCATCTCTCTGTTTTCCAATTTCAGCTAATATAAGGTGACATTAACCATCTAATACCAGAAAAAAATTGCATCCTAATTAAAGCGTCGGTTTTCTTTGAAGAGGTATTCCAATTTTTGTGATAGCAACCTCAGTTGTTCGTTGGTTCTCTCTACAACAATAAGAAATCGAAAACCCTAATTATCATAAACTTGTCGCTTTCATTTTTCTCTGCAACTCCATTTCAAAAAACCGCCATTAAAGCTGTCGCAAAAGCTTTAGTCTTTGCCGTCCGTTTTCGTCACATAAATTGTTGTTTCTTCTTCGTTTATTTTCTCATTTCATATTATTCCCATATTCTCCTTTCGCTTTAGATCAACAGATGTAAGCAAGCTTTGATCTTCATCTCTATGTTTTTCTGATTTTAGCTAAATCAAGTGACATAAACCATCTGATAAGTGGCTTTTCTATCTGTGCTTTTCAAGTGTAGGTCCCACAAACCCAACTTCCAAATGGTAAGGATCACTCTACTGGACTGGTTTATGGGTTGTAGCCAACCCGAGAAGGAGCTTACTAGTATAGATGTTCTAAACCCGGTTGCAGGAAGCACCAGACGACCTTTAAGGCTTGGCCACAGAACCGAGGACTATTGGGCCTGCTTTAATCTTCATTTGTTTAGTCTTGTTCGGCCATGTTTTTGTTAATGAATCCGAGTTGGAAGATCTATTGATTTGGATTCTGATCAGAGGAGTAAAGAGAGAAGGTTTTGGATGGACCTTCGACGCCGTGCAATATTGCGTGGCCGCAGGACACGACAGAATACCTTATTGGCACCTTCGTAGGAGAAATCGTTCCCTCTCTCCTCACATATATTGCATAAGTTGCTTGAGCTTCCCCTCACTCTTTAATAGCCGCATCACCGAGCTGTAATCATTTTTTTCCAGGAAATTTTTGAGTTTTTAATTGTCATTGCCAAACGCAGAATTTTTTTTTATAGGTGTCATGACCTGGAAAAAAAAGAACCCGGAATCTGAATTATCCGTGAACCAAACACAACCTAACAGAAAAATGCGCATGGCCAATCTGCCGTCAGTAGTGTGCCTACGCGAAGAATTAATTTCTATGCTCCCTCTCTTTCTTTCTATTTTTCCTTTTTTTATTTTTGTTTTCAATGATTCACTGTATTGAAGCTAGCATAGATGTTTCATTTCATAGCTCCATAATCTGTTCATTCTTGAACTTGAAACTGAAACTGGTCTTTCTGGCCTCCTGCTTCTCCATGATACAAAATCTCTCGAGAAAATAATAACTTGAAATTGGCCTTAGGTTCTCCTCTCTCGTCATCAGTAATGAACTCTATTAATTTTGTACTAGAGTTCTTGACAGACTTTAATCATACAATTTTTTGTGCTGTTTATGCATGTAAGATTCCTCCACTGCTTGGAGATGTGGAATCTAAGCAGAAACTGACGAAGTTGGTTCATTGAAGTTAAACGATCTCAAGTCTTTTTTTTTTTTTTTTTTAAGATAGGGGGCAATCTCAAGACTAAGTGAGTTATAAATACTACATTTACAAACCATAGTTTTTTCTGGCTATGCCACCTTTATCCACAAAGCTTCTTATTCATTCGAGAACGTGTAAAAGTATGTTTTCCTATTTCATATTTGAAGACCGAAGAAGGATGTGGATTGAGGTAGTTAGAAACTATTTGAGGACACATTCTTTTATGAAAGACTTGACTCTAGATAGAATTGAATGGAGGAATAGGAATAGTGTTGATGACTCCAAATAGTTGGGATAGGTCATATGATGATGATGTTTTATGCCACACTGCCATTTATAGTAGAGACTCTCGTAATTTATTAACCATATTCTCAATAATCTCTAATAGTTCATAAAATAGCTAGAACCACCTTTGTTCTATTGTATAATTTATACTCTCTAATTCTTATAGTTTATACTAAGTCTTAGAAATACAATAGGAATATGGGTTATTAGAATGTTCTGTAGGTTTTCTTCTATAGGATATTTTATAGTTTTCATAAATTGTACAATACAAAAGATATAGCTATAGGAAACTTAACGCATAAAATATATGCACAAGTCTTACTTGTCATGGATTTCCTTCTTTATTTACATTTTTCATGCACAGTGATGTCATTTGTTTATACCTTAGTTTTTCCCCTCATCTTTGGTATGCAAAATGCCAGGTTTTAGAAAATAAATGAGAAAAATTACAGGAGAAATGAGGTGGAATTGTGGAAAGAAGAGGGATTAGTTGGCCAAACTTTGGCTATCACCTCTTACAACCCCCATTACAACACTTGATACAGTGTTAGGCATGTACAACTGACTTGTTGTACCCGTTTTCCTTTTCTTGTCACTTTTATACCTATTGTACATACATGTACGCATCCGGACTGGGCCTAGGTCTCATCGGCACTTCAGGGACATCCATAGTCCATACCGTGGCGATTTCCTCGGCTAGCCACTCAAACAAACATGATTCTGACCTACTAAACAACAGTGCCATCGTCCACCATCATTCAGTCCTCTTTGCCGGCTTACACCTTAGCCAGACTACGTTTTCTCGGCCTACAGTTTGTCGGCCTATATCTTACCTGGACTCCGTTTAGTTGGCTTGCACCCTTGTTGGACGATATCTTTCTTGACCTTTGTTACCCGGATTATATCCTTTTCCGGGTTATATCTTTCTCGACCTTCATAGTCCGGACTACATCTTCTCCGGCTAGCCGCCTTCCACACAAACATCTACTCTAGTGCACTTGGGATGCGTTCTACCTTGGCCGCCTTGTAATGCCACTCTGGCCGACCAGCAACGCCTTCCGTCTAAACATGCATCACCACCCAAAACTAATTATCCAGTGCAACTTTCGACTCCGACGAAGATCAGGATGAGTGATCATCTCTATACCTCGGCCAACACCCCTGCAGGCACATTGGCCGACCTTCCTAACCACATCTGCGACTTTGATTGTGGTAGCACTATGGCCGGTAACATCAGCACCCATATGGTTCATCACGGCACCAATCGGCACCCGCTTGTATGGAATCACCACGCCGACCACCGCCCTACAACAAGCCTTTCTTGGCTGAATCAAAAGAAAGGAAATGAAAGAATATATATGGAAAGTAACAAAGGAAAGAAAAGGTAAAGTAGAGGTAAAAAAAAAACAGAAGGTAAGAAAAAAGGAAAGTGAGTTGACTTTCAAGAGAAGTTGGTTTTAGGTCTAAATTGGGTGTATGACATACATTCAATAAGACCCCAAAAGTATATAAAAAGGGGGGGGGGGGGGGGAATACAAACTAAGAGAAAAACTCCATGCCACCTCACCCAACATCTCCATCGCCTCGGCAACAACGGCATCAACCTCCTCAAAAGCTCAACGTTTATGTATAAACACCCAACTCCATCAGCCAACAGATGATCGAATTCAAGCAGCTGAAATCAAACCGTGTTATGCGACTCCAAGCCGACGGTTATTTATCACTATCTTTAGTGATTTTTAGCTTGGAGGTCCACTTGCACGTAGCTGTGCGGTCAACGTGAAAATCCACATGCAATCACGGCCGCCTATACCTCGTGGCCAACAAGATATTCGCCTCTCGGCTAGCTTGCACGGCCCACAACATCTCACGGCCAGCCAGCCAGCCGAGAGCCAAACATCTCACGGCTAGCGTACTTCACTGTTGTTGACACCTCGTGGGATGCCTCTCGAGCCATCCAAATCCAGTAGCCGTTTACTTGATCTTCCCGGCAACCACCACAGCTAGGTCTTCATCCGCCGGCAACCATTTGGCTGTCAGGTTCACCTATCAATAGTTCGACAAGCCATTTGACCTCTCGGCCTCACCAAATAAAAAATATACATCATACATCCACATGGTCAAATCTTGGCACATGTGCTTTTACTCCTACCAAACAACAAGAACCTTCTCGATTCAACACGGCACAAACCTTTTTGTCCACATATTTCAGCCACGCGGACACACCTTGGCCAAATAGCCCGAGCTGGTCTTCATCCTTTGCCTTTCTCGGCAGATGACTACAACTGTCCTCCCAAATCAAAACATGCCACGCCTTCAGCGACCAAGCTCCACCTGTTTGACAAAGTGCACTTGCGTGGAGCCTAGTCTACATGCGTTGCGACTGGGTGCCAGCCTCCCCCTCGTCCATTAGTGCCAGATCATCATCAAACAACTAACCATCTCAGCCAAGAAAACTTTCTAGCCGAGAGCAAAATGTCTCACGGCCAGCACAATTCATGACCAACACCTCTTGGGTTGCCCTTCACGGCATACAAGTCCATCAGCCGGCAACACCTCTCGCCATGCTTAGAATCGGATCGACTACTCAACTGTCGACAAAGCTCATTTCATGTTTGACATCTTCACCTCGTGGTCCACCGAGCAACACGACCTTTACCTACCATGGCTAGGAATTCCTCTGTTGGATTCATCGCAGCCATCCAAAGAGGAGGGAGGAGACGAAGGGACCATAGCCGAAACCCTCCTCCAATGCTCCACTACACTGCCTTGTTGTCGCCGCTCGATCTTAACGCCTCCAAGGGCTGAAGAAGAGTCGTGTAATAAGGGATAAGTGCTAAGGGGCCAATTCTGTGTGTGCCACCACACCATGCTTGGTGTGCACACCACCCCATCTCTTAGCTATGTGCATGGGACACCAATAGAGAGAGTAACCAACAAAAAAAAGTTACATCAGCATCATTACAAGAGATGCCGTAAAGAAGCAAACTTGCTTTGGGGTTGATTAGGTGTGTGGCACCACACGATATTTGGTGTGCACACAATAATCTTCCACGGCAATGGAATGACTCATCTCACGCAACATTGGCCGACACCCCTGTATGCCGACCAAACTAGGTTGACCTTCATCAACACTGCCCTAGATGTTCATGCCTTCTCTTCAACGCCGGCCAAAATTGGCAGGCCTGATCAAAACCGCCTAATCAAGATGAGCTACTTTACGGCTTGCCAACCCTCGGTGCGGCAAACTACATTGTCGAACCATGCAGCAACATCGCGGCTCAACCAGCGAACCACTTCAACGCTGAGCATGCCAACAACAGCCGACAAGCTATTTGAGCGATAGCACGGCCAAATTCTCCACATGTTGACACCAACAGTTTGCTTGATCTTCTCGGCGACAATTTTCCATAAACAGCAACTAGCAACTCCTACCCGTCATTGAATGAGTTGTTAGTTGTCACACATCCAAAAGTGAGGAGTCTTGGCTCCATCTCGGATCTATACATCAAAAAAAAGTGACTTAGCAAAAGGTTAAGTGAAAAGAAAGGTAAGTCAAGTACATGTGTGAGAAAGAGGACCATGAAAGACAAAACATCAAAAGCACAGAAGAAGGTATTGCACGTGAAGTGGAGTGAAGGAGATAGTTTGTTTAGGGGCTGATTAGGTGTGTGACATCACACCATACTTGGTGTGCACACCAATCCCTCTCTTTGCTTTCCTTTATAAACAAGTACATATATGCACACACAACACATACAACATGCACACCGACCCATAGAGCATTAATAACCCAATGTTTGGCTTGCTCAACAATGTATGCACACCAATGCCATGGCCCCTTGCCGACATTCTCAACCTCGGCCACCAATGTATCAAAAATCGACAAGCTACATCGAAGAGGCTCCCATGACCAACTACAACGTAGCCACCAACAGAAGAAACAAAAGAGAAGATTGAAAGAAAAGAAAGGTTTTCAACGCCTCTTGAGGCCTATAGTTTTCCTTGTCAGCAACAACATCACTTAATCGGCAACCAAGCAACTCATGGCTAAATCGCGATTAGCAAGCTTCGTCAGTTAAAATGGGCATCTTCCCTCACAAGAGGCCCCTCAAATCAAATCACGACGAGTTCAACTTTACTCGTCAGCCAGCAAGGCGTTACTTCATGGCACACTTCAAAATCATCTCATGCCCAAACATTTTTCTGCAAGGTCAAATCACTTCATCAGCCGGCACAGCTACACCTCTCAATTGATTCGATCAAAACAATGACATCTCACTGGTTGCCTCTCAAGGGAACATCGTGTTGTAATCTTGGATCGTAACCAGGATAAGAGATTAGGGTTAGAGATGGAAGAGAGGAGAGGTGAAGAGAATAGGGGAAAGAGGAGAAATCGTGTAGAGCTTAGAATAGCCTACACGATTTCACCCAATATATATATATTAAGTGAAGTTTTACAATATTACATGGGCCCCCTGTAGAATATAAGATATTACAAGTAGGTCCCTGACAACACTCCCCCTCAAGCTGGTGCGAAGATATCTATCATGCCCATCTTGGATAACAGGTGCTCTAAGATCCCTTTAGTAACACCTTTAGTTAACACATCTGCAACTTGATCAGCAGTATGGACATACGGTGTGCAAATAAGTCCCTGACCAAGCTTTTCTTTGATGAAGTGACGGTCTACCTCAATGTGCTTTGTCCTGTCGTGTTGAACTGGATTATGAGCAATGCTGATGGCTGCTTTATTGTCACAATACAGCTGCATAGACCCTTTGACAGGATATCCGAGCTCACTGAGCATAGTCTTCAACCATAGAAGCTCACATACACCATGAGCCATAGAACGGTACTCTGCTTCGGCACTGGAACGAGCGACAACTGGTTGCTTTTTGCTGCGCCAAGACACTAGATTACCCCCCACATACGTACAGTACCCTGATGTGGAACGTCTGTCAGTGACTGAACCTGCCCAGTCAGCGTCTGTATAAGCTTCAACTCGCAGGTGTCCATTCTTACTAAACAGGATACCCTTCCCTGGAGCCCCCTTAAGATAGCGTAACACTCGGTGTGCTGCTTCAAGATGTGGAGAGCGAGGGGCATGCAAGAACTGACTGATGACACTGACTGCATATGCAATATCTGGTCGTGTCAGCGAAAGGTAGATGAGACGCCCAACAAGTCTCTGGAACTGGCCTGTATCAGCAATGGGATCCCCATCAACAAGATTCAACCGATGTTGCTGCTCTATAGGCGTATCGGCTGGTTTAACTCCCAAGTTTCCTGACTCTCGAAGGAGATCAAGTACATACTTTCTTTGTGAGATGAACACACCTTGCTTTGACCTAGCAACCTCAATGCCTAGAAAGTATCTCAAGGTTCCCAGATCCTTGATTTCGAACTCTGTGCCGAGGTATTTTTTCAATTTACAAACCTCATCTGGGTCATCTCCTGTGACCACGATATCATCCACATACACAATAAGAGCAGTAAGACGACCTTGACTTCTCTTAATGAAAAGAGTGTGGTCCGCCTGACTCTGCGAGTAGCCAATCTTCTTGACTGGGGAACTGAACCTCTCGAACCAAGCCCTTGGTGACTGTTTAAGCCCATACAAGGCTTTCTTCAGTCTGCACACAAGTTCCTTACTCCCAGTCGGACTGAACCCCGGAGGACCTGTCATGTAGACCTCTTCCTCTAGATCACCATGGAGGAAGGCATTCTTGACATCCAACTGGTGGAGGGGCCAAGAAAAATTTGCCGCTAGAGATAACAGAACTCGAACTGAGTTCATCTTGGCCACAGGAGCAAACGTCTCTTGGTAGTCAATCCCATAAGTCTGTGTGTACCCTTTTGCAACGAGACGGGCCTTGTACCTGTCGATGCTTCTATCTGCTTTGTATTTCACTGTATATACCCACTTGCACCCCACGGGTTTCTTTCCTCTAGGCAATGGAACCAAATCCCAAGTACCATTCTTTTCTAGAGCTGCCATCTCCTCTAGCATGGTTGCTTTCCACTGAGGCTGGCTAAGGGCATCTGAGACACCGGATGGCAGAGCGACACTGGATAGGGAAGTAGCAAATGCCCTGTAGGATGGTGAGAGCTGCTGATAGGAAACAAAGTGAGAGATAGGGTGCTTGGTAACACAGTTCCGAACACCCTTCCGATGAGCAATAGGTATATCAATGTCTATGGGAAGGATAGTAGAAGGAACAACAGACATATCATCATGAGGATCACTGAGGACACGATTACCTGGATCGAGTTGGATTTCCTGGCAGTGAGCTTGGATGGTGGACTGTTTCTCTTTTTGACGTCGTCTGGCATATGTCTTCAGCTGCGGATCCTGTGGCACAGTGTCAGTAGGAGATAAGGACAAGGGTACAGGAGACTCATCAGGCAAATCAAGGGGTACTGGTTGAGGAATCTCCCCCTGTGGAGGTATCGGACTCTCGTCAATACTCCCAAGCTCCCCCTGAAGAGAAGTCCGATCAACTGAGAAGAAGGGAAGACTCTCAAAAAAGGTAACATCTAGAGAAACAAACCGACGACGGGTAGAGGGATGGAAACACCGATATCCCTTCTGAGTGGACGAATAGCCAATGAACACACATCGAACGGCTTTCGGATCTAACTTGTCCTTCCTGTGATGGGCGTGAACATAGCAAACACAACCAAAGACCTTAGGTGGAATGGAGAACACAGGACAGGAAGGAAACAGGAGTGAAAGGGGGGACTTCGACCCCAAGACACGAGAAGGCATCCGATTTATCAAATAGGATGCCGTCAACACAGCGTCAGCCCAATAACCCTTGGGTACCGAGTACCAAGAAGAAGTGCCCTAGCAACCTCCAGGACATGGCGATGCTTTCGCTCAGCGGTCCCATTCTGTTGAGGTGTATCGGCACATGAAGTCTGATGAAGAATTCTATGCTCTTCAAAGTAGGAGGCAAGGCCACTGTACATGTATTCCCCTCCATTGTCAGTGCGTAGGACTTTTAGGGTGGTGCCCAATTGATTGCACACCATTTTATGGAAGGTCTGAAAGATAGTATGCACCTCATTTTTTGATTTCATAAGGTAGATCCAAGTGTAACGACTATAGTCATCCACAAAAACCACAAAGTAGCGAAAACCAAAGATAGAAGTGGTGGGATTGGGTCCCCAAACATCAGAGTGCACAAGCTGTAAAGGAAACGTACTTTTTTTATTACTGGTCGGAAAAGACGCTCGACATTGTTTTGCAAGTACACAAGTTTCACAGTTGAACTTAAAAAATGGAATAGACACAAACTGAGGTAACAGACTCTTTATGACTAAAAGCGGTAAATGACCTAGCCTGTTATGCCATCGCATTAACCGGTTTTTATTAACGCTAGAACTACTGACATTGGCACTAGACTGATGTGCAACAGAATATGAAATCGGCTTGCTATCGAGCAGGTACAATCCACCATCCTCACGACCACTGCCAATCATCCGCCTCGTCTCCAAGTCCTGAAAAACACAGTGAGTAGGAAAAAAGGTAACACTGCAGTTTAGGCTCTTAGTAAGATGGCTAACAGAAAGCAGGTTAGTGGTGAATTTAGGAACATGAAGTACAGAGGATAAAGACAGTAGGTGTGGCAGAGATAGTGCCCTTCCCTGAGATAGAGGAGAAGGTGCCATCGGCCACGCGGACCTTGTCCTTACCTGAGCAGATATTATAGGTGGAGAAAATGGATGGCATACCAGTCATATGATCGGAGGCACCAGAGTCAATGATCCAGGAAGGACCAATGGGTGCCGTAGACACATGGTGCGCTGAATGGGATGTACCTGTCTGAGCAAAGGATGATGTAGGTGGAGAAGGGCCATCAAGCTGAGTAAGTAATTGTCGAAGCCTGTTAATGTCCATGCTAGAGAAGGTGTTGGACTGCCCAGAGGAAGGGGTCACATCAGAGGAATCTTGGCTGGTGGCATGAGCGGATGAGGTTCCATGTTTGCTACTAGAGGGCTTCTTTGAGGAGCCTTGCTTCCCCCCAGAGAACTGTGCAGGACGACCATGAAGACTCCAGCAGGTCTCCCGAGTGTGGCGACGCTTGCCATAGTGATCACATCTGAGTCGATCACGATCATCAAGATCCCCATCCTTCTTGGATGTGGGTTTGCTCAATTTCTGAGTGGCCAAGGCAGACTTCTCAGATAAAGGAACATCGGCATCTATCTTAGAGCTCATGGCTCTCCTCCTGCTGTCCTCGCTCTGGATGTAGGAGTAGACCTGTGCAATGGTCGACAGCGGTGGATCTCTGTCCAAGATGTTGGCTCGAACCTGCTCATAGCTCTGGTTCAAGCCGCCAAGAAACTCGAATATGCGTCCGCGTACAATCATCTTTCGGAACTCCGTAGCATCCTTGGTACATGCAGGGGTGTAGGTCTGGTAGTGATTTACCTCTTCCCACTTGCTGTGTAACGCAGCGTAGTATGATCCCAAAGGAAGATCGCCTTGCTTCAGATGTGCTATCTCCTGCTGAAGTTCATACATCCTAGCAAAATTTCCATCTTGGGAGTAGGTCTGAGATGCCGTGTCCCATATATCCTTGGCAGTCGGGAGAAAGAGGAAGCCTGTGCTGATCGATGGATGCATGGAATGAAGCAGCCATGACATGACCATCGAGTTTTCCGCTTCCCACTTCTCAAACGTGGCATCGGAGGAATCAGGTGCAGTGATGCGTCCAGTGATATAGCCGGCTTTGCCTCGTCCGGTGATGTACATCTTGGCAGATTGAGACCATGCGAGGTAGTTGGTCCCGTCGAGTTTCACCGTAGTGATCTGTAGGCCCGGGCTGTGATCACCATGACTTCCCAGACTGGGTGGGGCAACAATGATCTCTGACTTGGCAGAAGATGACTCCTCAGATGTACTCATGGTAGTAGATAAGACTTTTCTGATAAGAAATCACCCAAACTGCTGCTGTGGAGGTGCAAATCACCTTATTTTCGCAGGATTCAGACCTTTTCGGAACAACTCCTTTATAGATTTTCTATTGGAGAAAAAACCACTCGCGGGAAACTTGTGAATGGTTCCGATGACCTAAAAAGGTTCCTGGATAGGTGCGGTAGCACTAGGGAGAGGTTCCGGGCTCTTCTGAGACCTGCGGCTATGTCCAGAGGGTCTTCTCTGACCTTTTGGAAGGGGCGGTTAGGCTTGGTGGCTCTTTTCCAGCCTTCTGGAGTGGGCGGCTATGCTTGATAGCTCTTCTCCAGGCTTCTGGAGTGGGCGGCTGGGCCTGGGAGAACTTCTCCAACCTTTTGGAGTAGGCGGTTAGGGTTTCAGACTCTTCTAAAGCCTGCGGCTATCCATGGGAGATGATCTCCTTCTTTGGAAAGCCCTTCGCATCGAATTTCGCAATCCCTAGGGTTCTTCAGACCTCTAGGATTGAGCCATGGTTACATAACCATGCTCTGATACCATGTTGTAATCTTGGATCGTAACCAGGATAAGAGATTAGGGTTAGAGATGGAAGAGAGGAAAGGTGAAGAGAATAGGGGAAAGAGGAGAAATCGTGTAGAGCTTAGAATAGCCTACACGATTTCACCCAATATATATATTAAGTGAAGTTTTACAATATTACAAGGGCCCCCTGTAGAATATAAGATATTACAAGTAGGTCCCTGACAACACATCGCACCTCTCAGAAAAAACATAAAGTAACCAACTTCTCAAATTGAGCAAAGATCTCGGCCAATCAACATAGCTCAATCGACAAGAATCACACATCTATATCAAACTGGGAGCCTCATGTACGAACTCTCTACACTAAGGGCTTTGTCAACAATCAATTTCAATCGCCAAAAAGACTCCCATGAGGGCAAAAAGTCTTGTCGCACTCAAGTCCTTATCGGCTTATAGCCAAAGGCAAAACGGGACCTTGACACATATGGTTGGCATCCTTCAAGAGCAGGTACAGTCTGCCTTGATGCATGTTAAGTGTATCTCTTTCCGAAGGAGGAAGAAGTCTTGTCCAAAGTAGGCCAAGGCACCTAAGTCCTTCTCGGCTCAAAGCCAAAGGCAAAACGGGACCTTGACATGCAGTATAATCCCTCAGGGTCAGGTGTAGTTTCGTCCTGAGGGATGACAGCGCAACTAGCAGCTCTCCAAAGGAGGCCAAAAAGTCTTGCAGATCACAGGCCAAGGCACCCAAGTCCTTCATGGCCTACAAGCCTAAGGCAGAACGGAACCTTGACAGACAGTATTATCCATCGGGGTCCGGCATAGTTTCATCCTAAGGGGTGACAACGCACATCTCCAGAGAGGCCAAGAGTCTTATTCCGACAGGCCTTAGTACTTTTTACAAGACATCGAGTCACGAGGCGTCAGCATAAATCATTCATCATCGTCATTCATCATTGTCATTCATCATCATACATCACCCATCATTACATCGACATCATCACCATGGTCAGACGGATATGCTCCCATGAGCTTCGACATACACGCTCCCGGGGGCTCTGCTAGAAATCCTCCAGAGAGTCCATACGGCGACTTCTCGGATTTTTCCCCTACACTACCTATTCCACAGTTTTTTCTTTTTTGCATTTTGATAAGTTCTACCCTAGGCTACAAATCTCCATTCATCTAACATTTTATCTAGGGTTGCAACTTGGGCAGGCTGAACCCGAGCATGACGGGCTCAACCCGATGTTGGGCTTGGGTTAGGTTCACCTCTTCAGTACTCGGGCTCGGGCTCAGGCTCGGGCTAGATTTTTATGGGCTCGGGTTGAGGCTTTGCACAACCCGAGCCCGATTAAAACACAAATACATGTATATGTTTATACACATTAGTAAATCTCTACTTAGTAAAGGCACGGTTCCATCTCTTTGTCTCCCGACTCTCCCCATTCCATCTCTTTCTCTCCCTTCTCCTTAATGTCTATTAGGGTTAGGGTTTGGTTCAACCCACCATACATCGCACACGCAGCACGCCGGACACCACACGTTCCACGCCATACTTCTATCAGCCAATCTCCATCGGCGTCGACTTCTCAAGTTCGATCTTCTTCTCTACTTCTCTTTTCCCTTTCTTTTCTCTTATTTTCACTTTCTTTTATTTTGATTTGGAGGGATATCTAATACTCTCTACAACATCATCTTAACGTGGTTGACACTTATCAGTAGGGGCACCACATCTAACATCACCGCCGGCTCACCACCCTTAATCCGAGTACTCGTTGCCTTGTGATTGTGTGATTTGCAGGCTGCTGTGATAGAAGTTTACTCCCCTTAATACCAATTCAGATTTTTCCCTCATTAATTGACGAACTCGATCGGGCTGGGCTCGGGTTGGGCTCGGGCTCGGGCTCATATCGTTGAAGCTCGGGTTGGGCTCGGGTTGACCTCCAACCCGACCCAACCCTCCCGAGTTGCAGCCCTAATTTTATCTATGCTAGAAACTTAAAAAAAAATATGATTATATCATCTAGTCTAATAACCTAGTATGGAAACTCTACTATGAGAAGTGCTTCGCTAGTGGAAACTCTAATACTTTACATTCTACAGTAGCACAAGAGAAATATAAAGAGGTTGTTAAAAATTTACAACAATCCCCAAATATAAAGAAAACCCTTTCCACCATGGATATAAATTATGAGAGTGCCTATTATAGTTCAGAAAAAGAGAGATTATAGTTGTGGTTAGTTGATAAAGAAAAAAACTATAGTTCATAGTAGAATCTTATTCATGTGATAGGTTAGTTGTGGCAAGTTGACTACCGCGACATGTTAGCAATCACAAAGGTAGCGCATTTGTTTTTGTAACTAATACAGGCTTCAATGCCATAGGCAATATGTAGATCAACTGCAACTTTTCCATGTTGGGTATACATACACTCAGAGACTTGGCATCTATAATGATGTGTGGATGACTTTCAATGCATGTTAGTCTCTCACCAAGAAATAAAACAAGAAAAAACAAATAGTAACAATGTGGCTGTCATTTTATTAATCAAAGAAGAGAATGCCATTATAAAAATAAAAATTGTCCTAGTGGCCACTGGGTATCTAGTCAACAAAACAAATAGTAAAAGTGTGGTTGTCAATTACTCTTGACTTATGAGTAACATTGGCAAGTTCACTCAATCTCTGATTTATTCTGTCAACTTGGGTTGTGTGAGGTTTTAATTATCTACCCGTTGACTGGATTTGGAGAGTTCCCGTTCTTTATGCACATGGTACTGCGTTTAGTGGAAGGATTTCATGTACGTTGTTTGCGTACTTATATGAAATAGGTGAATTCTTTCAGATGAAGCTTCTTTTAAATGTCAGACATGTTACCAAATAGGGCGTTATGCTGCGAATCATATATTCAAGCATGAGTTTCTTTTTGTTCTTGTTAGTAGTACTTCGTACAACTCCTTTATATATATATGTATGTGTGTGTGTGTGTGTGTTATCATTTTTTTTCCTTTTTTATTGTTGATCTGTTATACTTGTCAATGTTTGCAGGTAAAGATTGAAAAGTTAGTGACTGCAATGGGAGGAGTGGTTCAAACTAGGGCATCGCTCGATGTTAGCTTTGTTATTGTGAAGAACGTTTTGGCTGCAAAGTACAAGGTCAATCAATTGAAGATTGTGCACATTTCAGTTTCCAATTTCATTCTTTTGTTTTGTCACTATTGTAAACATTGACTGGAGGAGTGATTTACTAATGGACCTGCTTATAAAATTCAACCTGGTTACTATTTTACTGCTTTGTTATTGATAAGATACCGTACTGAAGTTATTTATTTATGCATTTTCTCTATAAATATGTATCCTCAAAATTAATTATTCTTGTAACTGTTCCGGTTATTTATTTTGGGGGTGTTTGCATATGGATTTTAAGGGTGCTGATTTAATGGGGCCAGCATTGTATGGGCGTTTGGTACTGAGTTGATTTTAGGGAGTGAGGATAATGTGTGATTATGTTTCAGCCTCTCATAGGTTCATTGAACACTTTTTGAGTGAAACCAAGTGCAAGTGAAAAACTTTTTTTTTTTCTTTTCTCTTGTACGAGTTATAACTTATGCAGGGTTGGTCTTTTGACATGCGACTTAAAATTTGTTTGAAAACACATGCTTTTGAATGTATTCGTCAATTGAATTTGACTTATGAGTAACATTAGGAGGCTCTTTGTGTCTCATATTTTGATTGCTTTGTCCTTCGTTAAAAGAATTTGGGTCATCTGATGATGTAGCACGGGGCATGGGGATAGGGGTTTTAGTGAAATCACTCCACCGGTATTGAAGGAATCACTCCTTCAGGAAGAATCACTCTTCCAATTTTATGCAGGACGGGCACAGGTTCTGTGATCGGACAGGGTTTCGATGGAATCACTCCATCGGATTTGAAGGAATCACTCCTTTAGGAAGAGTTTCGATGAAATCACTCCACCGGGTTATGAAGGAATCACTCCTTCTGGAAGAATCACTTTTCGTTTCAGGCATCTCACCCGGCAAAATTGGATGTCACACCCAGAAGACAAATTTCTTTATTAACTCTCTATTTTCGTTTTTACACGTGCCCTACATTTATAAGCAATGAAAACTACTCACACTGGACTTCAAAACATTCTCAAACTCTATCCTAATCCTATTACAGCTCAAAGAACCAATTTCTAAACAACTAGAACTCTAAAACCAACCTATAAACAAATAAGTAATCTTAAAGTAATTCAAACTCTCTTATCATCTTCTAGAACCTCTTAAACCTATTTTAAAAAGTAAAATTAGAATTTATTAAAAATTGTAAAAACAAGAATTTACTATAAATAGTAAAATGAGATTTACTACAATTAGTAAAGGGTGGCGTTATTTGTACACACCTTTTTTGAGTGACACCCGCCTTTTATCTGCACATACCCAAAGTTGTGTGGAAAAAAAAAACCGAACGAAGAGGAACTCACCACCACCGTCCTCTTCTTCTTCACCACTACACCACCACCACCACCACCACCACCATTCCCTCCCTCCCTCTCTTTCTCTTACCTGGTGGTGGGCGTCGGCCTCCTCCTCTTCTTCTCCGGGCAACCTCCTCTTCCTCATCTTCTCCGGGTGACCTCCTCTTCCTCCTCCTTTTCTTATTCTTCTTCCTCTCTCTCTCTCTCCCCCTTCCTCCCTCCCTCTCCCTCTCCCTATCTCTCTTTTTAAAAAAAAAAAAAAATTCTCCCCAAAGCCATGTCAGCAGTTGGCTACTGATATGGCCAAAGCCATGTCCACCCTGTGTTACCGATATGGGCAAAATTTTTTTTTAAGGGAGGGGGAGAAAGAGATCTCTCCCTCCCTCCTTTTCCTTCTCCTTTTCTTCTTCTTCTTCCTCTCTCTCTCTCTCTCCCTTTCGGAGAAGAAGAGGAGGCCGCTTCGAGAAGAAGAAGAAGAGGAGGAGTGTCACGCCTCGAATCCGGGCACCCAAATCGAACCCGAATGCCTATGGATTAGCCCGTTTACCCAAGATCCAGGGTGTGATAAAAATAAAATGCTCCAAAAAGATAAAGAAAACAATAAGAATCACCATCGTGAATAATGAATAACAGCGCAACTCCAATAGTCAAAATAATGCGGAAGCCTAAACAAGTTATTATGGTAAAATAACTAAAGTCAAAATTAAAGTCAAATTTTTTAATTTTTATCAAAATTATTAACTAGTCTCTATAATTACCTAGAATGTATATCAAACATCTTTTGTAAACACACTTGAGCCAAAACATTCGTTTTAAGGAAATTTTAAAATTAAATTTCGCGGTTCAACTAAAAATGGTAACTTTTGGTCAAAATTCAAAGTATGTCGAAAATTATTTTCTTTAGGGTTTTATTTTAAAATTCATAAGTAACAACTTTAACAAATGCATTTTGGCCAAAAATGGCGTTTTATAATTCTTTTAGTGGTTTTACAATTATTTACAGTTTTATTAAAGTGACCGGCAAAACTCAGTCGGTTGATTTTTTCTAACTTAGTCGTATGATTTAAGGGTCAATTTAAACGGAACCCAACAAGTGATATGTGCATTTAATAGTGCTCAAAATATATGATTTTTCTATCAAATAATATAATATAGGTTCTGTTTTATAAATCAAAGAAAAAGTCAAATAAAATCAGAAATTATTAGAAATTTGTAACTGACAGTTAGTTAGTAAAAAGGGTCTACAGGACAGATCCGATTGAATTTGGTGACCCAATATATATTTTTGGAAAGCTAACTCGAAGCCCCACAGGTTGTGTTCGGCAAAAAGATAAATTTCTAATGTAAGTAGGTCTAAAACGCAGTCGAAGTTAACTGTTATGTACTGTTTGGGCAAGACAACAACTATGATGTTCACTTTGCAGAGTTCCACGGAACAGAAAATACTAAATTAAATTCTGTAAAATACTAGAACCAGTTTAGAAATAAATCCCTTTGGAATCACATTATTTTAATATCGAGAGAATATTCTTCATTCTCGTCTAGGTCGTCGGGTAAATCCGAGTAACCCGAAAATTAACAAAATTGCCAAAACGTGAATTAAAGTATCGCAACACGAACGAATCATCTTTAAACATCTATAAGTCTAAAAAAAAAAAAAACAAAGCAATCTTAATCTTTAAACTCCGTCTCTTCTATGATATCTTTCCCGTCAATGGTTCGTCTTCATCTTCTTTCATGAAATTTGAAATTTTGTTCGATATAAACCGTGAGCTTTCGCCCAGTACATTCCACAGGATAATCATATGCTTGCAGTTTATTTAATTTAAATACATGCATAGATTAATAACACATGAGAAAAAAAAAATATGATAATGATGATGATGATGATTAAATAGAATAAAATAACTCATTCCTCATAATCTTGTCACAAAACTTTAACCCGTAGGTTCTTCTGTAGGGGGTTTGGGGTCTTTCACCCTAGGGCTCCGGGCCCTTCTTAATTATTTACCATTGGGGCCTTCGTCTAGAAGCACTCCCGCTAAAAAGATCGGGCCTTCGTCTAGAACCACTTCCGTTAAAAGAAATCGGGCCTTCACCTAGAAGCACTTTCGTTAAAAGAAATAATCGGGCCTTCGCATAAAAGCAATCCTACTAAAAAAAATAATCGGGCCTTTGCCTAGAAGCACTCCCGCTAAATTCCCAACCCAATGAGAATGCTTCATTATGATGATGAACAACATAAAAATTTAACGAAAAGAATCAAAAGCATATATCACAAATATTTAAACTCATAAAATCGTATGATAATAATTTAAAATAAATAAATCGCAAATAAAAAATAGAATATCCGTACCGATTTAGTTCTAGGATTTTGAACTAGCACTTCCACCACTAAGAACTAGAACTAGAACTAGAATAAGAAGAATTCTAAAGAATTAGAAAGCAAGAGAGAGCTCAAGAGAATTGGTGAATTGGTATGGGGGTGGGGGGTCCTATTTATAATGGTTCATGGGAGAAGAGCTTCTAAATATGTGCTTAATGAAATTTTTTATTTTGTTTTAAAATGAATCTCTTTCTAAATTTTTTGTGATTTTCGTCACTTTAAAAATGGTATATTTTACAAACAAGTAGGCTTTAAATAAGATTATTTTTGGGTCTTAAAGGTCTCTAAATTGGTTTAAAGGCTCGCCCAATTAAATAAAAGCAACTAGCATGCAAACAAGCATTAATACTAAACACTTACTCATTAAATATATAAAAGAAATCGGGCCTTCGTAAAATTTAAATCTCTTTTATTTATATTAAAATGTGATGGGAATCCCGATGGGTTCAATGTTAAAAACGTATTGATTAAAATGCCTAGGTGGCATCCCTCATTTAAAAACACTATTATTATTTTTAAATAACTCTTTATTTGAAATCTATTCCAATTAAGGCTATTATGGTATAATTATAGTCTTAGTTAATTAAGTTGGTTATCAAAAATATCCATATATTACTATAATAAAAGTACACATGAATAAAAGTAAGTTTTAAATGTCTTATGTGTCATGATATAAATGTTCAGACTAAATTCTCAAAATTATTCCTACGTGACATTATAAAATGTTGTAGATAAAGAATAAGGTTTGAAAAAATTTAGGCTGCCAATTTTTACCATTTTATAGTTAATTTACACTAATACCCCTGAATAAAAGTTCAGGGTATTACAAGGAGGAGGAAGAAGAAGAAGCCGCTCTGAGAAGAAGAAGAGAGGCCGCCGGGAGAAGAAGAAGAAGAGAGGAGGAGGTCCTCTTCCTCTTCTCTCTCGGTGGTGGATTTTTTTTTTGGTGTTGTAACTTATTTGCACACACCAAGAGGTGTGTGTCACTCAAAAAAAGGTGTGTTCAAATAACGCCACCCTTAGTAAATCTCAATTGTAAGACGTCTCCTTGTAGCACTTCTCTTCGTCCTTTGGTTGTAAGCCCAACTCTTTTGTTTAGGGGTTTGATTTGGTGTATTGTGATTACATCGTAGCTTGGATTATGAGGTTTTAGTTTTTTAAAATTTACTGATGATCAAGTTTGGAAAATTCTTGTCCTTGCATATGGTAAGATGGTAAAACCTGCACAAGTTATAAAAAACTCTGTCTTTTGCACGAGTTATACAAGTTGTCTTTTGATTGTTATCTTAAAACTCATTAGCAAACACCCCTTTTTCGTCCCCAATACTTGTTTGTTTCTTGTTCTTGTATCTTCTAGTATATTTCTTACTTTTCAAAGGCCTACTGGTTGATGATCGTTTAGCTGTAGTTGCTATGCAGCTAGTTGACTTTGTTCCGTGCCTTTTTCTTTCTTTCTTTCAGTTTTATGAGATATTATTACTAATTAACATGGCTTTCATTTAATATGGAGTTTTTTTTTGTAGTGGGCTTCAAGCGTCCTGAAGAAACCAATTGTCACCATTCGCTGGTTACATCAATGCTGGAAAGAACACCGTGTTGTGCCTCAGGAACCATATAGGGTCCTTCCTTTTTCTGGATTGACTATCTGCGCTACTAGAATTTCAGCAGGTTGACACTATTAAGCCAAATAGTTTATGTATATTTGAGTTATATCAACTATCTTTCGATGCTGCTTAAATTAGACTATTTCACTGTGTAAGGGGGCTAAGGTGCTCATTTCACTCAGATGTGCGGAAGGAGATGGAAAAGCTTATCATACAGAATGGTGGACAATATTCTGCTGATCTGACCAAGAAGTGTACACATTTAGTTTCTGATATATCCTCTTCGTGTTTTGATGTTTTACTTTAGTCATATGTTTATTTTTGTATAGCCATTTTTTGTTTGGTGCATACTATATGCGCACTGGGATGTTGCATCCACACTTGTTGGATGACTCGAATGCATATTAACCACAGTGTTGGCATGAAGTTTTTTAAATTTTCTAGGGTTACTCTTATCGGAATACATTTCTTAGGCAAGAGGTAAAAATTTGCATTTATAAAGCCAACTTTGCACCTAACTACTCTACTGTCTTTAGAGTAGATACCTAGGTTTATGGGAAGAAGAAGTAGATACCTAGGTTTTGTACCGAGTAGCTTGGATTCGCACCAAGGAAGCTTGGATTCATATCAAAGAAGTATGAGAAACAATCCACAAGAGATTCTCCAAGAGCAATAGTCAATATCTTTCATCATCAATGAAAGATAACAGCTAAAAAGGTTACAACTAAAAAGGTTTATATAACAAATCAAAACACCCTAATCTAATCTATAAAAAACAACTTAAAGCAACTAACCAAAATAACAACGCGCCTCTTAACATTGGGCTAATTGCAAAGACATCCAAAACTTTAAAAAACATTAAAATAAGCCTAGAAAACAAATAAAAATTCTTCGAAAACTCCCTACGCAGCCCATATGCATCTTTCCAATGTGGAGCCTTCATGATGACATGCATGCGGGTTCTTCATAATCTTCCTCCTTGTCTTCCATTGGTAGAACCCATGTGATGCTTTGATGTCCGCATCAATAATGGAGGACCATAATACATCAGAGCTTTGATATTCAAGATTAAATTAGAGATAGAAGCTTCCTTCCCCTCAAAGATCCTAGAGTTCATTTCCTTCCAAACTGCCCACATTAATGCGAAAGGAAGCATCTTCTAGAGAATTCACCCTTTATCGAAAAGATAGGCTTCGAGGTGCCTAGAATCATTGCACCCACATGCTCCGAGGCCACGAAACTAATGCCAAAGAGAGAAAAAACATTTGCCACACCTCAAAAGTAAAGCTGCAATGGATTAACACATGATCTACAGATTCAGCTGCTGACTTGCATAAGGCACACCTATTCGACAACATCATACCTTTTTTAATCAAAGGGTCAATTGTCTGAATCTTGTCAAGACTAGCGGTCCAAGTGAAAAACTTCACTTTAGAGGGAATTGGAGCCTTCCAAATAGTAGATCCCAGGGGAAATTCCTGTCCAGACATAAAACAATGCTTGTAGAAGGACCTAAGAGAAAAGGTGCCTTTAGGATCCCATTTCCAAATTCTTCTGTTGTCCACCGATGACAATTCTGGGTTATCGCCAACCACGTGGTGAAAAGATGCAAGACAATCCAACTTCCAATCATAGGCATGTCGACGAAAACCCAAATTCCAGGAAACCACACCCTCGTGCAATTCAACACACTCAGAAACAATAGCCCCTTTCTGATCAGAGAGACTATAAAGAGAAGGGAATGAGGATTTAAGCGGCTCCTCTCCACTCCACGAGTCTTCCCAGAAACAGACTCTATCTCCTTGACCCACCTTGTTGATAATACCCCTACCAAAGTTGTCCCGGATACTTGATATGCCTCTCCACATACTAACCCCATTGAAGAAAGCACCGAATGAGTATCCCAGCCAGACTGACCAACTCCAAACTTACTGCCAATCACCTTTCCCCATAAACTTTCATCTTCTTCCCCAATTCTCCATAGCCACTTTCCAAGAAGAGCTCTATTCATCTCTCTTACATGCCAGAAACTGAGGCTGCCAACTCCTTTAGGCATACAGATTTTACCCCCCCTCTACAAGATGGAACTTGCGAGTATCCCCTTTCCCATTCCATAAGAAGTCTCACATAAACTTCTACATCCTATTGGCAACACTAGTGGGCAAGGAGAATAGAGATAGAAAGTGAATAGGGAGACTAGAAAGAGTGCTCTTAATCGGAGTAATCTTGCTCCCTTTAGACAGATACCTCTTCTTCTAACTTGCTAGCTTCCTACCAAAATTGTAATGACCCTATTTCTAGTAATATTATAGTAGTTTTTATAATACTTTGAACATTATATGTATGGCATGTTAAAGGTCTCAACAATAGCTTTCTATCGGTATCAAGTTTGTCCAAATCGGACTTGCGAGTCCAAAGTTATTGTGTTTAGCTTTGGGCAACATTTTAAGTTTTTATATGTTATGGTTTGATATCAAAAATATAAAATTTGTAAAAAAAGAAAGACAATGTTCAAAATTATAGTCCCACATTGGAAATGAGTGAAAATTTCTAGGTTTTGAACCTCTATAAATAGAGGTGATACCCTAAACTAAATAGATAAGTTTTGGGTATTTGCATTCTAACCCCCGAGGTAAGAATATTTGCAAAAAAACTCCTCAATTAGAAGAAATTTTAGAAAATTTCTAAGAATTCCTGAAAATATTCAGGAGGTCCTTTGAAAAGTTTTTTGTGGGGCATACTGCCTCGAGATACGCGCTACATCGAGATTCGCGTTGTACGAAGTTCAAGAATTTGGGATTCTAACATATTCACGTGTAAGTATATAGTTATTTATTGTATGCCTTTACTTAATTAATTAATTATTTATTTTATTTAATTAATTATTTATTTATTTATAAATGTTATTTTATTTTGGAAATAGTAGAAAATTCACAGAATATTGTAGAAAAATTCTATTATTTTTGGGGAAAATGTTATTCTTGTTATTTGTTAAATTTTAGCAAGGAAAAATCCCATTTTTTGCATTATCTACATGAAATGTGTAAATGCATTGATGATTTCTTGTAATCTTAAAAGCATGAAATTATGATATATGAGGACACGTGTAAATTCATTCAAAAGGAGATATATGCGTTTTTCATCCGTTTTATGTATTCACTTTCTAGGATATTAATAGAGCTTAAATGTTCTTATTTTTAGTTTCAAAATGCTAAAATATGAATGTTATGCATGTAAAGATGTTTCTACAAACATTACTGTTTTATGCATATAAATACGATTAAGGACATGAATAAGAACGTAATTGAGAATGTGGAATATCATATTAGTTGGAATCAGGCGTTGTTTCATTTCTTTGAGACCCCTTGGGGTTCTAGTCCCCTAAAGTATCCGGCGTTGTCTTATTTCTTTAAGACCCCTCGGGGTTCCAGTCCCCTAAAGGAGAGGCTTTGTCTCATTCATGAGACCCCTTCGGTATTTATACCTAAAAGAAAATTAGGGAATCCGGAGAGATGATACTTAATGAAACAATTAGTGTGCACATTAGGGAGTCTACTTGTAGGCTAGAAGTGTTGACATCGTACACTAGAACCGATGGAATGTTGGTACTGAATACATCAGAATTGATAGTTTGACTGTATAGAAATGGTCATGGGTATTCTGATAAGAGAAATGTTGACTGTTATGCGAAAGGTCATCATTGTATTCGAAGTTATACGTAAGTAATTGATGGATAATTGAGTTTTATCGAATTACATGTGAAACTCATTTGCAAATCGTATTTGTTTTAAAATAAACAAAAGTCGTTGATTTAAGTGGTTTTACGCATGAGGAATGTACTTACTGGGCCCTAGTTCATCGTTTTAAAATGTTTTGCTTTCAGGAAGGGATAATGGGAAGTCGGTCTGATGCTTCCAGCATTTCTGTTGATAAACTTGTGCTAGAGACATTGCTATATATTGTTTAATTCTTTTATCTTGTAGAATGATACAAGAGTTATGTATGTCTTTTGACCGTTTAGTAACATGTATTTGGGAGTACGATATATATACAATGTTTTCTTTTGGATGAACATATTACGGTTTTGTTTGAGGTGAGAGATCCTCTGACATTATTAATGTGTCAATGAAGTACGTTTCATCTTATGGATTGCTTAAACAAAATGAAAAAAAAATTATCCGGTGTATTTCCGCTGCATCGTGATACCAGTTTTGTTTAACTGCGCGTTTGTATGATCAGATCGCACCTCAAGATACGAGAAATGTCGATATGACCAGATATCGGATTTGGGGGCGTGACAAAAATGCTCCAAGACCGGAGTCCATATAGTTTTATCTTGATACTTAGTGCCCAAAGAAAGACCGAGGTAAGTAGTAGGCAATCTCCCAATCTTTCACCCCAAGCTTTAAGTCATACCCCTCAAATCCAACACATCACCTATTCCAAACATCTCACTTTTGGAAAGGTTGACCCGAATACCCGACACCGCCTCGAAACATCTCAGGATGCATCTGAGCTATCTAATTTGACTGAAAGAAGCATCCAAAAGGAAAACCGTATCATCGGCAAACTGGAGATGGGAAATCAAAGGACGCGAGCTCCCCACCCTGAATCTTTTTACAAATCCACCTTCTACAACTTTACTAGTCATCCTGCTCAAGGCTTCTACCACCACCACAAAAAGAAACGAAGATAGGGGATCTCCTTGCCTCATCCCCCTCAAACTGTAGAAGCACTTTGCCGGAGACCCATTAACAAGGATGGAAAAGGATGCTGATGAAATACACACCTTGATCCACCTCCTCCCTGAAGCCCATCTCGTGCATAACGTGATTTAGGAAATTCCAACATGGTCATAAGCCTTCTCCATATCAATTTTGTACAAGATCCCACTCTTACCTTCTCTAGCTTTGGAGTCTGTACACCCATTAGCAATCAAAACCCCATCCAGGATCTGTCGCCCCTGAACAAAAGCCCTTTGGATAGGGGAGATAATCAAGCTCAACACGTCCTTCATCTTGGCTGCCGACACCTTAGAAAGAATCTTGTAAGAACTACCAACGAGGCTAATAGGACGATAATCCCTTAAAGAAACTGCCCCTTCCTTCTTATGAATAAGCGTAAGGAAAGTACTGTTAGAGTACCTATCAAGGTAAGCATCTGCCTCAAACTTTTTGACAACCCGCGTGAATTCTTTCGACTCTTTCCTGATAATGCTCCAACATTTCTTATAGGAAGCCAATGTGAAGTCATCTAGACCCAAGGCCTGATCACCAAAAGACACTAGATGGCAGCCACAACTTCTTCTTCCACCATTGACTTCTCTAACCTCTCCCTCTGTTCCTGACTGATGCAATCAAAATGCAAACCATCTATTGTCGGCCGAACACAAGAGGGCTCGGTTTATAGGTTGGAATAGAAATGGACAATATTATCTTTGATAGCTTGATCCTCTACAACTGTCTCTTCTCCCACTTTAAGGCTAGTGAATCAGTGATGCTATTAGTTCTCCTTCTAGCATTAGCAACATAGTGGAAGAACTTCGTATTGCTATCACCTTCCTTCAGCCATTTAACTCTCGACTTCTGCCTCCAACAAATTTCCTCCATACGAGCTCATTCAAGGTACTCCTTCTTGGCTTCTATCTTCCTTCTACCCTCCTCCTATGATAGTTCACTGTTTTCTTCTCTAATCTCAAGAGCTGCGATCTCGTCCATAAGAACCTCCATCCTTTTGTCAACCCTATAAAAACTTCTCTGTTCCACTCTATGAGTCTACCCTTCAATGCTATTAATTTCCTTCATGCAACTAAGGTCTAACCTAGCTGGTTCCTTGTCAAGCAAGAGTGTATCTCAATATTCCCACACATTGGTCGCTCTCAATAAGATCTGTGTTTTTGGTTTGCCTTATATAAAATGCCTTCTTAAAAGAATTAGTTGCTGTACAAGTTAAAGTGGAGTTCCTAGCAGAGAACCCAGGAAATCTCAGGGTGCAGAGAACGACTAGCGACTAGTTCTACTTGAAAGGACAGAACCACACTCTACCCAGGTTACAAACCTGGGAGCATCTTGTGTTTTGCTAAAACTCAGAATTCTAATTTTTATTTCTCTTCTAAGTTCTTTTGTTTGCTTTTTTTATTTATACAGAGATCAGATTCTTGTATGCGGATTACAGATCTGTTTGTTTGTCGTTTGACATAACATTTCTTTGCCAGAGGTCCTTCTGTGGTCTAATATTAGTTCCTAGGAGATCCATCTCCTTGTATTGTTTAATCAAACATATTGTTTTACCTATTTTAAGGTATTCTTAAGTTCTATACTTAATTTGATTGGGCAGCCAGAACAGATATCTTTACTACTACTTCGAAGGATGTCTAAACAGAATTATTACTAGTTCTTTCAAGGTTGTGTAACCCTGTTAACTGAGCTGGCTTGGTTGAATCCAGGAAATAGAGTTGCTAGAATTCCTTGCACAAAGTGGGATACTCCAACCATCTTCAAAAAATGTTTACTTGCCTTCTAGGTTTAGATTTGGTTGAGATACGTTACATAATTTTTCTGTGGCTAAAATTACCTTTTTTCCCTAACAGCTTCTACATCATTTATACTTTCTAGACCTGATAGACTGCTGTTGTCTTGTTGCTATTTCAAGGGGTTTCTTTATCCTTCTTCTATAATACAAGATTGTTGTGTATACTCTCCTGTACATGTTGAAATTAGTGTTAAGAGATTCTTTAATTGCAGCAAGAATTTGTATCCTTGACATTCCCTACGCTCCTGAAGGTGACAAATACAAAGTCGCCCGAAAATGGGGTCACATTCACATTGTTACTCAAAAATGGCTCGATCAATCTGTTACTAGAAGAGGTAATGCTTGGATTTATTAGAGTGCAGCAGTTTTAATCGTGGTTTCCATTGGCTTCATAGCACCTTCTTTTTTGTTTTCACTTGTGAGGAAGTCCTTAACATTTGATTGATAAGTTATCGTTTTTGATGAATAGCCTGTCTAGACGAGGAGTCCTATCCAGTTCATGGGGCTTCTATTTCTTCAAGCAGTATTGTAAAGGTTGGTTTGAAGGGACAGCATAGCCAAGATAAGGGTAACACAAATTCGCAATCTGTTCCATCCTCAATGATTGCAGATCTAGAAACAACCCTGTCCCAGAACATGTCTTCTACAGTGTCTGAGTCCACTATCTTCACCAAAGATGAGGGTACTGAAGCACCTACCTTGCAGCCTGGAGATGAGACAAAGTTTGATGGTTGTGTTGCTGATGATTCTCAAACGGAAGATAGCGATTTATACTTGTCAGATTGCAGAATTTTACTTGTTGGATTTCAGGCTAGTGAAATGCGTAAACTAGTCAATATGGTGCGTAAAGGTGGGGGTTCTCGGTATATGTCATTCAGTGAAAAGCTGACACACATTGTCGTGGGATCACCTTCAGAGAAGTAAGCCTCTTACCTAATGCTAAATCATAAGCATTGTGGTTTTTATTTTGATTGTCATTTTGCTGAATTTCTCGTGAAAACACGAGAAATTCAGCACACACACACATCAATGTTTTTAAAAGCGAAGGCGTGGGATGAGGTGCTTATTTTGCTGAATTCACATATCAAATGTTTTGATTCTCATTTTGCGGAATTTCTCGTGCACACGCGCAAAGGCATGTGGCGAGGTGCTTAAAAGGACTAAAGCGTGAGGTGCATGCCTCATGATTATGCCCTCACAAGCTTTTTAATAAGCCTTAGGGCGTTTTGGGAAAGCCTCCCCTGAGGCGAGCCTCAAGGTGTGAACTTCAAATGCATATATATATATATATGTAAAGCAATTGTTAATTAGCTTCTGCATATATGTAAAGCAGAAGCTAATTAACAATATAGAGCAATTTTGTTTTATAATATTGAATTAATTTTGTAAAATAAACTTAGAAATATTATAAATTGAGGAAGGCTACAAAAAGTATAAATTATTCTCCATTATATACTCACCTCTGTTATTCCTTTGTTAATTCTGAAAATGAGAAATAACAGGGAGGGATAACTTCACTCCTAACACTTCAACTTCATTCATAGCACCCTACCTCATTGCACTTGTATCAGAGGTGTGACCATCACGACCACAATGAGTACACTTACAAGTGCCATGTCTTTTACTACGGCCTCCACACGAGTCTCTACTAGCTTTGTGACCTCTACGACCTGTCCGACCACAATGATTGGTAAAGGTCCCTCACCCCGAGATAACAAAATTACTCGAAGCTAAAAGAGTTGAATTATCATTTCCTGTGGCACTAGTGGCAAAGAGGGAGAGCTGTTGAAGGTGAGAGTAAACTTCTATCAATGATGGGAGTTCTTTGTTACTAAGTATTTGAGCTCGCACAGACTCGAATCAACCTTTAGGCCAAAAAGAAACTTCGTAACTCGATACTCCTTTTGTAGTCTTCGTTGGATCTCCGGATTAGTAGTAATAGGCTGATATATGTTCAACTTATCAATTATTCCCCTCATGCAGACATAATGTTCACAAAGACTTTTATCTCCTTTCTACAGAGTAAAAAACTCGTGAAACAGTTGATACACTCATTTTAAAATTATTCTCAATAGAATACATATCTCGAACTATATCGGTTCAAAAACTTCACATTTACACTTATTTGTGGATCTATATTGTTCTACAACCAGGTTATGATCTGAACATTTTCTCGAGTCCACTCTTCATAATTACTTGCCTCCCCTGGAGGTTGTTCCGTAGTTAAATAACTGAGTTTCTCTCTAGCTGTGAGGAAACTTATACAGATTTAGACCAAGGTACATAATTACTTCATTGAGTTTCTCTCTAGTTATGGAGAGCTTGTGAGAGAAATCTGAACACATGTGATTTGCATTGGAAAGCCTAGGAGTGAAATTGATACCTGCAATTTAATCACGATAGACCTTGAGAATGTTTCACGAATTCCTCAAAAAACGTGTCATAATCAGCACTCGAGAAACATGTTATGAAGACCTCGAGAAGCGTGTCACAACCCTGGGAAACGTGTCACGACAAATTGCAGGAACATGTGATTTTCCTTAGAGATAGTACACCATGCTACATCTATTTCTGATTTGCACATATCCACACACAGAGGCCAATGTTATTTGTTCAAATCTGCATGGATGGCCTCTTGCACATCCACATACAATGTAGGTGTAGTAACCACTACAAAAGGGAAAGAAAAAAAGATAGGGAAACCTAGGGTTTCATGATTAGACCCTAGGTTATTTCTTCTCACCGCAAAGGAGGAAAGAAAAATAGAAGAGCAGGAAAAAACAAGAAGCAATCCTATTTAATGGATCATATACTCTGATACCATGTAAAATAAATTAGGGTTTTGAGATGGGAAGAGGAAGGAGAGAGAGAGAGAGAGAGGAGGAAGTCGAACTAGTGTCTTGAATTCACACTAGTCGACCCTCATGATTATATACTAATACTGTAATAAAGGTAAAAGTACAGAAATTCTCATGTGTTACATTAACAAAAACATTGCCAAGTTGCTGCTGGTTCCAGCACCAGCTCAACACCCATAGGAGTTGGGGGAATGGCAGTGTTTGGAGGAGTAAAGTTACTCCCTCCTCGTTTCTCTTGTTTTAGAATTAACAATGGGCTTGGATTGCTCGAAATCTGAATTTCTTTAGAGTTAGAAGGTCCATATGGAGGACCAAACGCAAACGACATTCCATACAAACATTTTACCATTTTGTTACCTATTATACTTGTACAGGTGTTTGACATATCGGCTATCTTAAAGTTCATGTATCCAAGATTTGTATTTGAGTCCATCACAGACACAGGTTTCAGCATCCTAGTGGCATAGCGCTAATATAGGAGACTAGAAATTACGGTTCCCTTTTCTTGCAGCACTTAGCTAACCCACTCTGTACCCAGTGAAAAAAAGGAGGTAAGGAGGCATGCAGCTTTGGGTGTCATTTATGTGGTTAGAACTATCTGGCTGGAAGATTGTGATCGAGAAAGGAAAGAAATTCCTGTGTCGCAAAGGCACCTGGTTTCTGATTTGCTTCTTCCGAAAGGTGCGCAGACCATTCGTTTAATGACTATATTTTGGGTTTCTATTTGCTTGGATGTTCTTTGCATTGATATTTGATGGTTGAAAGTATTATTTTATGTGACAAAGTTGGGTTGGCTGTTTTGTTTGACCAGCTTATGAATGTGTATGTTTGACATGGTTCCTTAACTAATTAGCTTTCATGATTTTGCAGATCCTGTATGCTACAATAAAGCAGCAGTTACAGGCATTTCTGCTATAAAGCAAGGGAAAAGTTCCATTGCCCCTTCCAGCATGCCAACTGATCAGATAATGACGGATATGCCCTTTGAAACTGGGATGTCACTGGAGAAAGGTAGAGAAGGAAAACTGGGAACAAATCTGGTAGGAGGAAGCTCTGTGGAAGCAGCTGCAAAATCTGTCCAGCAGAACCTGTTTTATTCTGTAAATGATGAGCGTAAGGGTCAACAAAAATCACAATGTGATTCTGACATTATGGATGCTGAAGATGGAAGATCACCAAATATTTTCAAGGGGCTGCTCTTTCGCTTTTCAAGATCTTTTCCTGAAGATCGGGTAAGTTTCTTCTTCTATGAAGTCATGCTTCTTACTGTAATTATCATTTCGTACATTACTAGTGATAGGATAATCCAAGGACTAGGTCTGTGGAGGTTGGGGAAAATTATCAATCGCATTAGGGAGTTGGTTAGAGGGTGGACTCCTATCTTCTCTTATATGCTTAGGAGTGCTAATAACATGGAAGACTCCCTCACTAAGAGTGGTTTAAATAGAGATTTTTTAACATAGGAACTCTCTTCCTTAATACTTTGCCTTTACTATGACAACGTTATTGATCAAAGGGAAAAAGCACGATCTGTTGTACTTGTAGAATGTTCATGAATTAGCTAGCCTAGTGATGTGGATGTGTCTGGAAACTTAAAGTTGATTTTGGTCCATTTAGCAACTGTACTGAGCCATATCAAGTCACATAATTCAGCTTGAGTTGGTGATTAGTGGTGAGCTCAAGACAGGTTTATAAAATTTTCTAGACATCAAGATATTATTTTTTGTGGCAAACTCTATTTCTGACCGAAGATATAGCTTTAATTAGAGTCTAAGGGCCAAATAAGATTCATGTTGCCGATCCCAAACATTTGGGATAAGGCGTAGATGATGATGCAACTTTTGTGCAGTACTTTAACTTGATAAATTTACTATCTCTATAACTGTTTTTTTTTCTCCATTTTATTGAATCAAGCTGTTTTGCATTTCTGTGGACAGAGAGCTGAAATTGTTGAATGGGTTAACCAAGGTGGAGGAGCTATAGTGGATGATCAGAGTAAGCATAATGTGCACTTCACCATTGAGTGTCATGGTTTTATGCAGAGGCCTGCTGATGTTTCTCAGACTACTATTGTTTCTAGTCACTGGATTAGGACTTGTTTAGAGGTAGACATTACTCTGGTTCTTGAATGCATTTTCTTCTGTTTGACCTCTATTACTATAGGTTCCCTATGATGCACTTAAAACTGTTTATTCCACCAATCTTTGTGTTAAGTGTTAACATCATGAGCTGCTAAAGGTTGGTTTAATAGTTATTTTTTTGTTGGTGCAAGGTCCTAGAGGAGGGGGGTTGCGGGGTAAATATGACTATTTAAATATTCTTTGCCAATTATGACTATGAGTCCAAATCACACACAACAATGTTCATTTAACATTCATTTGAAGTTTAAACTACAATAATATGCAGCATATATGCAATGATGAGCAAAATATAAAAAAGTAGGTATGATCACATGACAGAGGAGATTTGTAGTGGTTAAGTGTATCCACACCTACGTCCATTCACAATTGTTCATACACGAGTTACAATTTTATTCAAACAATCTTGTTCATTCAACAATTACAATTGAACGAAATGGTTAAGAATCTACACTACCAAAAAAATCAAGATTTCACTCGATGCAAGGGAATCCACCCAAGCAAAAAGCTTTATTTCTACGAGTCAATTATCTGATGCCTAAGCATTTTGTTTATTGATTTGATTCATTTGTGATGCTATTGATGGCCATAGAAATTCATCAATGGTGCAATATGTTGCTGTAGCTTCTGGAAGCCAGTGTGATTTAGAAGTTTATTGCATTTATTACTCTGCTAAAAAAATCCTAAAAACTCCCTATAGCTCCATTCCATAAATTGGCATTCAGATTAGCACAAAATGTATCAAGATATGGGTAATGACATACCCAAAGATATGATTTCCGTGTTATAGTAAGTTGATCTTACATGACTGGGTACAAGACTATAAAATTGAAAATCGTTCTTGCTGGGTATTAGGGTGTCTTGATAATCATCCATTAATGACTCATGACGTATTATATACAAGTATTTCATCCAATTTCTTTTACCAAGTTGTTTTGTTCTACGAATTGCCTAGTTGGGGGTAGATCCTACCTCTTATGAGTAATTGAGAAATACTCTAAGCCCTTGTTGAAAGGAAAGGCATCTTTTATTGGTTGGAAGAAATCTAAATGCACCAAGGATCATATCTTGAAGCATGAACACGGTTGAGTCACATATATGACGTTCAAAACGGTATATAAATTTCACTTGTTAATTATTGGACTAAAGGTGTGACACTAAAATGGTTATTTGAAACTCTGAGCATGTTCACATGCTACATTTAAGTATGAATTTGATCCACTCTTAATAATCTTTAGTATTTTATCCGGTTAAGCTCAAACCTATATCAAAGATCCTTGATTGGTTTGTTTTTTGTGTGTGCGGTGTGCGTGTGTGGAAGTCATCAACATTGATACAGATATGTTATGACAAACAAATTTGAATGGCAGTGAAAGTCATCAATAAACTAAAAACTAAAATTTGAAGTCGAAACCTTTCAAGCTAGCAGTGTTTTGAAGGGTGGAAGCATGAAACAAGGTGTTGGGACCTCGAGGTGCGTGAGGCATAAGCCTCATGCTCCTACTTTTTTCTATTAGTAAGCAATGAATAAAAAATAAGAAAAAATATAACTTTTTGGGGCTATGTCAAATACAATCATAGTTGCTCATCCATTAGACAATCAAGAATGTTATACTATCAATCTAGATCACAGATAAGGATATTTACACAGTTCTTTATATTAGAGTTACACAACAAGAATTTCAATTTTTTATTCAAAATATATGATGGTCCCTGATAGAGGGAGGGAAGGAGCTTTATTTTCAATGAGAGGTTAAAATTTTGTAAGCATTTTTTATTTCCGCATGAAATGAATTGAGGTGTCCGCCTCCTAGACCAAAAACTGTGCACTTCAGGTGCAGAGGCATACGCTTCATGGGGCGTACACCTTTGAGGTAATGCATTGTAGCCTTTTTCGTGTGCCTCACCTCAAGTTGTGTGCCCGAACGCCTTTTAAACACTGTAGTAAACATTGGGAGGTTTCCATGGCATCTTGGTTTGAGCTGTTTATATGTGGCAATGTTTATCTGGATTTGTTCTCTGTGAGAATGAAATTGTTGTCTCCATTTATTTGCTATGGTATTTTCTTTGCCCCTGATAAAGTTATAACCTCATGTTTGATGATGACAAATTTTACTTTGATCTTATTGCATGATTTAAAAAAAAAAACCATTATAATGTCTACTATAATGGTAATGCTCCAACACCTATAACAGCCGTTTTCTGAAAATAACAGCGATATTTTGTCCGTTATCTGTCGCTTTTACCTAATTATTTTGAAAACATGAATGCAAAAAACTAATAAAATAATATTATTTTAACCCTTTTTTTTACTTTGATTTGACCTGTTTACCTGTCCGTTATAACTGTCCACTTTTAACCTTGCTTTTATAGTCACAACCCTGAAGAATTTCTTCAATTAATCTTGTGAGATTATTCGTTCTATGTTCTTTTTCTTGAGAAGATTAGGTTATTTTCCTCTCCTTCCAAGGATATGGGAAGGACACCATGAGAATACTCTCCTATGGTGTAACAGATAAATTCTTTCTTTCCTTTTATGTGATGAAGTTGACTTAATAGACCTTCCCGTCATCACCTATTTTATCTTTTTAACCAGTAGTTTAATTCTAGTGCTAAATTTGGGTTATATCATTCCTGTAGTGTTATTCTCCTGAAATGTTGTTTAGATTTTTCTGCAAACACCACATAAAAACTGACAAATGCTAATAATTTTTGGACTTCATTTTTGAAGGACGGCTGCATGCCAGATGTTGGCAGTCACATTATCTACTCCCCACTTCCCTGCCGGATTCCTTTACCTGGGTTCGAAGGCTTTCGGTTCTGTGTCTCCCAGTATGAAGAGAAAGATAGGCTGTTATTAAGAAATCTGTGCTTTGTTCTGGGAGCTAAATTCACTGAAAAATTGAGTAAAAAGGTCACCCATTTACTATGCAAGTTCACTAGTGGCCCAAAGTACGAGGCTGCATGTAAATGGGGGATACAGTCAGTTACTTCTGAGTGGATTTCTGAATGCATCAGGCGGGTAAATCTCTGATCTCTCTCTTTTAACTTAATTCTTATTGTAACATTATCCTATTATTGAAAGCAGTAAGACGCTCCTGTGCATTCTATCTATACTATATTACAGGATAAAATTGTTTCTCTGGATCCATTTCGGCCAAAAGAAGTTACTGCTCATGACCGAGAGGCAGGATTATGCACAGTGAGCCAGTATCCTACACAAGCAGCTCGGATGGCATCTGGGGATGTTCCATCTCAGTTACCAAGTCAATCCCAAGTCTTGACTAAAATACAAACTGAAATTATTGGTAATAGAAGTCACGAATTCAGTCACGAGGAAAAACATTCATGTGCTTATAGTAAAAGGTCAAGGCTTTCGGATGATGGCGGACACAGGGATTTACTCCCTGCAGAAGTTTGTGAAGATCTTTCTACCTGCAAGATGGATTCCATGAGAAATGGCATATCAGAAGATGTTGTGGAAATTTCACGTGCTGTTCCTGATGTAGCCGCAGCTATTGAGGACTTGTTAGCACAATCAGATAAGGTAATAAACAGTTTTTTCGTTTTCTTTACTAATGTGTAGTATTATCTGTTAACTTATTATTTTCTGTTTTATGATGTCTAAGATTCAAGTCATGACATCACCTGGAAGGATTGGGTCTGATCGAAGTGTATCCTTGTATTGGTTTGATTATTCTTTTATTATGTTTAATGTTTACGGATATGTGCATCAGTTGATCCTTAACAGTAGAGATGCAGATTTTCTCACCTGATCGTTCGTTTCTTGGTCAAGATCATGCAGATTCTCGTTCTGCCTTCGGGATTTCTAAACATTGGTCAAGCAGGTAGTTTTTGGTGTTGCTTTATTGACAGTTCAGTTGATACAAATAACTGCTTATGCTATTGGTGGTTTGATGAGAGACTTCTGGTCCTTCGAAATTGAATGAAGTATGATAATTATAACTACCAATTTCATTGAAAATCACGTACTTGCATTTGCGGGTATATTCATAGATCTTTTTCAGGAGTATTTTAGGAGATAGTAAATTTTGTGTTTTTTCTTGGTGTTTTTACTTCCTAGAGAATATCAGCGGAACATGAAATAAAGAAGAAACAATAAGACAGAGAAAGATGTATGGCGAAAAGGGTAATTAAAAGAGAAAAACGCTCAATAGATAATATAACCAAAAGTATAATAAATTGATAACCAATTTGGATCTAAAAGTACAACTTTATGGTTTATAGCGTTATAGATGTGTGGATATAGGTTCACATATATTGTATCGGGATATGCTTTTGGATTTTGGGAATGAACTCATTAAAGGGTCTATCCATGCTCCTCAAATCTGTGTCCATGCTTCGGTATCTTAAATGTCTGAGCCTGTGTGTGGATCTTAAATCTTGTTAGAATCATTGTACAGAATCTCATTCCCTCTTGTCCAAGACGTCTCGTTCTGATAAGGTACCGAGACGATACATAGTGTAATGCATCTTCTCGTGCCAAAAGCCTAATTTTATTACTAAAATAGGTTTAGAACTTTATTTCATGGTATATTAATTTTATATCCATGATTCAAAGTAAATTGTACCGTGGTCGATATTGAAATGTATTGTTGGTTTTGGCTGAAACCTTGTGAAACCCAAACGAAACCAACGAAACTCAATGTAGAGAGTTCGGAAAATTCTAAAAAAATAAGAAATTTTTATAAAAACTACAATAAATAATTGGTTTAAGATCAAGAGAAATGACTTACAGTGCTATCGGGTTGAACTGGAGTCTGTCTTGTAAATTGCATTACAAGTACTCATTCTACACACTCTATTTTGATATAAACATATGTTAGTTAACTTCTACCTAGAACACACATTGATAATTTACTTTTTCTACCTTAAACACTTCTGGCCTAATTGGTTTTAGGGATCTGACACCTAGTTAGAAGATTGTGGATTCGAATCCCACCTGTTGTGTACATTGTAGGCGTATTCTAGTTTGAATAAGTTGGTCAACAATTTAACATAAATTTAAAACACCAAAAATAAATAATAATAACATAGTGCTTAATCGAAGTTCCACGATGTAACCGTGTCTACAATACATAGTGGTATAACGGATTGGGGGCGTTACCGTTCATTTCGTTATAACTCATTGTAACACACAAGACCAAAAACAGGAAAAACTTGAAAAATACGGAAATAACAAAAAAAAAACTAAAAAAATGGAACAAACGGATCTAAAATTTAAAATTTGAATTTCAAATGTTAAGTAAATTTTTAAGGGAAATATCAGGCATTTAAAAAAAAAAAAAATTCCAGAAAATAACGGTCATTTTCAAAAAAAAAAAGGCCGTTATAACGAAAATAACGGCCATTATTTTCTTAACATTAAAACGGTATGCAAAGTGATGGGGGAGATCTGTTTCCGTTATAACGACAGTTATTTTCGTTATAACGGTTGTTTTTTAAACCATGATCCAAACCACACACAAATATGATGAAAAGATAGATCAAAAGGAGATCAATCTTTTGTTAAAGTTTGGAAGAAAATTGTTAAATATAAATATATTTTTTAAAATCAAAACAAGAAATCTCCAAATTTTGTAGGTTTATGAAAAATCCAATGAATGCAACTTTGATTTGTGTTTATGTCTGAAAATGTTCGCTAAAACTAGGCTAAAATAAATTCCAGAGAGTCGTAGAAGGATTTGAGGGGGTTTATAGAGTATAGGAGGAGAAATTAGGAGTAAGGATGGAAAAAATAAATTTGAGTTCGTGTTTTGAACGTAAAATCCAACTGGTTCGTATCGTTTGAAACGTTTCTGATGATATAGACAAAATTTCCGAAACTTTGACTGAAATTGACCGGAACATGGCACACACATCTTGCCTCGTCTTATAGTGAAACCGAAACTTTGGACCCTGTTTATAACATATATACGTGCTAGAATTTTTTTTTACTTAAGCCTTAAAAATGGTATAATAGTAGTGAGGGATATACTTTTTTAGTCACTTTTTGTCATAGTCGAGACGTCTCCCTCCGTCAAGTCGTCAACTTAACGAGAGGGGAAGATATTTTAAACTTGGTAAGGACACAAGTTTCTTATATTTCTTGTTGTAAGTTTTCAATTTTATGATGAGAATTTAGAGGCTTTTGTAGATCGCCAAAATATCATGTCAGTTTAATCACTTTTGGCAATTCAGAAAGTCCAAAGATATTCTTTCAAGATTTTGCCTTTGGTAGGATTAGAGTGGACAATTGGTGTCCTGGTTTACTGGTTTCATTTCTATCTCCGTTCAAGGGTTTGGTAAATGGTAATCTTAATTTTGGCTCGACATCATAGGTTTCTCACCATGCTTATTTTTGCAGAAATTTGTCATTCCTGTCTTTCTTTACAGAAATTTCTCATGCGTTAACTAAGATGTTCTGTCATAGTCTCGTGGTTGATTATAAGTTGTCCTCTTCTACTACATCCATTGGCTTCGAATGTGATTACGTTCTTTTCAGGACCGAGAAACAAGATGATCTGTGCAATCCCTCTGGACAAGCGGTAAACCAAATCACTTATGATGGTTTCAGTGAAACACAAACGGAGTCCCAGGTCTCAGATCATACTCATCTGCAATTAATACTGTTTGGTTATGAGACCAAAGCTTTTATGTTGATGATAGTGTTTGTATTTTGCAAATGCAGGTTGTTGGGTATGAAGAAGATCTATCAGGCATACAGATGATAATTGACAGAGTTCGGACACGAAGTAGCTTGACTTGAACTGTCTGGAGACAAAAAGGAATAGTAAAACAGTAACATTGGGTGCATTAATCTTATGAGAAGATATAGTTTTGAAGGCCGAGGCGGAATTTGAGATGTTAACGGTGAGGTGCCAATGAAGTTTTCTCAGTCATATGAGTCTGAATTCATTGCGTTGGTAGGTCCGACGTTCTTTTGGTTCCTGTTCGAGAAGTTCTTGCAGTTGAAAGGCTTACCCACTCGGTTAAGTTTTAGTCAAACCAAGAAGCAAGCAAAATGGAGGGTAAGCTAGCAACCTGTACCCTCTATAACTGTTCTGAATTTGTAAAAAAAACCTGTATCAAAACTATTCAACTTGTACACCGGCATCTTTTAGAAATAAGTTACAAGAGGAAATAATCCACCAAACCTTTTCTTCTTCCCCTCCCTTGGAGATGTGAGATCTGTTAATAATTCTTTGGTTGCTGTTGAGATTTCGTTTCTCTTAAGAAACGAAAATTGAGGGCGGTAGCTTATCATGCCCTATGAATATGATCAGTTCATTCTTTGCGAAATCAGGACTTGAACTACATGCAGGAATGCAGGCAACAAATTTATAGGATGAACATATTTTGTAAATTGGGTTGGGCCTCTGCCTTAGTGTTTGTGATCCGTGTTGTTCATGCGTCCAATTGCTCCAATCTTGGCTTACCCACCAAATATAGGTTGTTTGTGTGGGCTGTTCAATTGATTCAGATGCCCACCAATCCAAACCATTCGATCTAAAGGTGCCTTCTCATGCCATTTCCTCCATCAGGTGAACCGTCCAAACAGGGACTGCTACTAGTTGTAGTTTTCTTGATTTGTTCTAACGTAAGCAGTGATTAGGACATCGGAGAAATTGCCTGAGAGTAAAACTTTGATAATGGGCTGTCATTGAAGCCACTGACTACCAATGAGTTCTCGACGTGTATCCTGAGTGCTTTTTGCCACGTACCCAAGTGTTTTTTAAGATTTCATTTTTAATTTTTTATTACAAAAGCAAAAAGCACCTGGGTACGTGGCAAAAAGAACTCGGGTATGTGCCGAAAACTCATTGGTAGTCAGTGGCTTTGCTGACAGCATGCTGTCATCAAAGCTTATTCGACAGGTCCAGCTAAACATGCCCACCTATTAGATGTGCTACATGTGGGATTGCAAAGTTTTGATCTGACCCTCCACTTTGCATGACTTGTTCCCTTAAGCTGCCGTAGCCCAACTTAAACTAAACCATGTGAGCCCAAGTTTGATGTTCCCTGGGGTCTGAATTCGCCCCTCCCAAAATGGCACGTGGCACTCTTTTTGGTCCACTAACCCAAATATGTTTGGCTCACCTCTTTGTGCACCTACATGAAAAAACAACTTGATTCATGACTTCTAAGTTCTAATCATTGGATTTGAGCATTTCAGTGAGGTGGTTTTCGGCTGTTGGATTTGAGCTTTATTTTGGGTACTCGAATCTAACAGCTGGAAATACTAATCAGACTTATTTTATATTGTGCAGGTTCACCAAGAGGTGAGCTAAACATTCATGAGGTCAGTGAGCCTGGAAGAGTGTGTCACGGTAATTCGGAAGGGGGGTAGCTGGTAGCTAGGAGCAAACTTTTTCTCTGTGGCAATTTTTGGGGTGTGACTTGTGAGATGGGCCTAGCCATGAGAGGTTTTGAGTCTGCATTTGAATTGTTATGTCTCAGTCTCCGGACCCTAGTTAGCAATTTGCAGTGTGGTGAAAGTAAATGTTCAAGTACAATTCGGTTTGTCATAAAAAAAAATGCATTAAAAATTTTGGCAAAAATAAAATAAATATTGACAACTCTTTGTCTTATAAAATGATTTTTCGGGGAGTAATTCGGAAAAGTTCGCAAATTGAATAATTCAATCATGTTAGAATGCGCTAGGCCTTGAATTTTTTCCAAGGCCTAGCACATTCTAAAATTTGCCCCCATTTACATAGACACGTGTTTCTTATGAGCATCTATTTTTGATGCCTTTCCTGCGTACAAACGCTGGCATGGTGGGCCCATAGAAAACTTATGATAAAAAAGATAAAATAATTGATATTAATAAAGTGTATATTCTTTCAATTTGCTATCTAAATGTTACTATCAAAGATCGCTACAATTTGTATATAACATAGTAAGCCACTCCACAAATTTTAAAGAAGAGAATAGATAATAGAATATGAGAAAATAGATGATACAATATAAGAAAATAGATGATAGAAAAATGAGAAAATAGATGACAAAAAAGAGAAAACAGATAATAGAAAAGGAGAATATAAAAAAGAAGAAAACGGATGATAGAAAATGAGAAAATAAATAACGGCAAAGAAGAAAACAGATGTCATCTATTTTTTTCATATTTCTATCATCTGTTTTCTCGTTAGATGTCATTTGTTTTCTCCATTTCTATTATATGTTTTCTCCTTTTCTATCATCTTGTCAACCGTTATAACCACAATTGTCATCATTTCAACTATAAAAGATTAGGAGGGAAATTATCCAAATAATTTGTTTTACAAAAAGATTCTGGGATCCTAACCAGAAAAACTATCTCAATACATCATTCGTTGTCCCTTGTGAAATATGGTTCAAGGATAAGACGAACATATTGTATCTCTTTTAGCTTTTGCTTAGTACAACCTTGTCATTTTCCTCTGCAGTTCAAGCAAAACCTTGGTTTACTAGGCACAACTTCCCTTTTAGATATTTTTCTTACTCTCCTTGGACAATCTGGCATGATCTTTTATTATGACATCAATGTAGCCTTCATTTCCTCCCATTTCTTACAAAACTTGTTAAAATGACTTGTGCAGTTGACTCGTATTTTCTAACAAGACAAGTAATAGGAAGCTCCCTTCCATCCAGGTAATAAGAGGTCCATTTTTTCATTCTTTCTCTTATCTTATTTTCTTCTTCTTCATCTTCATCGAAGTTTCTCAGTTCTCGTACGTGGAGATTGTAATACGATAATAAGGCATTCCTTAACATAGGAAGTCACTCCGCAAATTTTATAGAAGAAAACAGATGATAGAAAATTAGAAAATAGATGATAGAAAAAGAGAAAATAGATGACGAAAATGAGAAAACAAATGATAGAAAAAGAGAAAACAGATGATAGAAAATGAGTAAACAAATGACAAAAGCAAAAAATAAATGACAAAAGCAGAAAACAGAAAACAGATGATAGAAAAGGAGAAAATAGAGACAAATTGAAAAGGAAATTACTTTGTTTTCTTCTATAAAATTTGGGATAAGACAAGTATTCACGACAAACTCAAATATTTTCAAACTCAGATGATAAGCTTTTAAAATAAGTGCTGTAAAATAGCACTCGGAGAAGTGGATTTGTAGAAAAAAAAAAAATGGAGTGGCTTCCTACGTTAGGAAATTACTTCTTACCGTATTATAATCTCCGCGTATGAGAACTAGAAAACTTCGGTGAAGATGAAAAAGAAGAAGATAATATAAAAGAAATAATGAGAAAAAATGGTGAAGAAGAAGATGTGGAGTTGCAGGGGAAGAAAGATGGAAAAGCGTTGATGAGAAGGTTCACATGAGAATGAGGGAAAAGAGAGAAAGAGTGTGTCACTTGATGTGATTGATTAGATGTATTTTTCTATTTTTTGATGGAAAAGGTAACTTTTATCTTGGTACCACAACAAGGGTAATAATATCCGAATGTGCCCAAATTGTTAATCTAAGAAAGGTTGAAAAGTTTTTGTCGAAAAATTGCGAACGTTAATTATTTAGAAAATTTCCCTAAAAAATTGTGTGAATCTTTTTCAAACCTTTGAATAGGAGGTTGTTTGGTTCACGGATTATTCGCAAATAATTCAAGAATTTACCAACTAGGGTCCATACTGTGGGCTTGGGCCTTTTCAAAAAGTTACCAAGGTCTGGCCCATTCTAGGCCCCCATTTACACAGACACGTGTTTGTTGTGAGAATCCATTTTCGATGCCTTTCCTGCGTACAAAGGCTGGCGTGGTGGGCCCATAGGCACCCACATCTTATTTCTCTCTTTTCTTTTCTCGCCCGGGTGACAACATCAACGTGACGGGGGACGTATATAATAACCACCGAAAAACGAACCTGGACTGCCACATTGCCGCCACCACCACCCGTTTTCAATTCATCCACAGAGGCCTAAATACAACAAAACCACAAAGAAGCATTGATTTGAGAAAAGAAAAGGGGAGATGGTGGGATGTTGCCTCCTCTCCCAATCTCTCCACCTTCTTCACTGCTCCCAATTCCTCCATGCCAATCGTTTCGCTGCCACCGGACTTGCCTCCTTTTCCGGATTCAGATTTCTTTCACAACGAAGAGACCCAGTTGGGCTTAAGTTCGCCTCCGGAGCTGGGCTTTCCAGCTTCTTTTCCTTCTCCTCCTCCTCCTCGCAGATCGGTTTGGACACTCAGGTGATTTTCCTCATCCTTAGAATTCGTATTTTGATAATCGGTTAATCTTGCAATTACTTGAATGAAAACGCAGATTCCCAATTCATTTGCTGGTTTTAAAATGATTTGTTTTTTTTATACACTAATGACGATGATCGATCAATCTGTAAATCAAAGTGTGTCTTGAATCTGTTTCTAAGATTGATAAGTATGGTTAGAAATCACTATTTGTAAGTGTTGCACACTCAATTAAGCAATTAAGTATGGTTATGAATGTATCTTAGTGTAAGGGATGATGACTTAAAGGATGTTGACACTGGCTGTTTTTTGGATTTGAAGAGCTTCCAGTTGCAGGATTTATCCCAACCATCTTGGATTGGTCCAGTTCCTGGGGACATTGCGGAAGTTGAGGCATATTGCAGAATTTTCAGAGCTGCCGAACAGCTTCATATTGCTATAATGGACATGTTATGCAATCCAGTGACTGGAGAGTGTTCTGTTTCATACGACTCTGAATCCGAGGATATACCATTGCTAGAAGAGAAAGTAGTGACAGCACTTGGATGCATGGTTGCTCTCTGAACAAAGGAAGGGAGGACGTTCTTTCCGGGAGATCTTCTTTCATGAATTCCTTTCGAGATGTGGATGTAAATGTCTTGGATGATAAGCTCCCACCACTTGTCATTTTCAGGAGTGAGATGAAAAGGTGTTGCGAAAATTTACACTTTGCGCTTGAGAGCTATTTGACCCCGTCAAATGTTCGGAGCACCGATGTCTGGAGAAAATTTCAAAGGCTAAAGAATGTTTGTTATGATGCTGGTTTTCCCCATGGGGATGATTGGCCTTGTCAAAGCCTGTTTGCAAATTGGACTCCCGTTTGCTTATCCACTATGAAGGAAGACTCGGCATCCAAAGATGGTCAAGTGGCTTTTTGGAGGGGTGGCCAGGTAACAGATGAAGGTTTGGAGTGGTTAATTGAGAAAGGGTATAAAACTATTGTAGATCTTAGAGCAGAGATTATCAAAGATGAATTTTATCAAGCGGCCATTGATAATGCTGTTTTGTGTGGGGAAGTTGAGGTGGTAAGATTGCCAGTAGAAGTTGGAACTGCACCTTCAATGGAGCAGGTTGAGAAGTTTGCATCTTTGGTATTGGATTCCAATAAAAAGCCACTGTATCTCCATAGCCAGGAAGGAGTTTGGAGAACTTCTGCTATGGTCTCAAGATGGAGGCACTACATGGCTCATCACACGTCACAGTTTATTCCCAATCACCCAACCAAGCCCAATGAAATTCTATCGGAAGATAAAAGGAGAAAGGGAGAGCTGCGCATTCCTTCAAAACAAAAAAGAGGTGCACCTTTAGAAGATGAAAGTGACTCACTGCTGGAGGGGTTGAACACCACTCATGCTTCTAATGGTATATTTCACAAAGAAGTCTCTTCATCAGTGGAGAACACAGATCAGACTGGAAATGGGGCCTATAATGGTCTTTCCTCTTGCCAAGATACAACATCAGTACAAGGAGCTAATGAGTTTGAGGTGGGATCTATTGCAAACTTCTGCAGGGAAGTTGACCCACTCAAGTCCCAGTTCCCTACCTGTGACGTTTTCAACAAAAGAAAGATGTCTCTGTTTTTTAAATGTAAAAAGGTCTCACCTCCCACTTTATTTAATTATCATCGGAAAAGATTGGATAAACCATCAATTTCGAGAGAGGCACATAGAGGGACAGTTCAGAACAGTGAAATTTTTGGCGTTGCATCGATATCAAAATTGGAGAAGGCAGGAAATTCGAGTGGGATATTTAGTGAGAGGGATTTATCTTCAAAGCTTCAGAGTTCCTCTCTAGCAATGGAAAGTATCATGGTGGTGATCGACATGTTTCTTTTGGTGTAAGTGCAGACGGATTCGGTGAAGTGGAAAGGTACATTGAGACCAAAACCAAGATTTCTACCAGTGTGGGTAATAACTTAGAAAAGAAGGTTATTTCTAAAACTATTAGAGAGGACCAAGAGAGCAATTGTAAGGCCTCTGTAGCTTCCGATGATGATAGCTTTGAGCTCATTGAGGGGGATATGTGTGCTTCTACAACTGGTGTTGTAAGAGTGCAGTCCAGAAAGAAAGCAGAGATGTTCTTAGTTCGCACAGATGGATTTTCTTGTGCCCGGGAAAAGGTAACAGAATCCTCCTTGGCCCTCACTCATCCTAGTACCCAGCAGCAGATGCTAATGTGGATATCACCACCAAAGACGGTTTTATTGCTGAAAAAGTTGGGGCAAGAGCTCATGGAAGAAGCTAAAGAGGTACCATGTTAATATCCTGTCATTTTATTCAAAAGAAAATTTTAGTTAGATTCCACTCTAATGTTATGTTCATCGAATTCTGACCTGGACATTGTATGTCGATACCCATCTTCCCCAAATCTAGTTCAATCAGTGAGTGCTCTGATGTACATCATAGAAGCATGAAAAGTGGGTGGTTTTGGAAAACTTTGAAAAGTGAAAATGTGTAGAAACAAGAGAAGGGAATTCATTAGAGTTAGCTTAATTGTACTGCACACATAATATTAATGTTTTTATGCTAGGTATTGGCTACACTAGATGGAATATATGGTAAACTGCCGTTGGGGTTTCAATCATGGTTCAAAATCTCGTTCATCTCGGTTGAGAAGTCTCGTTCCGATAGGGTACCAAGATGATATGTAAGGGAATGTTTCGTCTCGTGCCAAAAGCCTAACTTTAAGTACTAAAACTGATTTAATACCTTATTTTCATGGTATGTCTTTATAACACAAATCAATGCTAAAAAAACTAATTTTTAACTTAATTAAGCATTAAAAAATAGTTTTATCTTATCGAGACATATGCTATTTTTTCTATTGTCTTATTCCGTCTCGGTCGAGACATCTCTTTTCGTTAGCTTATAGAGAAAATGAGATGAAATGGTATTTTACACGTTGGTTTCAATAGAATACTAGCAACAATTAGTATTATTAAGACCATTGAAAGTCTCAGCCAATTGATCGTTACCCTTAGGTACCAAGCTTGGATGAAGGAGGGTTACATCAGGTTGGCAGACCGCTTAAACTTTTGGAAAATCTCTTCACATGAATTCACTTCAGAGTTCAGAACCATTGACAAGATTGTAATCCAAATCTCTTTGGAATTGTTTAGTTCTTTGACTTCTTTCTAACCAGTTAACACATGGACATTTATCGTTATGCTGATTTTGTTATATTGAAATTTTACATTATTGTATACGGGTATCAGAATCACATGAACTTGAATCATGGTTTGAAAATTATAACAGTAATGCCCACCGTTACATTTTTTCCCATCATAACGCCCAAAACTAAAAAAAATGGGATATCTGTTATAACGACGTTATTTTGAAAAAAAAACCATTTTTATACTGTTATCGAGGTTTTTTTTTAATATTAAAATAATATTTTTCTGAACATTTTTTTTACTCAGACGTGACTGATGTGACCTCTTTGTAACGGTCATAACGGTAACGTTATGAGACCCTTATAACGTTTTAATGGGTCATTTAAAACCTTGATTTGAACTACGCTGGTTACCCACTCAAAGATGACCATTCTTAACTAGAAGTAGTTGCTTTTCTACATTCTATACTTTTTCTGGAAAGGAAAGCAAATTGAAAGACGTTGCACACTAGCCGCTGGCTGCTCAAGGGCAGATGGAGGCAACTGACCAGAGTTTAGTGCGTTAACAACGGGACCTGAAATAAGTAGACACTACTACATTAAGCAGTAGAACAACAGTCCAGGCTACCAAAGGGAGAAGGAAACAGAATTTAACCTTTTTTTTAACTTGATCTATAATTATTTGATTCCTCATGGTCTACCCTTTACTTTGCTGTTGTTTAGTTTTCAAGTTTACATACTATATTCTCTTGTTTTGTTCGAACCTTCTCATTGAAACAGTTGATCTAACTATTTGGTATGACAATAATCCTCGATATGGCTTGTAGGCAGTACATTTTTTCTCAACCACATACTTCAGATCATGCTTAGCTATAGATTGTTGAAATGATTCTCAAATGCAAACTTGAATAGTTAACACTCATCTATTTAGGGGATGTTTGAGTGTGAGGACATGGGATGGATTTAAAATATTTGCACCTCCCCATTTATGGGAAATGGGAAATGAACTTTTGTCTTTGACAGTCCTTTCTGGAGGCAAGGCTGATGACAAATATTTACCTCATCCTATCCCACTGCCACACCCACTCCTTCTCATCGTTGACTTTTTTGTTTTTTGGATCAAAGGGAGTTCACATAAATACCCTTGATGGAACTTCTCTAAGGAGGGAATGCCCCATTACATCCTCTGAAATGATACTACAAAGCAATTTAGGAGGATTCTCAAAAAACTAGTTCTCAAAGGGAAAGAGTAACCCATATTAGTTTGATGATTGACATACAAGTTGTCTTCACAGAAGACATGCTGAGGTTGGAATTCCCACTACCTTCTGATAAGAACCTGCATTCTGACGCCATGGAGCAGGATCGTTGAAGGAGAGAAGAGACACAGGCAGGAATAGAGATCCCGCCTCACATCACAATAGCCGAATTATCTTTCGAAACTATTGGGGAATCTATTGACCTATCCTATCTCCTTGGAGTTTGGAACAATTTAGTCACTGAAGGGGTCGATCGATCACGAAACTAGAGAAGGGAGATAAAGCCTAAGTTAGTAAGAACTAGGAACCACTGACTGAAGTGATCAGCATGCTGGTGCCTTTGATGAAAGGACAATCCCATTTGTCTTGGGCAGTTGAACCGGACGGTGGATTAAGGGATTGGAGCTCAGTAGACATTGCACCTGGTGTCTCTCTCCCAGTGTTGTCTGAGAGTCACTTTCGATTATCAGTCGTTTGATACCCATCTGCCACGATATCTTTCATCCATCCTGAATTACCCATAGTTCCTCACATGAAATACTTGTTCGGCCAATGCTGCACACAAATCTCTGACATAGCGACCCAATAGTCTCTCAAGAGGCCTCCACCAGCAGCTAGATCATGTTCCCCTTTGACACACCCATTGGTCTTCAGTTTTGTTTTTGTCCACCCATCTGGCAGCACTCTCCACTTTACATAGATTGACTTGGAACGATGCTGATTAGGGAGTCTATCATGGTTAACCACTTTTGTCCAAAATCCAGAAGCACTATGAACTATATTGGAAATTATAAGTAAGGAGATTTTTTTGGCTCTAGATGTACCACACTCATAAGGACAGTGGGCCGTGTTTAAGCACTAGATCAAGCCAAGATAGGATTTGTGCCTCATGCAATCTTATTGTAGTGGTATTAAATTTTTTGACTCAAATCGGATGAACTACATTGAAGTTAAAAAAAATAGATGACATATAGATTCGTCTTCCTTAAGGTGTTTTTAAACGCTAAGGCGTGATGCGAGGTGCTTCAAGAGCCAAAGCCTTAAGGTGCAAGCCTCAAGGCGTAAGGCGTAGGCCTCTCAAACATGCATTTTGTAAGTAGCTAGATAATTAAATATAAAAATAAATAAATAGCAAATATTCCAAAAAAAGGAGAAAATCAAGGAATAATCTCAAAAAATAAGAAAAAATTATGACAATTCACATTTCAATACCCAAATCCACAAAATCAAATTAGAAGAGTACCACAATCATAGTTATTGCTTCATACTTCCATATCCAAAGTTTGGAACTCATCAAAATCAAATTATAAGTGTACCTCATCCATAATTTCATTCTTCCAACTTTTCAAGTCCATTAAAACAAAAATAAAACTTAAGAGTGTAACAGTCACTCTAATCCAATGATTTTAAATGCGAAGGCCTGGGGCAAGGCGCTTCAATGGCCTAAAGTGTGAGGCGTAATCCTCATGAGCATGCCTTTTTAATAAATAATGAAAATAAAAAGTAAATAAATAATAGGATAATTCAATAAAAAAGATAAATATAGTTAAATTTGTGAAAAAATAAAATTAGTCTATTTCATGTGGGGAAAAGAAATGTTTTTGTTGCTTTTATTTAAGCTAGAATAGCTTGTTATTATTATTTAATTATGATTTATAAAAAAAGAACAAAATTTGATTTTTTATGGTAAGTTTCCCCTCACTAACATATGCATGTGAGGCGCAAGCTTCTGAGACAAGACATTAAAAAAGGTGTAAAAGGCGTGATGAGTAAGCTTTTTTAAAGCCTCAGTAGACGAGGCGTAAGCTTCATAAGCTTTTAAGCCTTTTTAATAAGCCTTAGGCCTCGAGGCGAGCCTCAAAATCCTTTTAAAACAAAGGAGACATTGGGTTGATACCAAGACTCATCTATGAGCAAGTCCAAGCTGAGTGTTCAATTTGTGGTGCTATAGAAGCCAAACAAAATGATGCGGTAGTATTCTACTATGATCATCCGCGCTACACTGAATCAATGCCCAATCAAGTGGATCCTATTTACTATTTATAGTAATTCACGTTTTTACTATTTATAGTAAATCCCGAATTTACTATTTATAGTAAAATTTGATTTTACTATTTTTAGTGGACCCCACGAAGATTTCTTTTAATTTAACTAGGATTTTCAATTGAGATTTTGTTTCCAATTAGGATTTTATTATTGATTGCAATAGTTGATTTGTAATAGGAGTTTCTAATTTCAATTAGATTAGAATTAGGAAAGTTCAAGTAGGGAGTCTTATAAAAGGTGATGTACCCTTTGATTTTAAGGATGAAAAATTATGAATGAAGAAATAGAAATCTCTTTGAGAAATCTCTCTTGTAGTGTGAAGCCATCCTCTCTTGGTGCGAAGCCAAGCTAATTCGGTGCGAAGCCGAATGTATCTTTTTATCTCCATCTCTTTATCTATCTCTTTTCTCTTATTATCTTCTCTTTCTCCATCTCTATTTTATTTATTTTTTTTATCAATTTCTTACCTAAGAAAACCCAAATCATACCACAACACTGTGAATAGTGCTGTGTGAATAGTGACGTGAATAATGTCATGTGAATAGTAATCCCCTCTTCATTCCTTCTCAAATCGCGGAACGGTTCTCCCGCCCTGCGTCAGAAAAATTGTCACTCGAGAAGCATAAGGGCAACACCAAATCTTTTTTCAACGAATTGGGTAGGAGGCAAATGGTAAATGTTCGTAATAAAGTGATACGTAGATTTGACCGTTAGGTTCCTTGTGATAAGACTATCAGAATGCTGGATCTAGATGAAAATTTAAACGTTGCAAATCTTGAATGATATCAGAAGGGAGAAACTAATGAAGAATGTTCATAGTCCAAGATGAAGTAGGATCATGAAAAAGTATTTAACTCGAGCATGACGAAGAGGTAAAAAAGATACTTGAGGACTTATAAAAAAAAAAGATACTTGAGGCAAGGTTAATAGAGCCAATGGATGGACTTTCAACCAGGGCTCAAACCAAAAAGATTGTTCCCATCGCGTATTTCCATCTAATGTTTGGAATCAATTGGTCATGTCCTAGTTGAATGCCTCTATAAATCCCAAATGACAAACGTTTCGTAGAAGCACTAAGAATACAAGAAGTGGGAATGTCTTAGCTTTAAGAAAACAGACCTAGAGAAATATACGCCAAGGTAACTTGGACAAGGAGGCAATTTCTTTTTTATAATGAATTTGAAACCAAGACCCCCATGGGATTGATTTATTTTTAGGTGATTCTACGAAAAAAGACTCGTCTGATAGGGTTTTGATGCAGTTAGCTTCCAGGAAGGTTAACTTTTTATTCATATATCCGATAAAGAAGCTGTTAGATGCGCTGGAAAGCTCTTTTTGATATCTTCAACAATTATCTCATGACTTTTGTTGAGATTTTGACGGTTTGGGCTTCAAAGCTGTGTTAGAAATTTGAATGTAATGATAGTGACGTGATTTAGGAGTAGTTTAGTCATTTTAAAAGTTAGATTTAAGTTATTTTAGATCAATAATTCAGATTAGTTTCTTAGTCCTTAAGTTAGCTTTTAGGGTTTATTTTCTTATAAATACTTGTTTAGAGGTCATTGTAAGGAGACTTTTGATTATTGAATGAAATTTGCCTTAGGCTCTATTTTAGTTCCTTTCTGGACTCTTGGGATTTGCTTGGATCGAGGTTTAAAAAGGCTAATTAGGGTATTGAGGCGATTTGCCTCCAAAAGGTGAGGTGTAGCTCTGAGTGAGGCGGTGCTGAGGTGTAAGCCTCATTTAAGTAGGTCTGTCAACAGATATCATTCTGCTCGAATATAAGCATATCCAAATTTGAATCCGAAAAAATATCCGATATCCAAAACCGATTTTATATCCGACGGATATTCTGAATCAATATTCGAATTCAAATTCGATTCACTTATCGGATATCTGAAATTTTATTTATATAACAATAAATATAATTATTATATTTATATATAATAAATACAATTATTAGATAATATATCGGATCGGCTATTTTCGAATCAGATATATCAATATCCGAATCCGTATCCAAAAACTATTCGAATCTTGAGGGGCTTGCCAAGCTTCTTCCTGATTCTCCACAGCACCTCCTGATCATAAAGTTCCACCACAAGGTCCTTAATTCTAACATAAAAAGCAGTTTTTGTAAATGAGCTGTTGAGTTTTGAAATTTAGGATACCATTTTTGAAAAATGAGATGGTGACTAGCGACCGTCCATGGACTTTTAAATAAGGCTCTATTTTGATATCAAATTTGAAAATGAAAGAATCATTTCCAAGATCTACCATTTTCACTCCTGCAGAAGGTCACCAGACACCTGGAGGTGCTTAGACAGAGGTGAAATCCATGGACTTCACCAAAATTTTACCTCTCAAACAATCTCTCCACAGATGTGTAATTCTATTCTTAATATTCTCGTCAAGCTCTATCTTAATTCCCGTGGTCGAGTCATCTTCAGCCAATAGGGAGGAGTTATTCTCAGGACTTCCCTCATTAGCTCCCTCCTCAACATCTGCCCAGTTAAGAGATTTGGATGCCAAGAGATATTTTTATAAGATAAAGGTGGAAGAGTCAGTGTTGATGACGATGGCTGGTCTACAAAGATTTCAGAAAGATAATAGTGTGAATTCTCTTCCGATGGTGCAATACCTTGCCTCCATTGGAAAGATATAAGAATAAAGAAAAGAAAAAGTCCTGTTGAGAACACACTGTCCAAGTCGACAATGAGAAGGAGAGTAAGAGTTCCAGCATTAAAACCATGATCCAAAGTTTATTATGGGAAAACAATTGTGTCTAGAAAAGATCAGGAAGTTTCTATTCTGGGTTTGATGGATTTCCTGCATCAAGAGCCTCAACAACATCAATCGGGTATTGCTTGCTTGTCAAAACAGAGAGAAAAAAAATCTACTAGTGAAGGAGAAACTAAAAATCAGGTTTGAATCAAAGGATATTGTGAATCAATTCATACTTCCCATTATATTTTCATGTACATGAAGTCATTTATTATATTTTTTGTTTTTCTTTTTTACCTTTCCCATTTCAGCTGCATCTTCTGTATTTGTTCTGTAGGTTGCCTCTTTCTTGTATTACCAAGAGAAAATGAATGTCCTTGTAGAACCTGACGTGCATGACATATTTGCAAGAATCCCCGGATTTGGGTTTGTTCAAACCTTTTATACTCAAGATACCAGGTACTTAAATTGATGGATCTGAAAAACACGTAATCGATATTCTAATATGATGCGTACATCTTAGGGGCCAGTTTACTTACCATTCTCAAATGTCATTAATGCAGTGATCTTCATGAGAGAGTTGACTTTGTGGCATGTTTGGGAGGAGATGGGGTTATACTCCATGCATCAAATATATTCAGAGGCGCTGTTCCTCCAGTTGTATCATTTAATCTTGGATCTCTTGGATTTCTCACTTCCCATAATGTATGCTTCTTAATTTCATTTTTAAGATCCGAGTGTTACCTTTTTCTTACATATATGCTCTCTCTCTCTCTCTCTCTCTCTCTCTCTCTCTCTGTTTGTGTTTTTTGTTAATTACTTTGGATAACATTCTTTTTGCGCTACAGTTTGAAGACTATAGGCAGGACTTAAGGCAAGTCATACATGGGAACAACACACTGGATGGAGTTTACATAACTCTTAGAATGCGTCTCCGATGTGAAATTTTTCGAAATGGAAAAGCAATGCCTGGGAAAGTATTTGATGTCCTGAACGAGGTTGTCGTTGATCGTGGCTCTAACCCTTACCTATCAAAAGTTGAATGCTATGAACATCACCGCCTTATAACCAAAGTAAGACCAACGAATGCCCTTATTTGGGTGACTTCAAAAAATTCAATTTCAATAGTCTCCTGGAATTTTTTTATTGTCAAAAGAGTTATACTTACTGCTACAGCTTCTAACAGAATTCCTATTTTTGTTATTTTAATTTATTTGCAGCCATCATTTATCATGCATCATGCATGTTACTCTTCTGTAAATATTGTTGTCCCACAGAACAATGCCTCCTGTATTTCAATGTTTTTAAATGTGGAGGCGTGGGGGCTTACGCCTCACGCGCATGCCTTTTAAATGAATAAAAATAAGAAAATAAATAAAGATAGGATACTTCAACAAAAAGACATTTTTAGGTAAAAATTTGTGGAAAAATAACACCAATCAATTTCTTATGGGGAAAGAGATGTTTTTGTTGCTTTTGTTTAGCTTAAAATAGCTTATTGTCGGTTACGTTATTCCCTATTGTTAATGTTAATTCAGCTATGATTTATGGGAAAAAACGAAAAGAACAGAGGAAATAAATTGAATTTTGCAAGGTACGGTTGTACCCACCGTCATATGTATGTGAGTTGCATGCCTCTAACACAAGGCATTAAAAAAGGTGTAAAAGGCGTGATGCATATGAGTCACAAGCTTTTAAACTTTTTTATTAAGCCTAGGGCATTTTGGGAAGGCCTCGTCTGGAGGTGAGCCTCAAGGCGTAAGCCTCAAATCCCATTTAAACACTGCTGTTTTTGATTAATTTTCATGTATTTTAGGTGCAAGGTGATGGAGTCATAGTAGCCACCCCTACAGGGAGTACAGCTTATTCTACAGCTGCAGGAGGTTCCATGGTCAGCCCACATTCTCATTTGCCTTAGTTGGATTTTAGCCCATTCCTTTGTAAGACCTTGTGATGCTTGGAAATCATAGTTCTGTTTCTGCTAGTGGGTATCAATAATTTTATTTTCTCTTAAAATGAAATGCTTCTGCCAGCTAGATGAGTTCTTTCTTTCCTTCCTTTATTTTTGATGAAGACATATGAGTTGGGAAACAGCTGTTTCTTCATAACCAAGGAAATAAATTTCGGTTTCGAGGTTTATTTCGACCAACCCGGAAATGGAAATATTTCGTGGAAATATTTCGACCAGTGTGGAAATAATTCATTTTCGTGGAAATGATGGAAATAATGCGGAAATGATGGAAATATTATATAAATGTTTGTGGAAAGTATGGGAAATGATAAAAACAAGCCTAAAAACATTCATAAACTATCAAACCATAATATGCAACCATATGTAGTGTGGAAATGAATAACCATAACGGTCTATAATGGATTGGTTTTCTATATATATATATATGGAAATGGGTTAAATGATCAAATATGAGATTTGTGGTGCTCAAATGGGACATTTCCTACCTTCGATCGAAATGTTTCTATTGATGTCGAAACATTTCGATTTAAATAATACATATTTACACCGTCAATTGACCGAAATTTACTGTTAACATGAAATATTTCGACATGTATGGAAACATTTCGTGTATGTATTCTTTCCTGTCGGTAACCTAGAAAATGGAAATATTTCGCGAAATATTTCGTTAATTTCGGGAAATTTATTTCCTTGTTCATAACATAAGACGTTTATCTTTTCTGTTTGTCCTTTGTTGAAAAGGCTCTATTATAGTTTTGATAAAGAGAACCCTTGATGTTTGAAATGGCAGTCTAGTCACTGCATGAACAGTGGGGCTGATTACTTTCCCTTGTAGACTTGCCAAATTATATATTGAATTTTTGCAAGTAGAAATGAACTTTGAAACTTTCCAATTTATAAGACATATTGACGATTGATGAGGTGTTTGGTGACATAACAAAACACCCTAGAAATAAGCCATGTGTTTGGGAGTCTACTTGGATTTGGAAATGACTACATTAACCCTATTCTTTGTGATCTGTGTAACAAGGACACTGACACGGGTGTCGGTGTCCGACACGGCAACCTACAAAAATCCGATACGGAGACATGCCCGTACGTATATTTATTAAAATATATTAAATTATATGAATGCTTAAAATTATTAATAAAATAACAAAAAATAGAAAATGAAGCAGAAAATATTTATTAGTTTATTATTGTATGGACGATGGAACACATCAACCTGCTTTTAGAAATCAAATTTATATTAAAAATTACTAAAACAAGGGGTGACACGGCCATAAGTGTCCATATGTGTGTCGGGAAGTGTCGACATGCTTGTCCAGGTGTCGAGGTGTCCAACACGGCAAAAATCCTAAAAGTGGAGTGTCCTTGTTACATAGTTTGTGATCTATGTCCACATTTCTCCTTTGTGCTTTATTTATTTCTCTATCTTTTGGTAAAATTTTTTTTATAAAAAATAGGAAGGGGTTAGGGAATATCATTTCTTTTGTAGAAACATTCCTAGAGAACTGAGAACCCTCTTTGGCTCATGAGTGTACACTGTCATTGAAATTTGGAACTACTATGCATATGGTTGACAAGACAAGTAAACCCCCTAGAAGATTCCGAATATGGTCTAATGTATTTACCAGGTGCTGAGGCACCCATGGTTCAAAATCTCGTTCCGTCTTGGCCCAGACAATACATAAAGTATCGTCTCGTGCCAGAAGCCTAATTTAAGTACTAAAATTAGTTTAATTTTCATGGTACATATGTCTTTTATAACACATATAAATGTAAAAAAATAAATTTGTAGCACAATTAAGATTAAAGAAGGATTTAATCATATCTAGACAAACACTGTTTTTTCAATTGTCTTGTTCCGTTAACTTATCGAGACAACGAGACAAACAAAATTTTAAACCTTGGAGGCACCACAGGGTTGCATTGGTGACGGCCAGGCATCCAAAATTTAATTTATGTATTAAATGCATAATAATTAAAGAAATTCTTTAGCTTATTAATAAACTTTGCACTTATCAAAAAAAATTAAAGAAATTCATATAACACACAAAATTTCAGTATTTCTTTAATTCACAAAATTAAGATGGTTTCTTTACATAATATAGTTCAAAAAGCAAAAGGAAGGAATTGGATGGTTGAACACAACTGTGAACTAGCCCATGATGCACACTTGTCGTCTTTTGCACACACAAGAAGAAGAGCCCATATTTAAAAATATATTTATTGTTATATCAGGTTATTAACAAAGCTTTCTTAATTAATATATTAACTAAAAGTCTAAAATTGAGCTAACTTTAACTAGTGCCTGCCTAAGGCATGCTCAGGCACTAGGGTCCCCGACCAGGTGAAGTGATGGCCTAGCCTACAAAGCTTTGACTACACTACATTAGAATCTTTACGCCTCCTCGGATTGTACAAAAGCAAAAAAATAATAAGAGGAAGAAGGATTAGGAGTAGGAGGAAGAGGAGGATAAAACATGAAATTTAGATGAGAGAGGAGTATATTAGTCAGTTCTTGAGTTCATGCTGACTTTAGTGGATGCATAGAGATACGGATATTAGGTGCATCCATGAATTCTTTCTTCTTTTTTTTTTTTTTTTCCCTGCTGAGCAGTGTTGATTGTTTATCTGTTAAGCTGCATTTGGTCTTATATCACATGCTCATGTTTCACATATTTCTTCATCTATTTTTTTTGTGGATTTGTATAATCTTGGATCTTATTTTCATGTCATCAGTTTTTTTTTTTTGTTAAATAAGAAGAAATTTTATTCATAATAAAGAGAATTTGAAGACCAGGAAAAAGGATTATTTAAACATCAAAAGGACTATATACCACATGATATCATCAAAGGTGATATGCCACTTATTTCTAGGGGCTTTTATCAACGATAGAGATAGTCTTGCCGTTGATTATTTGTTATAGAATTGCCATTGTGGTGTCAATGGATGTCAACTATGTGCCACTAACCTTTTTGGAGCGGTGCGTAATGGAGTAGGAAAGTCTTTTGGGTTAAGGGTGCTTGTGGAACCCTCTCCTAGGGCTCTAATCTTCCTCAAGAGTAAAAAAAATCTATCATGGTGCGATAGGTCATTGCCATCGCAAGAAAGCTCTTCGAACTGGGGAGTTTGAATAGGAGGTGGATGAAGGCGGGCTCTGTTGTTTGAGGTTGTCACCAATATGCTAAAGATTGAGAGAGAGAGATAATGGAGGTTAGGGAGAGAAGGAGAGATTAGGGTTTGAGAGAGAATGGGGAGATTGAAGTGAATATTCAATCTCCCGTAAGTAATATTTATAAGTAGGGGAAGCCCCTTCTATAAGTAAAGGAGAAATCGCGTGGGTCAAGTGGGGGCCCACCACTTAACCCACTAACATGAAATAAAGAGATTGTGGGTTAAGTGGATGGGCCCATCACTTAACCCATAAGCAATAGAGAATTAACCCCACGTGGGGTAGTGGAACGCAGCCCACTAAGAACACCCCCACGTGGGTGTACATAGAATCCAACACTCCCCCTCAAGCTGGTGCGAAGATATCTATCATGTCCAGCTTGGCTATCAATGTATTCAGGATTGACTTGTTGACTCCCTTAGTAAGTATATTGGCAACCTGCTCCTGAGTCCTTACATAGGGTGTACAAATCAATCCCTGCTGAAGCTTCTCCTTGATGAAGTGCCTATCAACCTCGATGTGTTTAGTCCTGTCATGCTGAACTGGGTTGTGAGCAATGCTAATGGCCGCTTTGTTGTCGCAATAGAGGCTCATTGGGTCTGTTACCTTGACTCCCAATTCTGCTAACATGATCTTCAACCACAAGAGCTCACACACTCCATGTGCCATGGAGCGGAACTCTACCTTTGCACTGGATCGGGTGACAACTGGTTGTTTCTTGCTCCTCCAAGACACCAAGTTGCCTTCAACAAATGTACAATAACCTGATGTAGACCGTCTATCGGTCACTGCACCTGCCCAATCTGCATCGCTGTATGCTTCCACCCTGAGGTGGCCATGAACTCCAAACAATATGCCTCGACCTGGTGACCCCTTGAGATACCGAAGGACTCTGTGTGCAGCCTCAAGATGTGGTGACCGATGTGAATGCATGAATTTGCTAATGACACTGCATAAGCAATGTTAGGCCGTGTATGGGCAAGATATATCAATCTGCCAACCAATCTCTGAAGTAAGGCAGGATCACCTAGAAGTGTACCGTCCTCGGAATTCAGCTGATGGTTCTGATCAATAGGAGTATCTGCTGGTCGCGAACCCAAAAACCCAGTCTCGCTCAATAAGTCTAGGACATACTTTCTCTGTGAAATGAAGATGCCTCTCGATGAGCTAGTAACCTCAATCCCTAGAAAGTATCTCAATGGTCCTAGATCTTTCGTCTCAAACTCAGACAACAAGAAGGCCTTGAGCCTTGTGATCTCTGTCGGGTCACACCCCGTAATGACTATGTCATCCACATATACGATCAATGCAGTGATACTGGTCTGTAGATGCTTCACAAATAGAGTGTGATCTGCCCGACTCTGTGTGTACCTACCTTTCTCATTGCACTGCTGAACTGTTCAAACCAAGCTCGAGGAGATTGCTTCAACCCATAGAAAACTTTCTTCAGTCGGCACACCCTGTCTTCACTTCCAGCAAGCTTTAACCCTGGTGGCACTTTTATGTAAACTTCATCTGTTAGGTCCCCATGTAGAAAAACGTTCTTTACATCCAGCTGATGTAAAGGCCATGACCTGTTTGCAGCCAATGACAGTAGAACCCTGATTGAGTTCATCTTGGTTACAGGTGCAAATGTCTCTTGATAATCTATCCTATAGGTCTGGGTGAACCCCTTGGCAACTAGCCGAGCTTTGTACCTATCAATGGAACCATCTGCCTTGTGCTTCACGGTGAAGACCCACTTGCACCCCACTGGTTTCTTCCCCCTGGGTAAAGAAACAAGATCTCATGTCTTATTTTTTTCAAGAGCCTACATTTCGTCTATCATAGCCCCTTTCCACCTTGGGTGACTAAGTGCATCTGCAATGGTAGATGGCAAGGAAACAGACGAAACAGTGCTAACAAATGTCTGATAAGATGGAGACAATGACTGGTAAGAAACAAAGTGAGAGATAGGGTGCTCGGTGCAAGTGCGCACACCCTTACGAAGTGCAATGGGTAGATCCTCCTTTGGAGTAAGAGTCTCTGAGGACTCATGAACTAAAGTAGGGGTAGAAACAATACCTGGATCTGGATCTGAAGGTAGACTAGCAGGCACAGAATCAGTGACTTAAACTTGTATATCCGTCGCTGTAGCAGTAGAAGTGTCCTTGTCAATAGTAGACAAAGATTCGACCATAGGCACAGGAGTGGAGATGGGTACAAGAACCGCATGGGGACAGGGCTCTCGTCCACAATATCACACTCCTCCTGAAGAGAGGCCCTACTGCCAAAGAACAGAATGTGCTCAGCTAAGGCGACGTCCAGAGATGTGAAACGTCGACGCGAACCCAGATGATAGCATTTGTATCCCTTCTGAGTGGAAGGGTACCCTAGGAAAATACATCTCAAGGCCCGTGCATCAAGTTTGTCACAAGAGTGACGATGAACATGCACATAACATACACACCCAAAGACTTTGGGAGGAACAATGAATGCTAGAATATCGGGACGTAGGACAGACAAAGGGGTCTGAAAGCCAAGAATACGAGATGGCATGCGATTGATGAGATACGCAGCCAGAAGGATGGATTCAGACCAAATAGATTTTGGAACCTGCATCCTAAGACGAAGGGCGCGCTCAACCTCGAGAAGGTGACGGTTTTTTCTTTCAGCTTTCCCATTTTGTTGAGGAGTCGACGGATGAGAAGTTTGATGTACAATGCCATGAGAGGCAAAGTAATCTCTAAGGCTCTCATCTAGGTACTCACCCCCATTATCAGATCGGAGAATTTTGAGTGGGGTACTGAACTGAGTGGTGACCATCTTGTGGAAGGTCTGAAAAATGAAAGAAACCTCATCTTTCGACTTCATAAGATATACCCAAGTAGAGCCACTGAAATCATCAACAAATGTAACAAAATATCGAAATCTAAATAAAGACATCACCGAGGCAGGACCCCACACATCAGAATGCACAATATTGAAAGGAATAGTACTTTTATTTTCACTAAGAGGAAAAACAGTGCGACAATGCTTTGCGAGTTCACAAGTTTCACAGTGGAACGGAACATCGCAAAAAGAAGAGAAAGCAGGAAAGACACTCTTTAAAATTGTCACGGGTACATGACCAAGCCGGTTATGCCAAAGCAATAACTGGTCTTTATTGACTCGAATACTGCTACAGATGTTGGACTGATGTGCTGAAGAGGAAACTGAGTGAACCAGGAGGTACAAGCCACCTTCCTCACGTCTACTGCCAATCGTTCGCCTCGACTCCAGATCCTGAAACACACAGTGAGAAGAAAAAAAGGTTACACTGCAGTTAAGATTCTTGGTAAGGCTACTGACAGATAAAAGATTAGCTGTAAACTGCGGAACATGCAGTACCGAGGACAAGGTTAGTGCTGAAGAGGCATGAACATTGCCATTCCCAGAAACAGAGGAGAGGGTGCCATCAGCTATCCTAACCTTGTCAAGACCAGAACAAATATAATAACTGGAGAAAACTGAAGACATACCAGTTATATGATCTGAAGCCCCTGAATCGATGATGTAGGAGGGACTAGAAGGAACAGTGGATACAGAGAAAGCAGATCCAGTACCTGTCTGGGCATAGGTGGAGGTAGAAGTGGAGGCTTGTCCATTGAGCTGGGCCATCATACGACGAAGTCGCTCAAGATCACTGGGAGAAAAAGAGTCCATATCCCTAGTGGTAGGAAGTGCTGAGGGTGTAGTGTCCTGAGCCACAGAAAGTGCTACAGGAGGCTCCTGTCTCGCTGAAGATCGCTGACGTGGATTTGGGCCTAGACCCGGTGGGCGTCCATGCAGCTCCCAACAAGTGTCCTTCATATGGCCTAGACGACTGCAGTGATCACACTTGGGACGTCGTCTGTCATCACCGGTCTTCTTCTGGAAAGGATTTCTGACCCTTCTGAGACGTAGAGGCAAGGGCAGATCGATCATGAGTGTCACTACCACTACGTAGCTGCATGGCAGTGCGGCGACTATCCTCCCCCTGAATGTAGGCATAGACCTGTGCCAATGAAGTAGGGGGAGGAGATCTGCCAAGTATCTGAACACGGGCAGCCTTGAAGTTAGGACGAAGGCCGGAAAGGAACTGGAATATCCGGACTGCTCAACCATAGCACGGAAAGACTTCACATCCGCAGCACAAACCGGGGTGTAGTCCTGATAATGATCTATCTCTTCCCATTTGCTTCGGAGAGAAGCATAATAGGTACCAAGCTTGAGCTCCCTTGTCGGAGACAAGCAATCTCTTGCTCTAACTCATAGAGCTTCGCAAAGTTGCCAACCTGGGAATAGGTTTCTGTAACAAAATCCCAGATTTCCCTCGCTGTAGGAAGGAACATGAACCCCCTGCTGATCTGGGGTTGCATCGAATGGAGAAGCCAAGACATCACCGTAAGGTTCTCCATAACCCATTTCCGGTGGGATTTGTCTGTGGCGACAGGCTGGACTGTCTTTCCTGTGAGGTACTCACTGTAGCCACGTCCCCCGATGTACATGAGTGCCGATGTCTTCCACTCAAGATAGTCGGTCCCATCAAACTTGACCGTAGTAATGCATAATTGGGGGTTGTGGTCTCCATGAGAATCATGAGACGGAGTGCTATCCTCAACTGATGAAACCTCTGATGAACTCATCGCAGCGGAAGGCCTGGAAATAACCTAACTAACGAACGAAGGACTGCAGAACCTAAACCAAGGTTCGGGGGGGGGGGGGGGGGGGGGTTCCTAGGAGCACTTTGGGAGGTGCGGCTAGGGTAGAAGTTCCCTGGGAACCTTGGTTTCTGAAAAAGTAGAAAACCCAAAAAAAGCAAAACCGGATCTGGCTAAAAACCTAGGGCGATTTTTTAAACCGGAGATTAGACAATCAGAAAAATCCAAACCAAGCTCTGTAGATCCCAGATAGTCTACAGGGAGGTGCGGTTAGGGTAGAAAGCCCAAACAACGCGTGAATCTCGATGTAGAAAAAAACCCAAAAATTGAGCACGGGATCCGATTTTTCGAACCGGAGATCCGATGATCAGAAAATTCTCAAATGAGACTCTGTAGATCCCAGATAATCCACAGGGAGGTGCGGCTAGGGTAGAGGCCCAAGCAGTGCACGAATCTGAAGAAAATAAAAAATCCAAAATCTGAGCCAGGGGTCCAATTTTTGGAACCGGGGATCCGATGATCCAAAAATTCTGAAATAAGTTTCTGTCGAACCTTACTGACCTTATGAGAGGGGCGGTTTGGGTAGAGAGCCCAAAAAATGACACGGATCTCGAGGAAAATCAAAACCCAAAATACCTCGATATACGTGTTCTTCGAAAAAACTGATAAAAAATCCTGAGAACGGGGATAGAGTGGATCTCTGACGACTGATAGCAGGCAATACACCAGGAATGATAGATCTCTCGTTCCTTTGCTTCAGAAAAGATCCAAGAACTTCGCAGGAGGACTCTCTGCGATTTGCTCAAAACTTGCCCGAACTTCGGATACCCACATATAAGATCTTTGTGGAAACTCTAGGAGATAATGATTATGGCCCTAGAGTAACCATGCTCTGATACCATGTTGTTGTTTGAGGTTGTCACCAATATGCTAAAGATTGAGAGAGAGAGATAATGGAGGTTTGGGAGAGAAGGAGAGATTAGGGTTTGAGAGAGAATGGGGAGATTGAAGTGAATATTCAATCTCCCATAAGTAATATTAATAAGTAGGGGAAACCCCTTCTACAAGTAAAGGAGAAATCGTGTGGGTCAAGTGGGGGCCCACCACTTAACCCACTAACATGAAATAAAGAGATTGTGGGTTAAGTGGATGGGCCCATCACTTAACCCATAAGCAATAGAGAATAAACCCCACGTGGGGTAGTGGAACGCAGCCCACTAAGAACACCCCCACGTGGGTGTTCATAGAATCCAACAGGCTCCATATCCAAATGGGTTCTTCCTATCTTTTTCCAAAAAGTGTTGGCAATAGAAGGCTTCAGAAGTGGGATAATAAAGGGGAATTCTCAATGAAGTCCTTCAAGGAGTTGGTGTAGTTGCGAGAGTTGGAAGAGTCATCTCCCTCATCAGTGAAGACTCTTCCCCCTAACGTCACTTTTTTTTATGATCAACAACTTTGGGTAAAATTCTTACGATGGACTATCTTATCAATAGGTATATGATCATGCTAAATATGTGCTTCCTTTGCAAAGCACCAAAGCCAACGGGGAGACTGAATCTCTTTCTCATTCGTTGTTGTTTTAGTAGGGCTGTTTGGAGTGAGTTTCTTTGGGTGTTATTGGATAATACTTGAGAACATGATGGACTTTCTTGGTAGGTGGTTGGTGCATCTATCAACACTAGTAGGTGTGTTGTGCAAGTTGCTTCCTTTTGCTCTATGATGGAATATTTGTAAGGTGCACAACAATATTTAAAGATAAATATGGGTCTTTAGAGTTGGTGACCGTCAAAAGTAATGCTTTTTTTAATTCATTAGGTGGACATTCTTAAGGACTTTCAAAATTATTCTTTGGCTGATCTCTTTTGTAAATAGGAGTTTATTAAAGAATATTTGTGAATTGGGAGGGATGTTGTTTTCTGTATTTTGTCCTTTTTCTTCTTTATCCTTTGCAGTGTCTATACATTAGTTGCAGGAAACTCCTATGGGGGTGATGCTTCCTCTTTAGAACCACACTTCCTCGCTTTTGACTTGGGAGTGCTTCAGACTTGCAGTTATAAGATGACAAAAACGCGAATTTGTTTGAGATGGACTTGTGATTCAATAAACAAGTATTTAACAAGATATTTTGGATACAAAACTCAATTATTCTTTTATACTGTGAAGAACTTTATAAGTTATGAAGATGACGTATTCTACCACAAAAATTACATTATAAACTTCAAACAAAAATTATTAATCACTGATTTATCATATTATTTGGACACGTGACAAATAATAAGCATATGTATATCCTTTTAAAATAATTTGAAATATACACACACACCCATAGAGCATGAAATCAGTCTTGACTAGTATTCAAGTCTACTGGAGTAGAGCCTTCATTCTTCCAAAGAAGATCTTGTTCGAAATGTTTAGAATATGCTGCAAATTTCTTTGGGAAGGCCCAAATTTCATCGAGAAAATACAACCTGCAAGCTGGGATAAATTATGCTGGCCAAAAGATGGAGGGGGGCTTGATGTAAATGACCTCAACCACTAGAATGCTGCTACCATTTTGAATCAGATCTTCCATATTGCTTCCAACAAACCTTCGATATGGGTGGAGTGGGTAAAAAACAACCTGATTAAACATAAGTGCTTCTGGTCCATGCCTATTCCTCATGACTACTCATGGTCTTGGAGGAAAATCCTGAAATACATAAATGATGTTGCTCACCATATAACACATTGCCTCAGCAGAGGTGAATAGAGCCTCTTTTGGCACGATCCTTGGTTGGAAATAGGCCTTTTATTCACAGTAGCTCCCCCAGATCAGAGTTCTTTGTCAGGAATAGGAGAGAAGGAAAGGGTGAGCTCCTTCTTTCACCAAGACAAGTGGAATCTCCCTCCTACTACTGACCTGTATTTGCGTCCCATCTGGGAAGAGATCGTCAAAACAGATTTGAATCCAAATCTGTCAGAAGACATGATCGTGTGGAAGCCTAACGCTCAAGGGACAGCTTATGATGCTTTCAGCCTATGAAGCAACGAGGAGGAAGAGGACCAAGAACCGGTGGGATTAAATTATTTGATCTAATGCTAGCATCCCAAAGGACAACTTTGTTAGTTGGCTAGCTTGCTTGGGAGGTCTTCTTATGCAAGATATGCTAGTTCACCAAAAAATCCTTGATGAATCTGAATGCATCTTGTGTCACAACTCGACGGAGAACATTGGACACCTCTACTTCGACTGCAACTTCTCTAAGGCCATGTGGAAGAGGATCCTTAATGAATCAGGCATCAATAGAGCCATCCTCCCATCGACAGACGAATGGGAATGGTTAAGCGTCAACATCTCAGGAGCAAGCTTGAAAACCAAGTGTGTCAAACGGCTTTAATGGCTACTGTGTATGCTATTTGGACTGAGAGAAATAGTAGGAGATTCAGAAATACTACCTCTAGCGTGGGAGCTATGGGAGATAAGATTATCAAAGAGATGAGGGAGATCCTTGCAGGGTGGAAAGGTCCGGTAATTGATTCAGCTAGCAACAGAAATATAGCTCTTGATTGGGATATCCCTATCCAGTTTAGAAGAATCAAGGTCACCTATTGTAAATGGAGACCACCTGATCTAGGGGTGGTAAAGCTTAACACTGATAGTTCGATGACTTAGGTGTCAGTTGGTTATGGTGGAATGATGTGTAACAGAGATGGTTTAGTCCTCTCCTCTGTGCATACTCAACGGGAACTCCTCGATGATCAGTCCTCTTCCACGAGCTTCGGGCGATTGAAAAAGGTTTAAAGATTTTGATTGACATGGGCTACAACGAGGTAGAGGTGGGATGTGGAGTTGCGAAGTGCATTCTGGGTAAGGAAGCTCCTCCTTGATACTGCTTCAGGATCGTGACACCCATCAAGGACCTTAAATGTCGTTTTTCTTGGTTTCGGATCCATCATGTATATAGAGAAACTAACAGAGCAGTTGATGCTCTGCCTACCTTAAGCCATGCCTATGGTTGTATAGTTTTCCTTCCACCTCTTCGTGAGGAATTAGATGTCATAGTTGGGCATGATGCTTCTGTTTGAGTATACACTAGGTTGTAAAGTTCTTTTTGTCTAATTTCTGGTAGGGTTCTGGCTAACCCCAGCTTATACCTAAAAAAGAAAAAAGGAGGAACCGTTTTGGGATTGCTTGTAGGAGAGAGAAAGAGAGGGAACAGTTTTAAGAGTGCTTTTAGGAGAATGGGAAAGATAATAACTAACCCTTATTTAATCTATACTAAAACTCCTCCTAAACATGTGAGTTCGATTAGAACTCAAATAACAAACCCTTTCAACAACAACCAATAAGAACATCTCACATTAACCCGCGTTCTAATAAGTTTATAACCTCCTAAAAAATAGTTAATCTATGATCACCATTAACACACCCCTCTCTCTCTCTCTCATCTTCTCCCACGTACAAATAACACACCCCACCCCCCCCCCCCAAATCAAATTGATGACTAAGCCATTATTGCCCGTCTTAAGGCATCTAAGATCCAACACCTAACAAAAAATACCCCATGTAAACATTGTTGGTGAGAAGAATTCCAGCAAAGGATGAGGAATACCAGCAAAAGATTGTTGGTGAGAAGAATTCCAACAAGGGATGATTCCGACTTAGGAGAGAGATCTATTGTTAAATGGCTAACAAAAATTATCAATGAGTTTTTTTTTTTCAATTTTCCTTTATTTATTATCAAATATTATTTTTAGTTTTACCATTTTCTGTTTAAAAAAAAATTAGTTAACATATTATAGCTCTAATAAGATTGTTGCGAATCAGCTATTGGTACCAGTAAGATGAGGCTTCCCTATGCTCAATTCACACATTGTGCGTGGACTAGTATATATTGTGCGGATGCTCCCTAGGCGCGGCGCTCCAAGCCCTAGGGCTTCCTTAAAACACATGCTTCCTATCTCCACCTCTCGCTTAATGTAACTGAAGTAAAGACCCCATTTTTTCTTTCATATGTCCATCAATTACTTTCAAAAAAATCTTGTCATGACATCACGGAATTCCATTATGATGCCTATCACATAAAGCATTGAAAACATCCAGAAGCCAAATACTACGATTTTAAAAAATCCTCCAATTATGTTCTTGTTATTTTCTTGGGATCTTATTTCTCGTGTCATCCATTTTGTTGTTTACTTATGTGTTATGCTGCCCGTTCTACTAATTTTATGTGATTACCTATTTAATCATTAGTAATCTGACATGCAGGTGCATCCAAATGTTCCATGCATGTTGTTTACGCCAATCTGCCCACACTCCCTCTCATTTAGACCCGTTATTCTTCCAGATTCAGCACAGCTTGAATTGAAGGTGAAGCTATTCATATCTATACGCCACTATTATGAAATGAAAAAGCAGCTTCTTGTTCCCTTCCATATTTTACTGCATGTTCAATTGTAGAGTAACCTATTGAAATCTCTCGCGAAACAATTTGTAGGTTTAACTTGTGTATCATATTTGCTTTTGCTACTTTACATAGCAGAGACATTGGAATAGGGGAAAATAAGTTTGGACCAAAGTTTGTAATGTCAATCCGTAGAAGTTTTCCACACACATGCCATGTCTTCCAATAAGGAAAGTGTCTTCAAATATTCTCTTAATACCTCAAATTCATGTCCTTTATGACCAAGGTCGATCCTTGGTATAAATTCAGTGCGACTAGGAACTAATTTGTCTCATCACCATTTGTTCTCAAACTAGGTATCGCTCCATACATGTCCATAATGAATGTCAATATATCTGTTTTGGACTCCTTTCTTTCCCAAAACCTACCAAATCAACTGTTTTGGAACTCTGTCATAGGATTTCTTTTAAGTCATAAACCATGTGGAGATTCTTCCTTTTTTCTCTAACTTTTTCTACATTTGTCTACTTAAGAAGACTGCCTTGATGGTTGACCTCCCTACCATGAAACCAAATTGCTTCTTTGATATCCTTGTTTTCTTCGTATCTTTGCTCCATCATTCTCCCCCATAGTTCAGAATTGTCTTATGAGCTTAATATTAAAATTTGCCAAAGTTTGGCAGCTTTTGTGAATTTGTCGATTGAGGACTTAGTGAAGTGAAGTATATCTGTAATATTTGGCGAATTTTACTGTCCAAGACCAAAATTTGAAAACAGATGAGAAGTGCTTTTCCCCATTCTCTCCACATGTCCTGGTTTTTGGGAGGTTGGTTACTAAAAATGATTACTCTAATTATGATTTTTGAGTCGAACAATGTGTAAATGCATAAAATCTCCGAACTTCTCTAACTTGGCAAATTTTTAGAAAAATTTCCATGTGGAATTACACTTTCTCAAGTTATTTCCGAACTAACCTAGAAAAGTTTAGGGCAAAGTCGAAGTTTAGTACCTTGCTCATAAGTTCGATGCCACGATAGTTGGACAGCTCTATATGTCTCCATTATTTTATATAAGTATTATAGTACTTTTTCTCCATTCATCCGTCATTTTATTAGTGTTCAAATATTGTTGAACAACATAGCCATGATGATCAAATTTATCTCATGCATTTCCACACCTCTATTTATACCATTGATCTCATGGCCTTACCTGTCGGACTCACTTGGCATCTCACAAGAGTTCCAGAAGTCAAACTGGCTGGCTAGTTAGTCTATTCCTAATATTTTTAGCGCTGAAATAATAGAAGATAAATTTGTTTTTATGATTAAGGTTATGTCTGAGTCCTAGAATATCCTTTCAAAACTTAATGCATGATTGGTAGCACATTGTCTCTTCTTTGTTCTTTATGATAGAAATACTTGCATCTTCACAGACAAAAAGGGGAAGCACATTAAGTTGGAATTGTTAAAAAAAAACATACACATTAAGTTGGAAAATCATCAAAGAGGTAAAAAGAATAGTGGCGGTGCAAAAATCGAGCCAAATCAGAGCTGAATGAATGAAAATTTACATAAACAAATGACACATTACATGCTCAAACGTATATCATCCTTGGTTTGTCCTCTTTACTCCACCCTTTTCCTCTTTATTTCATTTGCAAGCAAATAAACAGTCAACACCTGCTTCCTTCTAGAAATAAAAGGAAACAAAGTTGAACGACCCATGCTGCTACATTCTGACTGTGAGACCTTCACAACCAGGTCATGCTCATATGTCTTGGTTGTCAGTGATCAGAACTGGTTGTGGAGGAGAGGTATCATTAAGAAGTTAGCCTTTGAAAGTTATATGTTTCTCTTTCCCTTGTCAACCTTCCCTTGGCAAAATAGGAACTAATACTATTTTATAATTTCTTGGGCAAGATTTATTGGCCAAAATAAGATACCGATTTTATGATTGTCCATTTCCAAGAGATTTGAAAGTTCCTTTCTTGTTAGTAATGTTCAAATGAGTGGCTTGAAACATTATTCCCTTACCAGTCTTATTTCAACTGTTTTGTATGTGTGAATTCAACAGTTACCAGAGGACACCCGAAGTAATGCATGGGTATCATTTGATGGGAAGAGAAGGCAACAGCTTTCAAAAGGAGATTCTGTTCGGATATCAATGAGCAAGCACCCACTGCCAACGGTCAACAAATCTGATCAAACAGGTGATTGGTTCCACAGCTTGATCCGCTGCCTGAATTGGAATGAAAGGTTAGATCAGAAGGCCCTATAAAAACTTGAAACAGAGATTTTAGACCTCCATAATTGTCTCAGATGTGTAAATATCTGTACAGAATGTAAGCTAAAAAGAGTAATGATATACATAACTTGCATAGTAAATGATATTCATTCCCCTAATTGGCTCCCAAAAAAGGTAGGGTTACCCTAATTGTTCATATTCCAAAAGATTTTCAAGTACTGCCTTTTGTTATATTGTAATCAAGCTCCAAGCTTATACCTCGTTGATGAAAAAAGATCTGAAACATGATTGGTATTTTACTTGCTTGGCTTTTGGTATTTTTTCTTATTCTATGAATTATATATTTTACCTATGTTGAGACCCCATGTGCCCTGCAAGGGACATTGTTATTTTAGTCGGTTTCCATTTTCTTATTTTAGTCATATAATAATTGAGCCCTTGTGATTTTCGAATTCCTTCTATTTGGGTAAGTCTAGGATTGTTAGTTTCTATTGTAGCCAAGGTTTATAATTGGCAGGTTTCTATTAGGTGTCTTAAGTCCAATTAGAAGTCAAGAGTCCAAGAATTGTACAAGTGTGTAAGAGAGGTATTTATGGAATAAGAAGAGAATTATTGCTTTTGAGCTAGGAGGGACAAGCGAGTCAAAAGAGCGATTCGCCTTGGTATAACAATGGTGATTGTGAAAGAGTTGGAATGAGTTGATGCCCCTATTGGTGCTCTCATTGACAAAGATCATAGGGAAGACTACAAGATCCTCCTGACCTTTTCACCTAGGTAAGACTACAAGGTCCTTCCGACCTCTTCACCTCAACGAGACTCCAAAGTCCTCCCAACTTCTTAACATAGACAAAACTACAAGGTCCTCCCGACCACGACTCCAAAGTCCTCTCAACTTCTTCACTTAGGCATGACTAGAAGGTCCTCCTGACCTTTTTCACCTAGGTTCCTCCCAAGTCCCAACTTCTTCACCTAGGTGAGACTACAAAGTCCTCTCGACTTCTTCAAATAGGCAAGACTATAAGGTCCTCCCGACATCTTCACCTCGACGAGACTCCAAAGTCCTTGGGATCCCACTTCTTCATATAGACAAGAGCTTCGAAAGTCTCCCGACCTCTCCACCTCAGTGAGACTCCAAAGTCGTCCTTATCTTTTCACCTAGGCAAGAGTACAAGATTCACCTAACCTCGTCACCTATGTAAGACTACAAGGTCCTCCCAACATCTTCACCTTGGCGAGACTCCAAGGTCCTTCCGACCTCTTGACAACGACTTACCAAATGGTGTGGTGCAAAATGCCTGAGACCTTGACCTTAGCCTAGGAACCCAACTTTTAGGTTCGAGGTGGTACACATAACCTGAGGTCTAATCTAACTTAGATCTCGAGGTCCAACCTGATGTTGATCTTATGGTCTTACTATAGGCGAATCCCGAGGTTATTCCACTTGACATGTATCTCAAGGTCTAACTTGACAAGAATCCTAAGGTCTAACTTAAATGTGCGTTGATTCTTGCACTCACATTCTGGCGCCATCTGTGGGAATCGACAACAAGCATGTGCTTTCTTTCTTGACTAACCCTTTTCATCATCTCATCCCCATGGACAACCATATCATCCGAGTGAATAATCATATCATCCCATCAGATGACTACCTCATTAAAATAAGCCATCTTAAATGGTCGAGTTAATGTGATCTCAAGGAGGCATCACATTATGAGACATTGCAATAAGACCTCACCATCGGAACTTACTGAGGCATCACAATAAGACCATTAGGTCGAGTACTCTTACCTCCTCTAACTTCGTCCGACCTCCCTTCCCAGAGAATAGTCGACTTGGGGCAGCTGCGTGAAGGCAGAGTGAACGAGCTAGCTAGAAAAGATGAAGTCAGATATCTGAGCCGTCACAAGAAATGACAAGGAAGAGTTGATTGCCCTTCTATCCCATCCGAGGCCACCCGAAGAAATACTTGGTCAGTCTGAAGGACATGCGCAACATGACCTTCAGTCGAACATTCTTAGAACCAACTTACCGCCAAACCTAAGCATCTCCGATGAGCTCACACTCTCGGTGTCGGTTTATTTAAAGCAGTGCCCATCACGAGGCATGCATCCCAGATGAGCTAACACTCTTGGTGACAACCTATTAAGAGCACTGCCAATCACGATGCCTACATCCCCGATGAGCTAACACTCTCGGTGTTGACTTATTAAGAACTAGTGGGTGCCCCGTGCCATCGGCACTCCTCGACAAAGAATTTGCCAAAATCAGGTGAGTGGCGGAGATCCCCCGTCCATTGGGGGGAGGATTAGATCTCGGCCCTTCTTTGTTGATGCTTATAAGAGGAGGTATAAGTAGGGAGACAACCAATGTGTTTTGTTATATAGAATAGTAAATGGCCCATGCCCACGGCACTCTCCGACAAAAGCGTTTGCAAAAATTGGGTGCCTTCGGCACTCAAACGCTATAATGGACTGGGGTATTACCGCTTTTTCCATTATAACGGCTGTTATAACGGATTGTAACGCACAGAGGGAGAAATGGGAAAATAACAAAAAATAACGGTGTTGAAATTTAAATTTTGAATAAATTGAGGTCAAATGAGGCGGATTGAGTGGCTGAAAACTAACCGTCCACATTAGATCGATGGATTTTATCTCAACCACACGTTATCTAACTGTCCACATTAGATGGATGAATAAGATAAGAGAATACAACTGAGTTGTCTTGATATATGCGTGGGTGGCTCGTGCCCGCGGCACTTTCCGACAAAGTGTTTGTCAAAATCGGGTGGGAGTTAATCTCAGCCATCGATACGAAGCATAGTGGATCTCAGCCACTCATTATTGAAGCCATATAAGATAAGAGGGGTATAAGAAAACCATTAAATTTCAGTTAAATTCTTTTTTTTTTTTTTTTTCAAATTTCAAATTTTAAAATTTGAATTTCAGCACCACTTTTTTCCGTTAAAATCCATTTTTTGCATTTTTGCCCCTGGCCGTTTCAATCCGTTTTAACGGTAACACCCCTCTCGAGGCATAAAAAGTGGGGCTCTTGAGCCTGACCCTTGGGCTATATGTAAATCCGACCCATTTCATTCCTTATATGTAGGTAAATAGTAGGTGACCCGTGCCCACGGCACTCATCGACAAAGCGTTTGTCAAAATTAGGTGTGAGTGGCTGAGATCCACCACCCATTTGGTGTGATAAGATCTCGGCCATCCTTTATGAAGCCGGATAAGAGGGGGAGACAACCATCCTGTTTTGTTATATAGATAGTAGGTGACCCGTGCCCACGGCACTCATCGACAAAGCGTTTGTCAAAATTGAGTGTGAGTGGCTGAGATCCACCATCCATTTGGTGTGATAAGATCTCGGCCATCCTTTATGAAGCCGGATAAGAGTGGGAGACAACCGTCCTGTTTTGTTATATAGACTAGTGGGTGGCCCGTGCCCTCGGCACTCTTCGACAAAGCATTTGCCAAAATCAAGTGTGAGTGACTGAGATCCATCGTCCATTTGGGAGATAAGATCTTGACCCTTCTTTATGAAGCCTATAACAGGGGGAGACAATTTCCCTGTTTTGTTACATAGACTAGTGGGTGGCCCGTGCCCACGACACTCCACGACAAAGCATTTGTAAAAATTGGGTGTGCATGGCTGAGATCCACCATCCATTTGGGGGATAAGATCTCGGTCCTTCTTTGTTGAAACAGATAAGAGGGGGGATAAATGGGGAGACAACTTCCCTGTTTTGTTATATAGACTAGTAGGTGGCTCGTGCCCACGGCACTCTCCGACAAAGCATTTGCCAAAATCGGGTGTGAGTGGCTTAGATCCACCATCCATTTGGGGTGATAAGATCTCGGTCATCCTTTGTGAAGCCGATAAGACGGGGGATAAGTGACTTCTCTGTTTTGTTATATAGATGTATAATGGGTGGCCGGTGCCCTTGACACTCCCTACAAAGCATTTCCCAAAATCAGGTGTGAGTGGTTGAGATCCATAGTCCATTTGGGGGATAAGATCTCGACCATCCTTTGTGAAGCAGACAAGAGGGGTATAAGTGGGGAGACAATTCCCCTGTTAAATAATCCATCCGTCTAAATTTTATTTTATGTAAGGGTTGATATGGGCCCTTGGATATATGAAGTCTAAAAGAGGGGGAGACAACCGCTCTGTTTTGTTATATAGATAGTAGGTGACCCGTGCCCACGGCACTCATCGACAAAGCGTTTGTCAAAATTGGGTGTGAGTGGCTGAGATCCACCATCCATTTGGTGTGATAAGATCTCGACCATCCTTTATGATGCCGGATAAGAGGGGGAGACAACCGTCCTGTTTTGTTATATAGACTAGTGGGTGGCCCGTGCCCTCGGCACTCTTCGACAAAGCATTTGCCAAAATCAGGTGTGAGTGACTGAGATCCATCATCCATTTGGGAGATAAGATCTTGGCCTTTCTTTATGAAGCCTATAACAGGGGGAGACAATTTCCCTGTTTTGTTACATAGACTAGTGGGTGGCCCGTGCCCACGACACTCCACGACAAAGCATTTGTAAAAATTGGGTGTGCATGGCTGAGATCCACCATCCATTTGGGGGATAAGATCTCGGTCCTTCTTTGTTGAAACAGATAAGAGGGGGGATAAATGGGGAGACAACTTCCCTGTTTTGTTATATAGACTAGTAGGTGGCTCGTGCCCACGACACTCTCCGACAAAGCATTTGCCAAAATCAGGTGTGAGTGGCTTAGATTCACCATCCATTTGGGGTGATAAGATCTCGGTCATCCTTTGTGAAGCCGATAAGACGGGGGATAAGTGACTTCTCTGTTTTGTTATATAGATGTATAATGGGTGGCCAGTGCCCTCGGCACTCCCCTATAAAGCATTTCCCAAAATCAGGTGTGAATGGTTGAGATCCATAGTCCATTTGGGGGATAAGATCTCGACCATCCTTTGTGAAGCAGACAAGAGGGGTATAAGTAGGGAGACAATTCTCTTGTTGATATAATCTGCATCCGTCTAAATTTTATTTTATGTAAGGGTTGATATGGGCCCTTGGATATATGAAGCCTATAAGAGGGGGAGACAACCGCTCTGTTTTGTTATATAGATAGTGCCTATCACAAAGCGTGCATCCCTAATGAGCTAACACTCTTAGTGCCGGCTTATTAAGAGCAATGCCTATCACAAGGCTACATCCTTGATGAGCTAACACTCTCAGTGTTGACCTATTAAGAATTGAAAGTTAAGTAAAGAACAACCCTAATTTCCCTGAACCTAAGTCCCATTATATGATGATTTAGAGGGAACCAATTGAGAAACTTTACTTGGTGATCTTATCTAGAAAGATGGGGTAGTCATGTCAAGAATATTCTCAAATCCCTGAGGATCGTACCTCAATAATCTAAAAATAGGAGGCGAATGTGTGTGCCAAAATATAGCCACCACCAGACACTCCATGTGTCACCTCGAGATATGTAATCTAAACTTAGAGCTCCTTTTATTTGAAAAGGATGACTAGTCCGAGATTCAAGATCTTCCTATCTGAGCTCAGAGCTCCTCTTATCCGAGAAAGATGACTAGTCTGAGCTCAGAGCTCTTTCTATTCAATCTTAGAGCTCTTTTTATCCAATAAGGTTGTCAGTGGAGCACATTGCTTTTCCTATCAGAGAAGGATGACCAATCCGAACTCAAAGCTCTTCTTATCCAAGAAAGATGATCAATCCGAGTTTAGAGCTCTTCTTATCCAAGAAGATTGCCAGTAGAGCATAGAGCTCTCATATCCGAGAAGGATGACCAATTCAAGCTCAGAGTTCCTCTTATCTGAGAAGGACGAATGATGTGTGTCAAAACGTGGCCATTATCAGAACCATCCACGTGCCACCTCAAATCCAAAAAATCATGAATTCTTATTAGAAGTCGATCCTTATTATGTCAAACCATGAATTCTTCACCAAGTACACTTTACTAACTTTACTATGACTATACAGTGAGAGTTTGATTTAGTGGGGGGAGAGCCAACTTTTTGAGGAAGACCAGCTCAAGCGGAGGAGTCAAATTCCTCAAGATAAGCCGGCATGACCTCAAGGAAGATTCTGACACTGCTTGCTCAAGATGGGATGTGACCTACCTACCTGGAATAATGACAAGAGAGACGTGACCATTGTCATCAAGTATGCGATGGTGCCGCACTACAGACATGTTTGACGCGTGGGAGACATCACATACCAACCACCATCCTCTATATATAGAGGCCCCCTTCATTGTTAAGGGGATTAAAAAATTGGACAATAGAACACACACTCTCTCTCTCTCTCTCTCTTATTAACCAATCCGCTCCTAAATTGAGTCCATGACAAACAATTTATATGTACAAAACTATAGTTGTCCAAGATTTCAAGTCAGATCATTGATGTGTTTGGTAAGAAACTTTTATAGAAATTCAGAGAATCTTTAATCACCTAAAAGAATATACCTAATATGTAGAACTTCAAATTAATAATAGTTCTTCGTTCTATGCACGACCTAAATACGTTCCTTAAAAGAGATCATAGGTAAGACTATAAGGTCCTCCCGACCTCTTCTTCTATGAATGACTACAAAGTTCTCCTGACCTCTTCATCTAGGCAAGACTACAAAGTCTTTCCAACCTCTTCACTTAGGCAAGACTACAAGGTACTCCCAACCTTTTCACCTTGAGAAGACTCTAAATTCCTTCTGACATTTTCATCTATGTGAGACTACAAGGTAATAATGCCAACCACTTCACCTCAACAAGACTCCAAAGCCTTCCCAACTGCACCTAGGTGAAACTACAAGGTCCGCTTGACGTCTTAATCTAAGCGAGACTACAAAGTCCTCCTGACTTCTTTACCTAGGCAAGACTACAAGGTCCTCTCTACTTCACATCAGTGAGACTCCAAACTCCTCCTAACCACTTCACCTAGGTGAGACTACAAGGTCCTCTCGACTTCTTTACCTAGGCAAGACTACAAGGTCCTCTCGACTTCTTCACCTAAGAAAAGCTATAAGGTCATCCCCACCTCTTCACCTAGGTGAGGCTCCAAAGTTCTCACAACCTCTTCACCTCAACAAGACTCCAAAGTCCTCCTGACCTCTTCACCTAGCAAGACTCCAAAGTCATCCCGGCATCTTCACCATGGTGAGACTCCAAAGGCCTCCTGACTTCTTTACCTAGGTGAGACTACAAGGTTTTCCTGACCTCTTCACCTCGACAAGACTCCAATGCCTTCTCGACTTTTCCACCTAGGCGAGTTTATAAGTCCTCCCGACCCTTCACCCAGGCAAGACTCTAAGGTCTTCCTGACCTCTTCACCCAGGCGAGACTCCAAGGTCCTTTCAATTCTAGAAATTTTACTTACTAAATGGTGTGGTGCAATTATCCTGAGACCTTGACCTTGGCCTAAGAAATTGACTTTTTGGTCAGAGGTGTATCTCGAGGTCTAACCTAACTTGGATCTCTTGTTCCTACCCAACGTTGATCCCAAGGTCCCATCAAAGGTGATTCCCGAGGTTTGACTTTGACACTTATCTTGAGGTCCAATTTGATGTGAATCACAAGGTCGAACTTCAACCTGTGCAAATTCTTACACTCACAGCAGGCCGAGCAACACTAGAGTAAAGGCAGACTCTATAAGTAAACTATCCCTAATAGACCCTACCCCAATTGATCACTCCATCGGTCCACTAAACCATTAATCAAGATCAAGACTGTTAAATTTGACAAGGAACTCTTCAATGGGGAAACCATAAAAATCATTTAAGGTGCCCAATTTTGATTTGATATCTAAAATTTAATCTTAATTGGCCATTAACTTGTATTTTTAGATAACCGTCAAACTAGTGATTTAGATATGAGTTAAGCTATCAACAGTTCAAATCAACGGTCTAAATTAATTAATGTCCAAAGAGTGAGAGAGAGAGAGAGAGGGAGAGGCAAGCACACACTCCTAGATAGTAACATGAGGCGTGCATTTCATGTGGGCCTCACAAGGCATCTTTTTAAACAATCCAGATGAGGCTTGCACGCTAGATATATTGGGCCTTCATATGTTGTTTCCTTCATGTACAAGGGATCATTGGGTCATAATTAATATTAACCCTAGCTCCTAGGCCCAATAACAACCTTTAAAACTAAGCCAAACTTACCTCTAGGCTTTAAGTCATGAAATGGGCTAGGATAGATCAATCTTGATCTGATTAAGAGAAGAGGAATGTTATGAACCCAATTCCCAATGAAAGAATCCTTGAGGGAATCACTCTCTAAACACTTTCGTGTCTTAAATGATTTTTTTCTTCTCTTCTTATTTCTCAACCATCAATTATAATTTATAGGTTCTCCTTAAAAGACCTTCCTAAATTCAACTCTAATTAAAATAAAAACTAATTCCTACATTAAAAAACTACTCTAACGATACTAATCCCACCTAAATCTGGGATCTTTATTCTTAACAAAATTAGAGACTTTTCTAATTTGGGGTCGTAACATCCCGCACCCTTGAAAACGATCTTGTCATCAAGGTCGATGCCCCCAAGAACCCAAATCGTATTTGACCATGGTATTGATGTCAACACAAATCTCGAGGTGCTATTAGTAACATGAATCTGGAGGTAGGCAGACATTAGGTTGTCCGGAGAAGCCTTATCACAAGTCTCAAAGCTTTTACTGGGTTGGTCTTTCTCTTTGGGTCATGGACTTTGGCTTATTAACGGGTTTTGTCTTTGCTATAGCCTTTGGCTTGGTTGGCACAAATTTAGGCTTCATCATTTGTTATGGGTTCTTATGCTTGCGTCGAAACTGCTGACACATGTTGGAACGCCTCCAGTCGATGATCCCTGCTTGCGAAACGGGCATTCATACTTGCCTTTTCAATCTCTATCCATCTTTTGTCCATGTGCATTAAATTGGCAAGCACTTCGGTCAATATTTGCTTTGCAAACTCATCCATGATCGCTTGCTCTGATACTAGATGTTAGGAACCCAGTTCCTAACATTCAACTCCTTGAGGGAGTCACACTTTATTTTTGACTCTTAGAGGGATTCAGGCGTGCTTTACACTTTCATGTATAATAAATTTTCTTATCTTCTTATTTCTCAACCATCGATTACAATTTATAGGTTTTCCTTAAAAGACCTTCCTAAATCCAACTCTAATTGAAATAGAAACTAATTCAAAATCCTAGCTATAGTTCAAATACCACCCAAATGTAAGATCTTTATTCATAACAAAATTAGAGTCTTTGCTATGGGGGAATGACTTTCAAAACACTTTCATGCCTTAAATAGTTTTTTTTTTCTTCTCTATTCATTTCTCTGCAATCAATTACATTATATAACTCTCAACCTTAGAGATTTACCCAATTCAAATTCTAATTGAATTAGAAAACTACCATAATATATCTAATCCTAATTAAATTAGGATTCTTTATTACAAGGACTTTTAACGAAATAAAGATAAATTAGGACTCTTTCTAAATAGGCAGCAACATTCCCGCACCCTTGAAAGTGACATTGTCCTCAAGGTCGATGCCACCAGGATCCCAAATAGCATTTGATGTCTACGCATCCACCAGGGTCCACAATTCTATCGTTCATGCAAATCTCAAGGCGGTACGAGTAAGTTGAATCCTAAGGTGGACGAAATCGAGGTTGTCCACCTGTTGGGATGGATGTCGTTGTGTTGAGCTTCATGTTGTTGCCTTCACCGACTTTGAAGTTGATGCCTTTTTTCCTTGGAGAAGCCTTCGTCGCCATTCTCAAAGCTTTTACTGGTTTGGTCTTAAGCTTTGGCTTCAATTTTGCTTTTGGCTTGGTCATGGCATTTGGCTTGGTAGCGATTTTTGGAGTCGTTGTAGCCTTCGATTTGGCTGGAGCAACTTTGGGCTTCATAGCTAGTTTCGACTTTGCTGGTGCTTTTGGTTTAGATGCAGCTTTTGGTTTAGATTTAGCCTTCAGCTTTGGTGCAGTCTTCAGGTTCGTGCGAAATCGCTGGAACTCCTTCATGGCACCTCGAAACTCATCTATGGCTTCCCGAAGCCCAGCGAAGTGGGCAACGATTTCTTCTATGTGTCACTACAATTCCCACTCAATGGAGAGGAGTTCCTTCCCTTGAGTTTCTTGTGCGAATCTCCATCCCACCAGATCGACATCTCTGATACTAGATGTTAAGGTCTTGGCCTTAACGATGGATTTTTGGGAAAGAGAGAGAAATAGAGAGAAGATAGAATTGAGATACTTTTTCCTTTGATTGCCCTTTCAATGACTCACAATATCCATATTTAAAGACAATATCCTTCTTGCTAAAATAGACTCCTAACCACTTGCCAATTACAATAGTTGGCTACAATTAGAAACAATTAATTTAGAAAATAATTAACTATGAACTCCTAATTAGACACTAATAATAATAGAATCCTAACATCTTTAATCTTAACAAAACATGAATCCTTCCTAATCTGAGGTCCTAACATCCCCTCCTTGGAATTTGACTTGTTCACAAGTTGAATCAATCAGCACGAATCTTGGGGGCAGTTGCAATGAGACTGCGAACAATGTGATGCCTTCCTTGTGGTGTGCCTTGCGGAAGAGAGGGGCACAAGTTACTTTCATGCGTCCTCGTAAGATGCCAATAGGTTAACACTCATGTTTCCTCAAGTAGAGGCAATAATTACAATTGCCCTTGCATATGTAACAGTTCCAATCGCCGTCTACTGTTTTGCCATACCAATTCTGAAGGCATGGTTGATAGTAATTGGCTGCACAGGCTGAACACGTACGCACCGGGTTAGACACCTTATGTTAGCATTGGTGACAGTGTGCATTGTCTCTGCTTATTTTTCACCCTTATTTGCAAAAATTCTTGTCTGCTGACTGGGCGATACACAAGCAACATGAATGGGGAATGCAAGCATATCCTTGCCGTTCTCGCCTTCCAACCGATGTTTATCCCCTATCGTTGATACTCTAGTGTATTTTACACACCATCTCGAACTTACTGAAGGAAGTGGCCATACCCCTTCCCCAAGCTTGTTGGCAATGTGGTATGTTCTCATTGTTCTCGGTTTCTGACAATTTCTTGCCCTTGATAGTTGGTGATGCAAGAATAGTCTAAGTGGGTGGCGGCATTGCATCAATTCGTGCAAAATAGGTGTTCATGGTGCTTATGAGTGTCTGGAGCTGCCCCGAGGTTCCCTGCATCTGCTTAGAAAGATAATTTAAATATTCATCACGTCGCTAGAAGAGGGCTTGAAGGGATACTTGAATGCCATTCATTCGAAGATGGAGCGTACGATTCTGGTCTTCAAGATTTGTGAGTCGATCTTCAACACGAGATTCCAACGTCATCAGTCGTTCCTCCATTTGGTCCTTGAGCCCTATTGTAATCGCTGGCTTTGATACCAAATGTTAGGAAGTTAACCAATACTCCAAAAGCACCTAGGCGATAGTGAAGTAGAAAGCTAAGCCCTTATACAGTTTGAGTCATAACATTCCACCACACTTCCAAGGCCGACATCTACTGTGGCCCACTCTAAGGCAGCTTTCACTCCGATACCCCTTTTTCTCATTTTTTGTGAACGGGCCCCCGACATTTTTTCGGTACCCCTATTTTCTCTTTTTGAGCGAGCCCCCTAGTCGCCCCTCCCATGACCTGAACCCGTGACGTGGGGTTGACTCTGATACCTAATGTTAAGACCCAAACCAATACACCAAAAGCATCTAGGTGATAGAGGTGTGGAAAGCTTAAGGCCTTTTAGGCCTTTTAGGATCCTAACATTCCACCATGCTTCCAAGGTCGACATCCACAGTGGCCCACTTTGAGTTGGCTTTCACTCTAGTACCCCCATTTTCTCACTCTTTGTGAGTGAGCCCTCGACATTTTTCTAGTACCTCTATTTTCTCTTTTTGAGAGAGCCCCTAGGTAGCCTTTTCCCCCAGGTTGCCCCTCCCATGACTTGAACCTATGACATGGGTTGGCTCTGATACCAAATGTTAAGACCCAAACCAATACACAAAAAGCACGTAAGTGATAGCAAAAAGCTAAACCTTTATACAGTTTTTTGGGTCATAATATTCCACCACGCTTTTAAGGCTGACATCCATGGTGGCCCATTCTAAGGTGGTTTTCACACCGGTACCCCTTATTTCTCATTTTTTTGTGAGTGTACCCTTGGTAATTTTTTCGGTACCCCTATTTTTTCTTTTTTTAAGAGAGCCCCCAAGTAGCCCTTTCCCCAAGTCGCCCCCCCGTGACTTGAATCCATGACATGAGGTTAGCTATGATACCAAATGTTAGAAACCTAACCAATACTCCACTATCACCTGTGCATTCACCAGGGTCCATGGTACCATCATCCATGCAACTCTCGAGGTGATATGAGTAAGTTAAATCTTGAGGTGGGTGGAATCGAGGTTGTTCGCCTGTTGGGATGGGTTGCGTTAGGCTTCATGTTGCCGCCTTTATCGACTTTGAAGCCGACGCCTTCTTCCTTGGAGAAGCATTCGTTGCCATTCTTGAAGTTTTTACTAGTATAGCCTTAAGCTTCAGCTTCAATTTTGTTTTTGGCCTTGTCATGGCCTTTGGTTTGGCAGTAGTTTTTGGCTTCGTTGCAGTCTTCAGTTTGACCGGAGTAGCTTTGAGCTTCATAGTTGGTTTCGGCTTTGTTAATGCTTTGGTTCATGCGAAATCGCTGAAATTCCTCCTTTATGGTATGTCGAAACTCATCTATAGCTTCCTGAAGCCTGGCAAAGTGGGCAATGATTTCCTCCATGTGTCGCTGCAATTCCCAATCAACGTGGATGAGTTCCTTCCCCTTGAGTTTGTTGTGTGAATCTCCATCCCATCAGATCGACAACTCTGATACCAGATGTTAGGGAGTAATTCCTAACGAAAGAAGAATCCTTGAGGGAATCACTCTCTAAACACTTTCATGCTTTAATTGGTTTTTTTTCTCTAAGTAAACTGACCCGATTCAGGTCAAGTTAAGTTTAGATCCGATCGAAATGGATCTGTGTTTGGGTGTTGGATCCTTACTACAAGTAGCTAATTTGTAGTGGATTCGATCTGTATATTTAATACATATATATGAACCTGATCAAGATCATCACATATGGATCACTTGTTGGATCCAAGTCGGACCCAAATCAGTAAAGGCTCAGGCTCCGAGGACCCCCTTTTTCTGACTCCTCTGAGGGTTGGGACTCGGGGCGTGGATTTCGCGAATCCAACGGTGGTTGATAGCACTGAGCTGGCATTTACTTTTTCATTAATTAAGTGAATGCCAGCTCAGCCCTATCAACCACCATTGGATTCTCTGAATCCACGCCCCAAGTCCGACTACCAAGAGGGGTCAGAAAAGGGGGGCTCCTGAGCCTGACCCAAATCAGAAAATACCCTAGATCCAAACCCGCACTGATCCCATTTCAAACCCTCACAAGCTTAACGCCATATCCAAAACCAGCCCAAGGTCCAGGTGCAAAAGCCCAATTTGCCATCCCAACACATTCTTTTTGGAAAACAGCCCATGGAAAAAACTCCATAAAACATAGATGAATGGATGTCGTTCACCGGATCAGGTTGACTTTGGGACTAGGAGACCGCTTCGGTGGGTCCTAACCCATGTATGCGGGCAGGGCCGCCTTGATACAAGTTGAGGCCTAAGGCGAAAACCTTTTTATATTTAATATATTAGTATATGGGTCGGGCTCAGCTGAACCCCTTTTTCCTGACCCCTCTCGGTGTTCGTGTGCTTGGCCGTGGATTTCAAGAATCCAATGGTGGTTGGTGGTTGTCAGCGCCGAGCTGGCATAACTCTTTTTACTTTTTGGGTGCTGACAACCACCGATGGATTCGTGAAATCTACAGTGAGTGCGCGAACACCGAGAGGGGTCAGAAAAGGGGGAGCCTGAGCCATGGTATTAATTAAAAACTTTAACTCTCTGTACCATGGAAAATCTTTTTTTAACAACTATTAGTGATAATAAAAAATTACGGAAAAAATTTAGATACAGAGGATTTCTGTCGCAGTTCATGTAGAGGACTCTCCGGCCCAATGATTATGTGGATGTTCAGCACACCGATCATCGGTGGATAAAAGCACTACAAATCAGCTTGATTGATGATTTCTAGCCATTGGATTTAACACCCAATTAAAACATTCTTGAATCCAACGGCTAGAATCAATTCTAAAAATACTAAAATCTATGGCTAAAGATAACCAATCAGGTTGATTTTTGGTTTGTAAATCCGACAAGGGTTGGGCGCTAAACATCCATGTGATTAGTGGGCCCGAAAAAAATGTGCTATGTAGCACCCATGGTTCGAAGTCTCGGCCGATTCCGTTATGGATCAGGCGATCCGGATCAGAATCGGAAGCCAACGATCTGAGCGATATTTGGGTCTTCTCGCCGATCTGTCCAATATTTGGGCGATCCGGATCAAGATTGGCGCCCTCCGGTCCCAAGATTTTGAACCATGGTAGTGCCTGGGCTTGTAGTGGGACCTGGGCTGGGGTCCTTCTCACCAAGGGGCCTTAGGCGAGCCTTAATGGCCGCCATAGACGACCATCACCATCTATAATACCAGAATATAATCATCCATATCCTATATTTGGACAATATGTACTAGTACTTTCTATATTCCCAACGTCCCAGTGAAAAAAAAGAAAGAAAGGAATTGAGCCTTATAAAAAATATTACTAGTTCAATCCCAACGACGACGGTCTTCGTAACGGCTATTACAGCACCAAAGTAACAGCTTAATTTGTAACGGTTCTCAATCCTCTCCATTACGTTATATACACCGACCTTAATATAATGGTACGTACTTTATAACCGTTATATCCGGTTATGACACCCGTTTACGCTTTTTTTAAGCGTGTTTTTTCAATTGTATATTAATGATATTCTATAGTATTTTTTTTTTAATATAATTTATACAAATACAATACATTAAATCAGACAATAATTATATATCATAAACAAGAACTGACCAGGAAATTAAAAACACACTCCTAAAATGGCGACTAACGGTCAGCGTCTACGTCCTTAACCCCGTAATTTTTATTATTTATTTAAAACCTTGATCCCAACAAATCCAACAACATTAAAAAAAAAAAAAAAAAAAGTTGAAAGGGAAATCCATAGTTAAAGATGAATATGATAATAATGTACAAGGCAAACCTTGACAAGTAACAAGTACATTTGGACATTAAACATAGCTAAGCAGGGACAGACCAACCATCTGAAGCAAAGTTATGAGAAGGAACTCCAATAGGATTTTTGCCCTTGGGTTACATTTTTATCACATAAAATATAAAACACAACATAGCCATTTTAGCAATTTAAGTGGTGTATCTCTCCATGTTACATGGCCCCCACAGCTTGGAACCTTGGTCCCTTAGGGAGGAACTTCTGATTAGCATAAACAGACATGTAGTCACCAAAAACAAACTTTGGGTAAGCTTGTTCAACCTCTTTGGTCACTGGGTCTATGATCAGTTCTGGTGCAGGAGCTATGGTGGCATTGAGAGATGGGTTATAGAAGGATGCGATCGATCTCCGGTTTCCATCCGGGGTAGCCAAGACGCGATGCCAAACGCTCTTATATCTGCCATTGCTTAGGACTTCAATCTGATCACCTGTGTTGATGACGATGGCGTTCTCCAAGGGTTGAACGTCGATCCATTCGCCGTCCTTCAGGATCTGGAGGCCACCTACCTTGTCGTCTTGGAAGAGCAATATGACACCTCCGGCATCCGTGTGGGCTCGGAGGCCGTTCACTAGCTCAGGATGAGGACAAGGTGGGTAGTGGCTCACCTTCGTGCCAAAGAAGGCCTGGTGCTCTGATCCCTCCCCACCGTTGAATGCCTTCTCTATGTATCCCTTGGGTAAGCCCAAGGTCTCATCCATTACCCCCATCAGCTTCTCAGCTAATTTCTTCAATTCTTGACGGTATTCCACCATGGTTTCCCTGTTATCAATATCACAATATCCCAATTAAACAAGGAAGTTGGATGATTTTAAGAGTCTGATCTATAGACATTTTCTTCTTGCCCATCAAGTTCTCCATACTTACTTGAATTCTGGAGGTTGGGAAGTCCATTCGTTATCGTTTTGAATAGTGAAAACATCCTCCCAATCCACATTCTCCAACTTCTCACCGGTGTTCGCATCGACCAAATCATTCAACAACTTCACCGGCATCGAGTTCTTGAAGCCGTCTTCTCTTTCCAACTTATAGTACTCAGAGCACAGCTTCTTCACCTTCTCAAGGAGCTCCACATGAATCCCATGGTTCACCAACTGCAACAAAGAGTAAAAGTAGTGAGATGCTAAGCAAAACAAAGCTAAATATGCTATCTCCGTATCGATCATGCTTGGCAATAGGTCGATCGAACTATACGTGTCAAGCCCATTACCATGGCCTTAGCTTAATTTCTTTATCGATGCAATGCACGACATGTTCGGCCTCGCATCCCATCACCAAGAAATCAAGAATTTTGATGGAGATGGGAATCTTCAGGCACCATTAATCTTATTACGTTATCGTTAGCATGTGTTTAGAAAAATTACCTGGAAGAATCCCCATTCCTCACACCCATTTGCGATCTGAGCCAATGTCTTGGCCCTCTCCTCGCCGTCGAGCTTCGAGAAATCAATCACCGGAATCGCCATTGTACAGTAGTACTGAGGAGAAGACAAAGAAAGAGTGATAAGAGAGATTATTGTGATATTTCTCTTTAGCAGTGATGCACAAAATGTGGTGGAGGGTAGCTTCCCTTTTATAATAAAGTTTAGGCGCCATCTAGGATGTCAACACCTTTATTTTATATTTCTTTTCCCCTTTTTTTTTGTAAAAAGAAGCCGTTAGGGTAAGGGGTTGGACGAGTAAAACTTCTATCACACGAAATTGTAAATCACACAATCACTAGCCAATGAGTTCTCGGCACGTACATAGGTGCTTTGCAACGTACCCATTGCTTTTGCTTTTTAGGTGTACGTGCCGAGAACTCATTGGCTGTGTTTGTGTGATTTGCAATCCCATTGTGACAGAAGTTTTACTCGGGTTGGACGGTGCTTTTTATTAAAAAAACACACAAGGTCAATACTTTTGTGGATACCCACAACACAAGTATTCTCATCTGGTGATATGCCTTATTTTCCATTATTATTATTTTTGATCCTTCCTAGTTTTGTTCTAGTGGGTGTGGGTAGTCAGAACTCCACTCCAAAAAGTAGGAGGTTCTGAGTTCAAATCTCCTTGGGGCCATTTCCTGTAAAGAATAGGGTAATAAATGGCTCAGTCTATATTCTCTCTTATGTAAATCGCATTGGCCTGAGGCGGCCCGGTAATAACCTACAAAACTAGAATAACGGGCCATAGGCATGGCCATGCGAACAACAACGCTAGACAAAATGGCTGTGAATGAGTTTCTCTTTCTTAGAAGAAGATGAAGAGAAGAATCATAAAAACATTAGATTAATTGCACCCAATCTCTTCAAAAATGTACTACAAATATGGCTATAAACACACGATTTTTATCTGAACTAATCACCAAATAAGTTTTAAAAGCTCATTAGTCTAAAAAACCCCACTACTTAATATCTTCAAAAGCTCTCATTGCTCTATGTTTGGCAAATCAAAGAATAATATTCTTGGAAACCTCCATAATAGGTAAAACAATTGTCACTTTGTCTTCCTTTGTGGCTACAAAAGGAGTATGAAGAAAATCGGGTTTAGACATTGGTGACTCAATAATGGGCATCTCCAATCTAAATGACACGGTACACTCCGGCACGTGTGGAATGAATGACTATCATGCCTGGGGGGACTAGTGGGATGCTCTAAGAGGTTTGGATAATACCCACAGTTTCAGGAAAAAAAGAGAGGATATATTCATATAAATCATCATGATAGACCCATCTTATTTAATTTTTGTTTTTTTACTAATTTTTCTTATTTTATGATCTCTGCCGACTATCGTTCGATATGTTGACTAGCCGGCCCCATTATCTTTGATTTCACCCTTTGACTTTTTCACATGGACGTGCTTTTTTATAATAAGAAGGGATAATTAAAATAATAAAACTAGTTTGTAGGCGTGGTTTCAGGGTTAAGGAAGGCATAAGAAGACTGATAAACAAAGCTATATCATTAACCCTATTTTAATAATACTGATCATATTGTCAACTCCATTACAATTATTATATATAAAAATATAATAAAATATGTATTAGAATGGAATGATTTTGTCACTCAGAATTATAAAAATTTATTTGAAATTTAACAAGCGATATGTACGTACGTACACATGGCGTACTGCAATCGCGCCTTTGAATTTATTCTAACTGTCCTCATGTTAGGATACTCTTCCGAATGCGAACAGATCGTTCTGACCATCTGATCAAGACCCTATTTTTGGAAAATTAAACAAATCATCGATGGTTACTTCGTAACCACCCGGATTAATTAGATCGTGAATTAAAATCTATATTTTCTATTGTTTGCATATGTCGCTGCGAGCATTAATCCTTTTTTTTTTTTTTTTTTGAATTTATTTTCAACTAAACGTAAATAACAGTTAATGTTGCAGCATTAACGGTAAACCGTTTTTTAAACCATGGTCAAGATTAAACAGAGAAGAAAGGGAATCAAGAAGGTGGTGAGCATGGACTCATGGGTAGGGTGGCCGGCCAGGATTTGTTTAAGGGTTTAAATGCTTCATGACAAGCTGGCTAATTGAAAATAGGGAACTTAGTTGAAAGGAACATGGGTTTGGTGTTGGAGGTTCAAGGTGAACGTGTGATTGGGAGGTGGAGAATGATAATTATTTAATAATTATTGGGAAATGATAGTTTCAGGCAATTTTTTTTTTTTTTTTCTTGGCCAATTAGTGCAAATATATGGACTAGGGTTTAAAAAACGTTCGTTATAACGGATTCAAACTTCCACCGTTATGTTATGTACCGTTTTAAGACGCTCAGAAAATAACGGCCCTTATTTTCTGTTATGACGGAAATAATGACCGTTATTTTCTGAAAAAAATTGTTAAAGCTTATTGAAATTTTGAAATTTGAATTTTGGCGCAGTTATTTTCGTTATTTTTGGTGATTTTCCATTTTTGCCCCTGTGCATTACAATCGGTTATAATGACCATTATTTTCTGAAAAAAAATTGTTAAAAAACGCCCGTTATTTCTGTTATTTTCCGTTTTTGCCATTATTTTCCGTTATAAATTTTATTGAAATTTTGAAATTCAAATTTGAATTTTGGTGCCGTTATTTTCCATTTTGCCCGTATATTACAATCCTTTATAACTGAAAAAACAGTAACGCCACAGTCCGTTGTACCGTTATAACGGCCCCTTTTAAACCTTGACATGGACCACTATGTGATTGTAAATTCATGCAGGAAAATTTCAAAGTAGCCTAAAAATATAAAAAAAATCGGCCTTGAAATATCACTTCCCAAAACTTCCATTAGGGTTTTATTTTTTCCTTTTAGGGTATGGTGTTGAGTCGGCCATTAAAGGCCACTAATTCATTCCCCCATGCCATTGTTTACGGATGAAATCCTTGGCACAGGTGACATTTGAGTAAATATTCATTCATGGGGTTGATTCCCTTCCTTGCATTTCAAGTTCTAACCCTAATTTTTTTTAGAAGAACTCTCCTCCACATGGAGGGGCCCTGTCATGGTGTTCCTACAAAAAAAAATAAAAAAATAAAAAAGAAATGGTCTAGGGTCCCTGTCATGGTGTTCCTACAAAAAAAAATTAAAAAAAAGAAAAGAAATGGTCTAGGGTGTCTGCACTTAGATTTGGTGTATGGTCTTTGTCGTTGATGATTTTTAATCAGCTTGATTAGAATATATAGTAATCATTGTTTTTAATAATTTGAATCAAACATTAATCTAGCTAGGTCATGTTCTAGTTGCAATGGCAAGATCTAAATCAATCTGATCTATTTCATGAAAAATTAAAAGAATGCGAATGAATTAAAAAATAATATTTATATCATATTTAAATTTAGGAAATAAAAATTTGATGTAATTATCCTTTTTTTAATAATTTGAATCAAACATTAATCTAGCTAGGTCATGTTCTAGTTGTAGCGGCAAGATCTAAATTCATCTGGTCCATTTCAAGAAAAGTTAAAAGAATGTGAATTAATTAAAAAATGAAATTTATATCATATTTAAATTTAGAAAATAAAAATTTGATGTAATTATCATTTTTTTAATAATTTGAATGAAGCATTAATCTAGCTAGGTCATGTTCTAGTTGCAACGACAAGATCTTCGAGAAAAATTAAGAGAATGCAAATTATTTAAAAAATAATATTTATACCATATTTAATTTTAGAAAATAAAAATTTTGATGTAATTATGATTTTTTTCCAAAATTTCAAACCAAACCCTAAACTACTGAGATCGTCATTTTAGTTGAATCGACATTGAATGATTCAAAATTTATTTAATTAATTAAAATAAAATTACTAAAATATACAATAAAAATTAAAAAAAAAAAGAAATAGTAAATTAGCAACAATATAATACATATATTTTAAAAAATTAGGTTGATTGATTAATTACACTTAAAGATAAAATAAATAATGAATTGGAAAAAGGGTCAGGCTCCAGTTACTGCCCTAAAATGATAATTAGAAAATAAAAATTTGATGTAATTATCATTTTTTAATAATTTGAATCAAACATTAATCTAGCTAGGACATGTTCTAGTTGCAATGGCAAGATCCAAATCCATCTGGTCTATTTCATGAAAAACTAAAAGAATGTGAATGAATTAAAAAATAATATTTATATCATATTAAAATTTAGAAAATAAAATTTGATGTAATTATCCTTGTTTTTAATAATTTGAATTAAACGTTAATCTAGCTTGGTCATGTTCTAGTTGCAATGGCAAGATCTAAATTCATCTGGTCCATTTCACGAAAAATTAAGAGAATGCGAAAGAATTTAAAAAATAATCTTCATATCATATTTAAATTTAAAAAATAAATGTAATTATCATTTTTTTTCAAAAATTCAAACAAAACCCTAAACTACCAAGATTGTCATTTTAGTTGAATCGACCTTGAATGATTCAAAATTGATGTAATTAATTAAAAATGAACTTACTAAAATATACAATAACAATTATAAACAAATAATCGTAAATTAGTAACAGTATAAATCTCATATATTTTTTAAAACTTCGGTTGATTGATGAATGGCACTTAAAGATAAAATAACTAATGAATTGAAAAAAAAAAAAAGAAAAAAGAAAAGAAAGAGGCATAGATTTTAAAATATTAGCATTAAAATAAAAAAAAAAATAAAGCGTATAAGATACACAATATATCTCTATCAAAGTGGTAGACTTTGAAATTTAGGGCCTGTTTGGTACGTGAGAAAAAGAGTTCCGATAGTGAATATTTAGCCAGGCAAATATTATCTTGGCTAAATATTTGTTCATATCAATATTTAACAACATTTGGTACGTGTACAAGCTAGCTTACTTCGGCTTACCTCATTTTCTTTTAATTTGAGTGGGTCCCATATATCAAAGTAAGTAAAAAATGGGTTAGGCGAGTGTGGAACCGCATATTATGTCAATGGATAAAAAAAAACTCATTTTTATTGAAAATAGTGATTTTCCCGCGAGAAAATAAAATTTTCCCACTAAGGCTTAATTGGCGTGAAAGTATTTACACAGGGGGAAGGTGATCAAATGTTTTTCCGCCGTGGCAGGCAAATTTGTGATCCCGGCTAAATATTTGCCAGGGGCAAGTGGCTGCCAATCGCGCCCAGACGAATATTAGCACGCGCAAATATTTTATTTTCCCGCCACGGTGCGTTACCGAACAGGCCCCAGTGAAAGAGGGTATGGTAGGATCTCCAAATGGAAAATGCTATATCATACGGATAACCGGACAAAATTAAACATGTGATGTACATGTTTAAGGCCATTTGACCATTGGATGCAAGAGTCAAAGTCTACGAGGCAACAACTACGTGGATCTCTGGAATCCAACGGTTAATGAACTCAACCGCACATTTTTTTTGTCCGGTTTAAAAGGGACCGTTATAACAGTATAACAGACCGGAGGCGTTACCATTTTTTCCGTTATTACGGATTGTAACGCACGGGCAAAAAAAGAAAAAAAAAAAGGAAAATAATGGAAAAAATGGAAAAAAAAAAAAGACCAACCTCATTGAATGTAGTATGTGGTTGAGGTTGAGATATTAATTAGCAGCATCTGGAGCAGTACTTCTCAACAAATGCTGTTAATAACTAAACAAATGCTGCTAACTGCTTCCTGAGTGGTGCATTTAATCCACCACAAAACCTATAATGTCTAGTACTTCTCACATCAACCACTACCCTAATTTGTAGACTTTCTTTCCCATTCAATATTAATTTAAAGGCTCAGGCTCCAGTTACATAACACTATATGAGCCACGTGGCACACTCTTAGAGGATTCTGACCGTATGGATGTTTGGCCAATCCCAATGTGGGCCTACAAACCAAAAATCAGCCTGATTGGTGATTTATAGGTGTTGGATTGGACTTATTTTCATGGGTTAATCTCAACTGTGGGAATTTGAGCAATATTTGAGGTACAAAGATCTAGCGCCTAGAAATCACTAATCAGGCTGATTTTTTGTTTGTAGGTCCACTAGGAGTTGGCCAAACATCCATACGGTCGGTCAGAGTCCTCTAAGAGTTTTGCCACATGGCTCATATTGTGTCTTGTAACCGGAGTCTGTCATTTTAGGCGGTAACCGGAGCCCGAACACTAATTTAAAATCAAATAACCAAGCATTGGCTACCTTCTTTACCAGCTTGGTGAGTTAGTAATGTCTTCACCCACTAATCTGCTTGCCTGCCAGTATTTAGAAAAGCGTGCAAGATGTGCATCGAGTTAAGACGTTTGCATCAATCTCAGGCTGACACATGTTGTTCTGTTATGACACGTGCTAATTCGAGGATCAGAACACTTTTGCATCCCACCTACTCGAATTACTTGTCTGGGTTAGGGATTCTAAATTGCACGTGAACAATCCTGATTTAATAGATTATATCAACTGACTCAGATTAAATAGATATACTATGTCTGGTCCGTTTGATTTAATGCAAACAATACAACAGTGCGGAATATAAATTAGTCACACAACACACGATATTTTACGTAGAAACCATTTTAGAAAAAATCACGGGACCTCGTTCAGATGTGAAATGTATCACTATGCAAAGTTAACAATACAAGACTTGCATATTGTTTAACACAATTTTTAACTCGCATCCATCTTTCAAGTCCACTGTCAATGCTATTCGTACTTCTCGTATACAACGCAGCTAATCCATGAAATAGAAAAAATTTAGCAATCTTTCCAACCAATAAAAAATTAAGAAATTGACCAACCCACCAACCTTATCGTTGGGTTAGGATTGGAAAATCTAGGCCCGACCTTGGGTTGGGTTAGGGTTCACATCCTTTAAGGTTAGGTTGGACTAGGGTTGACCCCCAACCAGACCGAGTTGCAGCCCTACTTTTTCTGTCCTTGGAGTAGAACCAGAGTTGGCTTTTTGGGAATAGATTGTCACAAAAAACCAATCCTTCCCAAGCCTAAAAGCATGAGCTTTCCAAATAGATTCTTAATTAGAAACTTTCACAACCCAAATTTGCATTATGGCACCAACCATAGGTTGCATTGGGGGCACTTGGGCTTGTTAAAATACCGAACCGCTGCCATATGGGCCCAGAGACTGCATGGATGTTCGGCCCAACCCTTTGTGGATATACACACCAAGAATCATACTCAATGCTTGATAAAAATTACTAAAGAAATGATAAAAAATAATCGTCAAAGAAAACACGATATTTTCAATATCGACCGAACACATAAAAAACCAAAATGTAATTTCAAGGGCATTTTGTAATCTCACACGAGGGTTCTAGTTTGATAAGGACAAACATCCATGAGTTGCTTCATTTGCCAAAATTTAATGTAGATGTTTGTCGATATGCTAATACATATATATAGTTTGTATGTCGGGTTCGGGTTGGGTCTGGTTGGGCCAAGCCTCAGCCCTGACCTAACCCTATATGATCGGGTTACCAAAAATCTGGCCTGAGCCCAACCCAAGTTCCGAAAAGGCTAACCCAACCCAACCTTAACATCGGATTCAACCTGTCAGGCTCGGGTTGAGCCCGCCCAAGTTGCAGCCCTAAAAAGCAGGACCAATGAATTATCCCCACACGTGCCAAAATAACTAGATCTGGACTAACTTTGGTTGGTCCCAGTTTTTGGGTTTCCAAACATGCCCTAAGCGTTGGAATGGGTCGTTTTCATGGGTTGATTTTTAACCGTGGAATTTGAGCATTAGTTGGGGTACAAAGATTCCAAAGTTTGAAATCCCTAATCAAGCTGATATTTGGTATATGTACGTTCACCTAGGGATGGACCAAACATCCATACAGTTAGTGTCCTCTAAGAGTGGCACGTGGCTCATACTGTGGTCCGACAACAAAGTTCTACTCGACCTAGAACTATCAATAGTCCAGACATGATCACTTGGCAATTCACAGCTAGGATTAACATGGAACTGTATGGGCTCATTTGGGCCCACCGCTTGAGCCTGCTATCTAGTCTGGCTTGTATTGGATCGGTTCCTCTACAAACATTGATAGCACTCCTCTCCAAAATGCCACCTGGTACACTCACCTGGTACACTCTTTCTGTCCACTGACCCCATGAATGTTTGGCCCACCCACAGACCAAAAATCAACCTGATTGGTGATTTCTTACCCTAAATTTGAGGGGTTTTTTTCCTGTCATGGGCTCAGACTCATCATAAGCCAGTTTATGAAGCCCATGATGAAAATAAGCTCAAATCCTATGGCTAGAGGTCGTCAATCAGGCTGATTTTAGTGTGTAGGTTCATTAAGGGGAGGGCCCAAAAAGAGTGCCACGTGGCATTTTATACAGAGGTCCTATCAAGTTTATATAAGATCAGGTCCTATACAAGCCATACTCCTGTGTATCAGCCAACCATGAGAAATTTGTCGTGGTGAATGGGGGAGTAAATCTTTAATGACGGACGTCCTTCGTCAACGTTGATGACAAACCACAGTATGACCCACGTGGCATACTTTTAGAGACTACCGGACTGTATATAATGTTTGGCCATCCCTAGGTGGATGGTGGACCTACGTACCAAAAATCAGACTGATTAGTAGATTCTAACCTTTGGATCTGAGTACCCAAATAAATGCTTGATTCCCTAGTTAAAAATAAATCCATGAAAAAGACTCCAATCCAACAGTTATAAAGCACTAATCAGGCTGATTTTTTGGTATGTAGGTTGATTTATTGATGACCAAACATCCATACGGTCAGTGATCTCTAAGAACGTGCCACATGGCTCATATTGTGTTCCGTCATCAATGTTGACTGGTGTTTGTGCCCGTGCTCAGCAACGGTACTATACAGTCAAATTTCCTTAAGAGACGAACTTGACCAAACTTATTAATCATCCCTTCAGCCAAGATGAAGATTAGTTTGTAAAGGATAAGGGTTTTGGTCTTGTTATCTATATAACAAAATAGGGAAGTTGTCTCCCCCTCTTATAGGCTTCATAAAGAAGGGCTGAGATCTTAACCCCCAACTGAACGGTGGATCTCAGCCACTCACACCCAATTTGACAAACGCTTTGTCGAGGAGTGCCGTGGGCACGGGGCACCTACTAGTATGTAATAAGTCAACATAAAAAAGTTCAATCATCATACGGTTAAGATCATCATCTTATAGGTTTCTTATTACTTCAATGGTTGTGATATTAAAGGCACAATACCTGAACCGTTCAATTGATCGGAAATCTCTTTCATGGGGAGGTCTCAGGATCTGATTTTTCAGTTATGCCCCATGTTGAGAGATGGTCTACCAATATAATGGCCGAGATCGAGAAGATCTCAAAATAACAAAATGGGTAAGTATGAAAGTTAACACCAAGCATCTTCACTTCCTAGTTTCCTTGTTTTCTCTAGGGGGGCGTTTGGGGACGAGAAGTAAAAGCACTTCCTGTAGTAGAGTTAACACTAGTTGATTTTTTACCTCTAAAAAAGTATTAGAAATTAAAAATGTCGGCATGCCTTCTAGTTTTTGAGAAGTAATTTCTTTTAGAAGTAAAAAGCTAAAAGTTTTAGCTTCAGTTTTAAGTTAGTTCTAAACTTTTCAAAAGTTATAATATGAAACAGACTCCAATCCAACTTTTTAACTTTTTGGCTTATAGAAGTCAATAAGTAACTTATTTTTGTGTTGCCAAAAGCCCCCTAGATTAGTGGAGGGCCCATCATATAAGATTGAAAAAATATATGATATCGTACGTGTAAACAATAAGCGGATAAAGATTACAGGAGAGAAAAGATAAGATCGTACGGTTCAAAGAGACTACTTTCTAGAGTTAGTTTTCTAAAAGATCAGTATTTCTATAAGTTAGGTTTAAGAAATCTTAATCAAACGTGTTTAATTAATGAGCTTAAACTTGTTGGTGGTTTATAGTCGTGAGATCTGAGCATTATTTTGGGGTACTCTGTCCAATGCCTAGAAACCACAAATGAAGAAGTTTTTTTGAAGGCAGGTCCACATAGAACTGGTTCATTCATCCGTGTAGCCAATAATCTCAAATAATGTTGCCATTTGGCGTTTTAATGTGTGGTTCGCATGATTGGATAAAAAATGAGATTGCGATAGAATAAAAAATTTTAATATAGGAATAAAAAATGACTATTTAGCATATCCATTGTAGCCGCCATACTAAGGACTAGGCCGATGAAGAACTTCAGGATTACATTGTAAAAATATAGAGAATAATTCAACTGTTTAAACCTAAGGACAATGATACAATAAAAAAAGCTTAAGACTGAAAAATAAATCAGCCCGTTCTCTCTAATCAGTAATACCTAGAAGGGAGGGGTGATTAGGTTATCCAAAAATTAATCTAACCTATCACAAGTTTACTGGTCAAGGTGATAAACTCGCATGCCTTAGTTGATTGATAAAATGATTATCACAACTGACTCAAATCAAATATACCTCAGTGCTATATTGTCTTTTCGTCGTTTGATTTAATCAATAGATTTAGCGGAACAACAATCAAACATCCACAAGACAAAGAGCTTTTAGCGTGGAAACCTTAGCCAAGGAAAATCACTGGACCATGTCCAAATAGAAAATATCACTAACTGGAAAGTTCAACGAAACAAAGGTTACTTACGCAGCACCGTTGCAAATGCAGCTTACAACCTTAGTCAAGGCCTACTGCCGATACGTCTACATCATCTGAATCAACGCTACGAATCCACGCGTGCCCTTCTAGCCAAGAAGCCTTGTCCGCTTGTTTAGTTTGGTACACCCCAAACCTACATTCGATTAGCCACTCCGATCTTAATTCTCGACTCTCCAACCTTTGCTAAAGGTGAAGGATTCAGTACACCCTGAACCCTAAGTTGTTCAAATAGTGTTGAGACGCACTGGTACTCTTAGACTACTAGGTCAAGTTTCTATGTGGAAGACCTAAGCTGAGTAAGAGATCAAGCTTTTATGAGAACTAAAGGCTTTTTGCTATTTGAATGGACACTCTTGATAAATAAAACTTTCTTCTCTGTATTCTAAAGTGTAGCAGTATATATTGTAAAGCCAGAGAGGAGTTATATTTATAGAAATCGTAGCTCAGAGTCTTTTAGAAAGTGAGATAAGTAGGGACTAGAATTTTTGATCTGAAAAAGACTCAATCTGTGTGAAGTCCAATCGATTGTACTCTGAGTCCAATCTATTGGGCTAAGTCCAATCGATCAAGCTAAGTCCAATCTATTGTACTTTGGGTTCAATCGATTGGTCTTATACAGATAGGTTTTTCCTTCGTAAGTACAATCGATTGTACAAAGTCCAATCGATCGGACTTAAATAAGTTTATGTCCCATAAGCTCCAATCGATTGGGCTTCAATTAAGTTCTGTCTCGTAGAGTCCAATCGATTTCACAGAGGTCTCCAATTGATTGGGCTTTGTCCAATCGATTGGTCTAAATAGTCCAATCGATCGACTTTCCAGAAGTCAATAAAATTGACTTAGACAGGTCTGTCCATTGACTAGGTTTGATCATTATATTTTGTTCATTTTAAACCTATTCCTATGGTCACTAAGTCACTTACCTTCCTAATCGAGCATACACGATCTATAACCGACAAATGAGCAGTTACTCAGACGACTCATGTTGTCAACCGTCTGATCCTTGCTGACTCTGTCTTCTAGTCTTCACATAGTCGGCGAAGTATGCGCACCACGACATCTTCGCACTACACTGGTGCTCGTAGGTAAGGTTAAATGAATGTTTTATGTCATTTAAAATCTTTGCCAAGCTAGAATATGAAAATATTCTTTACAATCTCTCAATTTGGCAATTCCGTGACAAAAAATATTTAATTATATAGAAGATAAACAAAGAATTCAGAAATACAATCCCACACTTTTACATGATTCACTCACTATCTCACAATCTCTCGGAGATAACAAACAGATAAAAATAAACGCTTTGATCTGTTTCCTACATATTCCGCCATCAAAATATACCATGTAATATCACCGGCAGAAATATTTAGAAAATAATTAAGCATAGTAGTGAGTTAATTATGTACATCACAGGTAGAGAAATAGGTAAACTAATATAAAATTTTACTCCCCCTATCTCATGCAATTACTAGTTTACCTCATCTGATTTTTCTCTTCCCCTTTTTGTAACAGAATGACAAAGGCATAGAAAAATAAACAGATAAATTGAATGCATAATATATTATCATGAATCAAGAGTGCATCACAATATATAACAAAATACCAATAATACCCTGTCATATACTATGATAAAAAGGTTTATACTTTGGAATACATCGACAAGAAAGAAAAAAAATATAACCACTAAGTAAAAGAGTTTATTTGAGTACAATGATCTCAAAGAAAATAAATATAGATAACTCTAGTAAAGTCTCTCCCGATGAGACTAAGACGATGGTCCAGTAACATCATGCTAGTCCGGGACAAGAAATAGAAGATGTTGTCCGAAGCCCATCATAGTGAACTGATGATCCATGTAACGTTGCATGTCCGTCAATGTTCCAGTTATCCGATCGAAACCAGCATCCTGTCTCTCCTCTAAATGACGGAAGCTCTGTGAAGTCCGCTCCTCATGTGAGCTAAGTCACTGATCAAATCCAATCATTTGATGATGAAGGGACTCTAAAGTATACGTCGCATGCATCTCAGGTGGCTGTACGTAGGATGGCTGAGTCTCAGGATGATGCATCTCAGTGTCTGTATGATGTGCTCCCGGCTCTGTATCATCTCCCAAGTCATCATCAAAGATGTCTTCGAAACCAGAGGGAACCTCAGTAACACTACGAACTTGAGACAAACTCTTCCGAATGGTAGAGGGTCCAATGGGTCCCATGGGTGCACACACCTCCTCTGATGGTGAGATCGGTACATCAATGAAGAAGAATAGAACTCACAAGAAGAGGAAAAGGAAGACAGGGATGATTAAACAGGTTGCTACTAGCTCTGGCCATGGCCTGAAACATGAATCGAGGAAGGTCAATGACAAAGCCAATACCAAGATGATAGAGCAACTGAAGACGATCAATGTTCACCTGTGCCCCATGGCCATGTGGATCAATGTTGTACCCACAAATCAGGTACAACAATCAATAATCAGGAAGAAGAGATGTAAGTGGAATATACAATCTCCAATCTAGTGACTAACTAGTGAGAGTCTCAGTCAGGATAACTCTGTCAGTCGTCAAAACACGAGTCCAAGGGAGATACTCATCCAGAGTAGATGACGAGGAATGCTCAATAAAGTAGAAGTCAGATCAGGGGTAATGGTCAAGTGAGCCCCAGAGACATAAGTCTCAAACAATAGCGACTCTCGTCATCGCACTGAATGGAATACATGTTGGCATAGAACATTTTAACCAGAACAGGATAGAAAGGCATGTTTAAACACATAGCAAGAATCCACTCACGAGAAGTAAAAATGGAATGAACAAAAGATCTCATGATAGAACCAAATTCAACCACCATCTCAGTAGTGAATCTATGAATATTGAAATGCGCAAATCTGTCCCTAACCAAAGAAGATAGAAAAAGAGAAATAAGAGCACTCACCAGCAGGAGTTTCTGTATGACCAGATCGACCTCGAGATCGAGCTCTCCTAGATCCTCGAGATGACTCTCCTCTCTCAGAGTGTCTAGAGGTACCTAGTCTCCTTTCTCGTTTGGCACGAGATTGACCACGAAGCACAAGTGGTTCACCATCATCACTCTCATCGTCAAAGTGAACAATGGTCTTCCGACGTCTTGGATTGTCCGCCATAAGAACAAGAATAGGAAGCAAATACTACAAAAATCCAATTTCGAACAAAAATAGCCCAAAAACCAACGAAGAAGATGAAGTGAGAAATTAGAGAAATCGAGAAAAACTCACCACAAAAGTTTAGAGGAACAGTAGATCGGGCACTTGCGATCGATTGGGAGAAATTTGGGAGGCGGAGGGATCGATTGAAGTTGAAAATGACCCATTTTGGATTTTATAAAAATGAGTGCCGCACTGTCCAATCGATTGGATAAGTAACCAATCGATTGGATATTTTCCAATCGATTGGTATGTACATTCCGATTGATTGGACTGTACAGTCCGATCAATTGGAGAAGTTCTGATCGATTTTGCTGCGTAGTCTAATCGATTGGACTCAGGGAAACTATTTTTTAAAAAAATATTTTTGAAATTTAAGGTTCATTTTCTACGTCCCCTAGCACAATAAGTATTATTTTTTAAAATAAATCATGATAATAATACTCAAAAAATGTTAAATTTCAATTCATGAATCAATCTTGATAGGTATTAAAATTGAGTTATTTAGAAAAAATGACTAATCAGATTAGTTCAGTTTTGTTTCATCAAAAAAATATCAGCTCTTTTAGAATCTTGTACAAGTCAGACACCACTAGTGATAATAGATTCAAATATCAATAGTAATATAATTAAGTGTAAGTGATTTGATTTTAACTGTGGTACAAGATAGAGTTCAGTAATAATTTCTCATATAAATCAAAATCTAGAGATATCTTGTATCCGACCATAAAATCCTCATTAGAGCTATTAGGGATTCTCACATATCACTCATACAATTTTTATAGGTATATTTGCTAATAGGATAAGAATTTTTCTAGCAAATTTGGTTGTTTTTTCATCCATTTTTTTATTTTGTAGTAGCTTTAATACTCCCCGTAGGTAGCCCTCTTCTGCAGCAATTAGAATCAGACTTCAATAATAACTAGGGCCATACAGACGGCTTTCACTCTAGTTTTTGGAGGTAGCTATTTTCTTGGCAACAATAACTCACATTGGGAAGTCAACAATCGATTATAGTGGAGTTTCGAAATCAACTGAAGGTATGAACGCTACTAATTTGAAGTCATAATCAGTAGAAGTTTATTCCTAATTTCAATAATACAAGATCTCACACCTCAATCAGATTCGTACCCACTAGAAAAATTAGTGTGCATGTGAAGATAAATCAGATATACTGTATCAATAATCACCTAATGCAAACTAGTAAAGTTGACAAATCATAATAATCAAAAGATATAACACTTAGATTAGCAAAACTTTACTAACATTGATACAATCAAATTTCTTGAATGTCCTCAAAATTACTAATCATAAAAAACAATCACAATAATTACCAACTTTAACATTCTTCTTAACATTGAATCTTTTGATTTTCTGAAAAAAAAATTATAATTTTTATAAGCGAATAAGAAAACAAACAACAATCCCCCCACAAAGAATAAGAATGAAAAAATAAAAGGGAACGAAGAGCTCATTGCGCCGTGATAGCACAATTCAGAACGTTTCCCTTTAGAGAATCTTTTCTCATCCACACAAATGTGATTTTTGTGGATTGAGAATTTCTATTAGGATCTCTTCTCTTTTGAGTTAAAGAACTCTGAAAATGTCTATTTTTCTCAAGGGTCTCAATTTTCTTGATTAAAGCTTTAGACCTTTCCATTAGGTCTTTCATCTTCCTAGACAACACATCCAATGAGCTCATAATGTGTCTTCATAGGAAGTTTTTTACTTGTCACATTCTGAGTTGAGTTCATCTTTTTCTCAAAGAAATTATGATGTCCTCTTCTTTGTTTATGATAGTCTCTGATCACATGACCCTGATTTTTGTAATACACACAAGGACGTTTGCTCTTGGCAATTTGACTTGATCAATAATCGGAGTGGAATAGCATTTGCTTTAACAAAAATCGTCTTGGAAGTAGACGATTTGTTCTGATCAAGTTTGTAACCCAAACCATGTTTATTAATTTCCATAGATTTTTCCCACACACAAAATCTCATCGAGCTTTGCAGAGCTCGACAAGAATCCTAGCACATCCCGTTTAGTTTTGAGAAGTTCATTTTCAAGGAATTCCTTGTGTGTTGTACAAGTTTTAAATTCACATTCTAGTGACCTGTTTCTTTTTAATAGAGACTCATTCTCTTGCTCTAAATCCATAGTTGACACTTTTAGTTTTTCTGTGTCACTTAATAAGGCTTCATTTTTAGAGTCAAGATATTTAACTCTATCAGATAAAACTTTATTTTTCTTTATGAATTTTATGGATTGCTCATACAATTCTTTCACACCAAGTGCTGAGTCATCCGTGTTCCCATTGTAAAGGTCTTCTAAACACTCATCATCATTTTTCTTGGATTCTCCATGAAATTCATAAGGACTATCAAACCGAACAACAAAAGCTATATACTTATCAGTCTTTTCATTGCTATCAGAATCATCAGAATGATCTTATGATTCTTCATCCCATGTGGCATTAAAAGATTTGGCCTTGCCTTTATATTCTTCTTTGTTGGGATAAATATTTGCAAAGTAACTGAACCCCTAGCATTTGAAACATTGGGGTTTGCTTGAGCGACTTTCCCTAAGAGTCCTTTCACTTTTGCTGCTTCTCTCATGAGGTTTGGCATGATCTTTAAATTTATCAAAAGGTTTATTATTCTTGAATCTATCATTTTTAGAACGAAAAAACTTTTTGAACTTTTTAACAAATAATGTCATTTCTAGTTCTGAGTCAACATCTGACTCCGAGTCCTGAGTTTCATAAACTTTAAGAGCTATACTCTTTGATTTATTTGGTTCTCTCAAATTCATCTCGTAAGTTTGGAGAGATCCAACCAACTCATCAATTTTGAGAGCATCGATATCCTTGCTTTCCTCAATAGCAATTACCTTAGCCTGAAATCTATCAGGCAAGGATCTCAAAATCTTTCAAACCACTTTAGATTCAGGTATGCTCTCACCCATTTTGTGGGCAGAATTCACAATATCATTGAGTTTGGCATAAACTCAGTAAATGTGTCATTCTCCTCCATTTGCATGGATTCGAATTTAGTTGTCAGCATTTGCAGTTTAGATATTTTGACTACTAACGTTCCTTCATGGGTAACCTTGAGAATGTCCCATGCCTCTTTAGCCAAAGTGCAAGTAGAAATTTTACGAAACTCATTCATGTCTACCGCATTAAAAGTAACATTCAGCCATTTGCTAGTTAGACAACACTAGTCAGTGTCCTCTTTGGTCCAGTTGGCTTTAGGTTTAAGAATAGTTTTATCTCCTACGGTCACTGTGGGTGGTGACCAACCATCCACTATAGCCATCCAGACTCTTTGATCAATAGACTTTAGAAAATCCCTCATCTTTGCCTTCTAATAAGCGTAGTCTTCTCCATCAAACAATGGAGGTCTGGATGTGTTTCAACATTCTCTTTGCATTTTGACAAATTAATGAAAATGAACTGGTTGTGCAGGAATCTAAATTCAGGTTATTAAACCTTTAATAGAATAACCCGCTTTGATACCAATTGAAAAATTAAACTGGTCGGTTCTCTTTAATCAGAAATACCTAGAAAGGAGGAGTGATTAGGTTATTCAAAAATTAATCTAACCTATCACAAGTTTACTAGTCAAGGTAATGTGATAAACACGCATTCCTTAGTTGATTGATAAAAAGATTATCACAATCGACTCAAATCAAATATACCTTAGTGGTATATTGTCTTTTCGTTGTTCAGTCTAATCAATAGATTTAGCGGAACAACAATCAAAATCCACAAAATAAAGAATTTTTAGCGCGGAAACCTTAGCCAAGGAAAACCATGGGACCATGTCCAAATGGAAAGTTTCACTAATTGGAAAGTTAAACGAAACAAAGGTAACCTACGCAGTACCATTGCAAATGCAGCTTCCAATCTTAGCCAAGGCCTACTGCCGATGCGTCCACGTCTTCTGAATCAACGCTACGAATCCACGCGCGCCATTCCAGCCAAGAAGCCTTGTCTGCTTGTTCAGTTTGGTGTACCCAAACCTACATTCGATCAACCACTCTGATCTTAATTCTCAACTCTCCAGCCTTTGCTAAAGGTGAAGGATTCAGTACACCCTGAACCCTAAGTCATTCAAAGAGTGTTGAGACGCACTGGCACTCTCAGAATATTAGGTCAAGATTCTATGTGGAAGACTGAAACTAGGTTTTTCCAGTCGTTGGATGGAAACCCTAGGCTCAACACATTTGTAAATTATCTGATTTTTAATCTTGTAAAATAGTGAAATTCTTGCACAATGGAAAATTGGAGTCGAATCCGCACTCGGGGTTAGTTCGCGCGATTCAAGAACATGAAATAATGGTTTTTCTATTGAGAATTGAAGAATGGAAGGGTAAGAGTGGTGGTTAATAGTCGAGATTTAAAACTTGCTTTCGAAAGAGATCATTGACAACTAACACCATCAACACATTTTATTCAAAGCTCTATTAATTCAAACTAAATCGAGTACATCAACTAATTTGTTCAACAAAATAGAAAAATAATTAACTAAAAAATATCTGAAAAATAAAGAGGCTAGTGAGAGAAAAAGCCCAAAAAGTATAGAGAGAAAGTTCTAAAGCCTAAAGAGAGAGTAATATAGATAAAAGGGAGTAATATAGAGAAAAAAAAAGAGAAAGAAGGGATGCTCTAGAGAGAGAATCTAGAGAGAGAGTGAGGGTTCTAGAGAGAGAAAATAGATAAATAAGAGAGAAGAGAGAAAAAGAGAGGAATAGAGAGAGAAAAAAAACTTACGATTACATCTACCCATTGAGATTGGCCTTAGAGGAGACCCTGGTGATGAAGGTGTGGATTGTGGAGGTGGATTGCTTGCTGCCCAATTGCAGCAATAATGATGTGGTGCAAGTGAGCAACCAGGTGGCGGCCGGTGATGTGAACCACAAGGAAGATGAAGGGCACTACACGATGGAGGGGTTTGAAGCCATGGAGCTTGTCCAGTTTGCTAGTGAGAGATGAAGCAGCAAGCCATGGTTAGCAAGCCGTGAGAGAGGGAGGAGAACCGACTGGTGAAAGGGTGTTGCATGCTACTGTTGATGCGGGCGATGGATGGAAAGTCGTTGGGCAGCATCACGTAGCAAATGATGGTGCCATCAGGTGGAGGTAATGGTTGTGGTGAGGATTCTGGCAGGATCACTGGAGTTGCAGACGGAGATGGATGCAGCGATTTTTGGCGGGTGCAACGGTGGAACGTTGGAGGAACACCTGGGTCTGAGTTGCTGCTCTTCCACGTGGATTTGAGTTGCAGTTTTTTTGAGGGGACTGAGTTGTTGCTCAAGGGAGAAACCATGGTGGATGTGGTTGCAGATCTGGAGCGACTGCACTATAAGGAGGATCATTGGAGGAGATGGTTTAATGGATGAGATGCATCTTGTGCCTGTAGATGAAAGAAAGGCCAAGCATAGCGCGGCGCTGCTACTGTAGCAGGTCGGTGGAGATGTGGTCTGCAACAGGTGGTAACAGCGTGGAGTGTGGTTGGTGTTGCAGGTTGCAACACCAGAAACGGTGTTGCTTGGTGCTCAACGGTTGGAAGCAGTAGGGGTTCGGCCAGGAGAGAGGGGGGCGGTAGTGAAAAGGGTGAGAGAGGAGAACGTGTTGGAGAGAAGAAGAACCAGACGGCCTGAGTTGCTGCCTGCAACTCTGGCGAAGATGGAGGAAGAGAAAGGAAGGAGAAGAAGAAGACGAAGAAGAAGAAGAAGAAAAAAAGAAGAAGAAGAAGAAAGTGAAGCGGTGCACCAGTCTGGTTGTGGCTTGTTGGAGAGGAAGGAAGGAGAATAAGAAGAATAAGAAAGAAGATAAGAGATCGGTTAGGGGGGAACCAATTAGTTTTAGGATTTTTGGGTTTTTTTGTATAAGTGAATGGGGAGAGAGTTCGAGGAACGTGGGGGGGAGACTTGGGCTTAGTGAGGCTGTAGGCTTCTAGGTGAATGGGCTGTGCTTTGGTGAATGACCACAAGGGTTGGATTTTGTGGGTCCACTTGATGAGTGTTTTGAGAGGGGGAGATGGGTGGACTGTTGGATGCAATGCACTCACTTGCCATGGTTAGGTAGTCGCAAGTGATTGGTTGGGGACGTGCAAATGGGCTAGCATGCAAGTGGTTTCCAAGCTCTTGCAAACTCTTTAAGAAAATGGATGCAAGCATGTGTATTCCAAAAATATGTGGCAAGTGAGTGCATTGCATCCAACTGCATTTGCATCAGAGTGCAAAAATGCGTCTCAATGCCGTTAACTAAGCAAGTCCTAAGGGTTAGAATGGTTGAATGGAGAGGTGAGCGTGTTAAGGAGGGTTGTAAGATAGAGATGTGATGATATATAGTGAGATGAGGAAATGAATCAAGGGTTAGGATGAGAGAGTATCGAGACTATTAGATGTGGGTTGATGAATGAATGATTGGATGGTTGGGAAAGTGAGAGATGGATGATGATGATCAGCCAAGGCCTGCTGTGGGATGGGGTGATGATGAAAGGAGAGAATCGAGGGATAGAGATTTGCGAATCGTCAGATCTGGAGAGATTCAATGGTCCGATGGATGATCTAATGGTCAAATAGAAGAACTAACGGTGGGAAAGCTAAGGGAGATGTGATTGAGCTAGAGGAGAGGAGATTAGAGGTTAGATAATGGAGATCGGAGGGTAGATATGAGGATCTAATGGTAGGATGAGATGGTCTAAGGGTTAGATGTTAGAGTCTAGAAAGATAGGGGGAAGGAGAGAGAATTAAGAGAGAGGAGAGAGAAGTAGGAGAGAGGAGAGAGAATAAAATAAAGGCAAAAGAGCTGGCAAATGGTCTTGAACCTTGATCTTCAACGTAGTCTTCAGTAGGCTTACTGAAACTAGGGTTTTTTTGAGTCGTCGGATCCAAAAACCCTAATCTCAACACATTTGTAAATTAATCCGATTCACTTTAACTTGAATCCTGCAAAATTACAGAATTCTTTGCACAGTGGAAAGTCAAAGTCGAATCCGCACTCGGAGTTAGCCGGGTTAGCGCAAGTAAGAACACATAAAATAATGGACATTTGCATAGAACGTAACACCATCACACTTAAATCAACTATATTTAATTGAACATGTCTTTTACAATAAAAGTAGCTAAACTAAAAAGCATGATAAGCTGAATTCTTGAGAGAGAAAATACCTTTGAAGAGAGAAAATGTTAGAGGGGGAAGACTTAGAAAGAGAAATAGCTTTGGAGAGAAAGAAGAGAAACTAGAGAGAGAAAGAAATGGGAATTCCTAGAGAGAGAAACTAAAGGAGGGGAGAGAAAGTACCTTGGAGGAACTTATCGGGGAAGATCGGATTCGCCCAAGTGGTGGTGATGAAGAGCTCGGATTCACCGGAGTTAAAGATGACGGTGGGGTTGATTGAGACATGGATGTGGAGGAATAACCTTGATGTAAGGACGGACTGGTGTTGATGGCGGACTATGGTGAACCAACAACAACGTTGAAGCTTGCAAGGAGTTGCTGGTTCGTTGGTTGGAGGGGAGCCCAACTCTATGGAGATCTGTTGAGGCATGGATGACCACACATGGTGGTGTGAAGGGCAGCAAGTGGTGGTTTCCCACAGGTGAGGATGGCTTCCTCTTTTCTTTCCTACTTCTTTCTTCTCTCCTTTTTTTTTGTTGTTTTCTCTTTTTTTATGAGAAGGAAAGAAGCAAAAGGGGAGAGAGAGTTCTGGATGACTTGGAGAGGAACGAAAATGGTCTGGTAAGAAGGTGAAGACGCTGCAGATTGAAAAGATTGAGGGAGAAGCAGAGATGGGGTTGTGAAGGTGAGAACGTCCAGCTATGGTGTAACGACTTGGGGGAAAAAACGTGGGAGAAGAAGAAGAAAAAGAAGATGAAGTAGAGGAAGAAGAAGAAGGTCGTGTGAGGGCAACAGTTGGCCGGAGTTGCAGGTTGCAACTCCGGCGGAGGCTTTTATTGGAGAAGACGGTGGTGGGGTTTGAGAACTCTCATGCTGGTTGCAGGCGTAAGTGGAGGTGCTGCAGCTGGACAGTGGCGGTGGAAGAAGAGGAAAATAAGGTGAAGGAGGAGAAGGAGAGCCTGCAACTCCGGTAGGCAAAACGTGAACAAGAAGCGGTGCTGCCAGTGGTAGCAAGCTCTGCTGCGTACAGGCAGAGGGGGGGAAGCTTTAGATGAAGGAGAAGAAGAAGGAGACAGCAGAAGAAGAAGAGAAGAAGGAGGCAGCCGAAGTTCTGCAACTCCGGTCGGAATGAAGAAGAAGAAGAAGAAGAAGAAGAAGAAGAAGAAAAAGAAAAAGAAGGAGAAGAAGGAGAGGAAAACGTCGGGGGAGTTTTGGGGAAAGGAGAGGAAGAGATGGGAGAGGGATTAGGGTTCCAACGAACCCTTCTCTTCCCTTTAAAAAGCTTCCATATTTCCTTTAATGGAAATAAGAGATTTTTCATATATATATATTTTAAACCCTTTCTTTGGGGGATTTTCCCATTTAGTGGACCCCCCCTTTTTTTATTTTTAAAAATTAATTAAAAGCATGTTAAAATCGTGGGGTCCACTAAATGGTCGGGCTGCGGGTCAATGATGATGGACCCGGCTGTTGGCCCTCAAGGACTAATGGAGTCTATCATCTCATAAGATGATATGATGTATGATTTGCTGATAATCAGACTAAAGATGACTGGATTATATGATCCAGATTGGCAGGCCGATGGATTTAGAGAGATCCGACGGTCTAACGGTCCAATGGAAGATCCAACGGTCCGATAGCTTAGGGAGATGGGCCAGAGCCAACGGGCAGGAGTTCTGGAGTTAGGTCAGTAGATCAGAGGACCGAGAGATGAAGAAAGAGAAAATAAGGAGACATGAGAGAGAAAATTTGGGGGAGGAGTGAGAAAATATCAAAAAATGGAGATAAAAGTATTGGCAGAGGGTCTAGAACCCTGGTCTTTAATATGGCCATCCTCACACTTCTCCAGTAGAGTAGACCATCATTCCTTGTTGATTCATGTGGCTTTAAACGCTTTGGTCCGTCTCTTGGTCATTGGCTCTCCTACTCTCTTCGTTCTTTGGGCCAACTTTTTGGTCCTCTTATTCAGCCTATATTTGGCCCATATCTTCTAGTCATAGCCTGTGGTCTCTTTAAACTTTGATAATGGGCTTTCATGATCAATTTTGGCCCGCAAGTCTCGAGAATCATCCAATCAAGGTTTCCTGCGATAAAAAAAGCGCGTAATGAGACTTAATCAGAATGACTTTATATCTAGACTTTCAGAAATGCGTTTAATGCATGCAAATATACCATTTCATCCATAAAAGTGTATTCTACGTAATGAAAGAGACTTTTACGTAGAAAAGTGGATAATTGGACCAGTTTAACGTAGAAGAGTGTGATAATGCTTAGAAGATAACAATGAAAAATATGCACTTTTAAGCGAATATCATTTACCAATCACGTAGGCAGTCATTTTATGTCATTTGAAGCGGCTTTGAATCACTTTGGTCCGTCGCTTGGTCTCAGCTTTTTCTCTCTCTTGGTTCTTGGTCTAGCTCTACTTTCCTCTGACTTTGCCCGTATTTTGCTTCTATCTTCTTGTCCTAGCCTGCTAGCTCTTTAAGCTTTGATAGTGGGCTTCTATGGTTAATCGTGGGCCCGTAAGTATCGAGAATCATCCGATCGGGTTTCCTGCGAGAGAAAAGCGCGTAATGAGACTTGATCAAAACAACTTCTTATCTAGACTTTCAAAAATATGTTTAATGCATGCAAATATACCATTTCTTCTAGAAAAGTGTGTTTTACGCAACAAAAGATACTCTTACGTAGAAAAGTTTATAAATAGAGCAGTTTTGCATAAGAGAGTGCGATAACGCTAAAAGGATAAATGCATAAAATAAGCACTTTTGAGCGAATATCACAACCCCCAACCAGTATATTGCCAATCCTTGGCAATTAGTGCGAAAGAAATGAGCTTAAAAGGGCTTTGCACATGTTGCACACTTTTTCATAATAGCTCAAGAAAAATGCCGTTCGTCAAATCATCGAATGGATGCAAAAATAGTTACAGGCTAGCAAAGAGTTGAAAAGTTTTGGCAAGACTACAGACTGATAATCAGGACTCAGAATAATCAGACTCTGTGTGTGTGTGTGCTCAACATCCTCATCATCTTGCAATAAAGATTTTCAAATCATCTATAAGATTGTATGCCTCGACCTCAATTCTCACTGGTAAACCACTCAGAATGGGATCACTCAGGAATGGTTTTCTTTTTTCTCTCAATTTATATGTGATGAGATGTGTTGATATATGAAAGCAAAGATCTTACATATGTATGATTTGAAGAAAATACATCTTTAGCAGACTCGGGAACGTCAGATCAAACTCTATAGCTTCTCTTTCTCTAATCTCCACATTTTATGATCGTGCTATCCTAGAATCAAGTAGGACTTTCCTGGGTTGTAGTGAGGCTTAGGTCAGGTGTAAGAAAATAAAGGATACAGAATTTCAAAGTTCCACTACACCAAAATCACAAAAAAATGACACACTAGGTGTGTCCTTTTTGTGAAATAAAGACAGACCTAGTGTGTCCCAAGGTGTGTTGTTTATAGAAGTGTCTTTTTTTTCATGGACTCACTTGGTATGTCTTTTTTTTGCCAAAAAAAATGACTCACTTAGTATGTCCATTAATAGAGACACTTGGTGCATCATTTTTTGAACTTCAAAAGTTTTTTTTTAAAACCTTTTGCTACCATGTCTGCCCAAAAACTTGGCAAATGAAAAAAATACATTATAAGCTAAAATCACATCAATAATCAGCAAACAATTGATCCAATGGGGTCTCCACCATAATAGCAAACAATCAACCATATGATCCAATCAGATATTAAATTGTACAATGAATCAGATCCATAAGTGCACTTGTATTCATGGCAACCTCACCAAAGGAAGTGGTTTCTTTGCACAAATATATAAATCAAGCGCATACTAGAATCTCAAGAATTCTATTTCTAATGGTTTGTACTGGGCTCGTCATCTCCCTGCTCCAAATCATCATCATCAACTTCATTTAGAGGTGGCTCATCATCCTCTACTGCTTCACTTCTTGCTGGTTTGGGGGTTCCCATGTAATTGATAGTAAGTGGATCTGCAACAAGAGAAGGTGCCTTGTAAGAAGCAATTCCAAGATGCTGATAAAACACAAAAAAGAAATCCATCAATCCAGAATTTACCATAGTAAGATGGCGTATTGTAGTGTTATGTGCAGACACCCTTTCTTTGAAATTAAAGAGAAAAGAGAAGGCATAAATTTTTTCACCCATATCAGCTAATGTATTGTGATCAGCGAGCTATTTACATTATCGTAAATATCATCAATCATCATGGTGTGGGATGTTTAGGGCATTGTGCTTCATTTTAATTCATTGAATTGCAGCATCAGCTTTCTTTCTTTCTTGAAGCATGTGCATCATCTAGACAATTATGTGGAGCACCCTTTTTCCGAACTTGATATCCCAGCACCGTCTAACAAAATAAAACAAGAACATATAATTACGAATCTAACAGTTCAAAATCATTTACCCCTGCTAATGATGCATGGTTTCAAGTACCAAACCCAAGGATAGAAATCATATCTAGTGATTGGATTAAAATAACTACCTTTCAACAATATGTTTCTACAACTTGAGTAACATAACATTCATCTTGAAAAGAATCATGATAAAATAAATTGTTGTACACTTACATTAGAGTTTTAAGGATCACTGATCAAATGTTGCTTTCGTCTCTGTGAACTTTTTTTCAACCTAGAAATGATATAGGTTTCTATAAACAATATTACTTCTATTACTTGTAGAGTCCTACCATAACTCTCGAACCTCAATAACACAAATGTCACGGGCATCCAGTTCAATCACTTTGTGCCTTACATGTTGATGAATTCATAGGCAAATGAATCTACGTTAATGTTTGCACAAAGTTGTTCTTAAAATCTATTTGTACTTATTTAACTATTATCATAAATTGTTTTGGTAAGCTAACTATAATAATTTTAAGCTTAACATAAGAGTCAAAAACAACCAAACTCTGCAACACTTGATAAGAGTTTGAAAATTTCAAGACAGATATAGACTCAAGGTACGAATCAAATTTTATCCTTAGTTTCTAGTTCTAATTCAACTCTATGCTAGTTAAACTTGCTACAAGCTAATTTAATAAGTTGAACCATATCATGCAGTTGTGTACATCAATTATATTTGGTAAAACGTAATATCAGCACTGAAAGCTTAAAGTGCTTAATTTAAGTGCTGAAATTTCAGCAAAAGTCTATCTATTAACAAGAATTCTAACTTATAAAAAATCTTGTGGTTGATTATCTGAACTGATTTGTCTATGTTGCCCTTGTTTTAGTTCGAACATCAAAAAGTAGGTTGCCTAGCTTCAAACCACCTGGGTGAGTTTATAAAGTTATACTACATTATAAGTACATGTGGCATTTTTCTTAATTGAATTACAAAAAAATCAGAAATGCAACAGTGCCAAGCCTAAAAGAAAGAGAAAAAACAAATGCTTATCGGTTAAAGAAATGTCAATGGAAAGGAAGATAAGATTATCATAAATCATAGGCAGAACACATGCCAAACGACATTAGGATTCTGAAAGTTCTATACATACAATCAAAAAAAGCTAATACGACCATCTTCACAAACATGAGAACTAATGACCAAATGATGTTCTACACCTTGATAATTTTTCAATTGAGACTTCCATAAAAGACAAGTGAATTACAGCAAGACTTACAAGTGGGTTGTTAGCTGTCTTTCAGAAAAGCTTCCTATAAATGGAAATACTGGGTCTTTAATCCTCTCTAAGACATCCGAAGAGTCTACATCAAAGTATGGCTTGTAAGCTGCAACAATGTTCACATCCAACTGCTTGACTGAGGTTCATCATATGCCTTAAAAGTTCAGAACTGCAATGTTTCCAAAAGTGAAGAACAAGGAAGAACCAACAATAACCCAGTAAGGGTTCACTAACCACAAAGGAATTTGAATAAACTAGAATGAGAGAATTGAGCAAGCGTGTGATTCCAGATGAAAAACAAATCAACAAACACAAATTTTCCGCTCCCACTTACAGAGAAAATGTCTGAAACCCTAACGATACAAATTATCTTCTACATGAAATGAAACATGAGATCACAAGTTCCTAGAAACAGTATGTGATCTTCCAATTCTTCAACTGAAAGCATGCTGAATTGTCTCTAGCAGGAAAAAAATGTGAGATTTGAGGGCAACCGAAGCAATATTTCGATTGATGAAGGGCCTAATCCTAAAAACTACAATCTAGCAAAGAAAATGCACTCCCTGAAGCTTAAATCACTTTATTAACCTAAATTCAGCAAAACTAGATTAGAAATCAAACAAAACCCTAGAATCTAGATTTCTAAATTTAGTTTGGTCTAAAGAACAATAACAGAGAAATCACCATTAAAGCTCATTAGCTAGAGAGAGATTAGCTTCAGAAGATAGCAAGTAAACAGAACTAGCTCAAAGAACACTAGGATTTCATGAATTAGCTTCTGAAAATGCTAAATTAAGAAAAAAAATATGCAGGGCCAGAAGAAAGGAAAGATCGAAAAGCCAACTCGGTCCGGGGTTTGGAGCTCCAATTCATTCAAACGTGCGAAGTTCTCCTCACTTGGAGAAGATTTCTGGCGCGCAGTGCTGGAGGATAACCAGATCTTATTACAGACAGAAAGAAACTGAAAGAACAGTGGTGAAGAAAAGAAATGGAGATCCTGGAGTGAAATCTCTAAATCTGACCTACGAAATCGATAATGTCAAGACATACTAGATGCTTGAAACTCGAAGTCCATTCAAATCGCACGCGAGAGATGCTTCAAGGTGGTGAAGAAAAGAAATTGAGATCCTGGAATCGCCTCTCGAAGCTCGGGCGTCGTCTTCTCCTTCGAGCTCTTCTACTCGAATGAGATTTCTGAGATTCAGATGCGTCAGACATCATCTTTTCTTCCGCTCTTCTTCTGCCGTTGAATTAGGTTAAGAGATGGGAAGCAAACTGATTGTCGAAAGGGGGTTTGTTTATCAAAACTCATGTATTCATTTTGATAAATATGTATTCACGAAAAAGCCCTTTGTGCCTCTTTTATTAGTGTCGTTTATTTGTACATTTGGTGTAGTGTTCTGAGAGGATATCTTTATTTTCTTGTATTTTTCATGCGAGTGTAGCACCATTTCTTTTCATTTTCTTCTTTTGTATTTTTCTCTTTTTCTCGACATTTCTAAGATTGCTCATTTAATTTTTCAGCTCTTTTTCATACTTTCTTTTCATATTTTATTTTCAGCTTGAACCACTTTTTTTTTTTCTCTTTTGATTTTTTTTCACGGTTCACCCATATCAGTTATTCTTTTATCCATCTCAAAAGTAGGGTAGCTAGTCCTACTTCGTAGCTGGACTGGGTTTTAGGTTGGTGGGTTTAACAAGAAAATAGTTTTATAGAAAGGTTCAAAGGGTTTCTAGTGAAGTATAATTCAGGTGAGTAAAAAGGCTGAACGGTTCAAAGAAATGGCCTAAATCATTTTCTAGGGTTTACATTATCATGTATACTGTCTTGACTGGATACAGATAAGGTTCCATCGTAGTAATCCAATTAATGTTGATTTTGTTCCGAGTTTTATGATCGAAGCAAAGGATAATGAGATCTCTCAATGAATATTGCGGGCATGAAGAATAGTGAGTCATCTTATGACTCAGAATTGTTGTATAACCCTCTGAAATGTTTAAAGGCTCGAAAGCTCACTGGGTTAGGTCGCCATAATTATTCTCACAGGATCTCTAGAGTTTCTAAACTTAGGATGACTCTAGTGTTGATAGTGAACAATTGTGCCGAATCTAAGTTTTCAAACCTGCTGTAGTCAAGCTTGACTTGACTCAAAGCTTACCTTAAACAAAAATTGTCATCCTCAATACTGACTTAACGAAAATTTTTGGCTAATCAAAGTCAGGGTATTTGACACATTTTTGAAATTCTAGAAAACTTTGGAAAACATCGGAAACTACCCAAAATCAAGATTTTTTTTAATATATACATATTTATCAAATTGAATACATGAGTTTTGGTAAATACCCACCCCCAATCGAAATATAACACCATCCTCGGTGTTCATGACCAGGACATAAAATGATGGAAAAAATCGATAATGATGCAAAGGTTCAGGGAGGATGTTACCAAGTCGGCAGAAATGCGACAGTGTGTGGTACCTGATGATGGGCAGAATGAAAGTACCTGCATGTCCAGAGATATAACAATAATAACAAATGCATGAGACTGATGAACTCTAGGAATACCGGAATTGCCTTTTTGAAAGCGCTAAGTCTTACGTCTTCAGCCAGACATGACGGGGGTATATCAAGTACCCCCAACCAGGTTAAAACTCATGGAGACTGAGTGAATCTGCAGTCTTCCCTACACCTAAGGTGTAACTGAGACAGTTATCCTATCCCTTGTCTAGGTATACCTGTGTAGAACAGGTCTTTCTCAGTGTAGACTGAGAGAATGACAATAAGCTCTCTGAGCAGACCTGAAAAAAATATTTAGTTCAGTGGGGAGGGATTGAAGCTTCTAGTAAAAATTGAGATGAGAGTAGTAGTGGGTCCTCTGACCATGGTTAGTAGAGCTGCGAACTCATTGAGTTTAGCGGGAATGTATCTAAACGGAGCAGACTCCAGCAAATCAGTAATACCATAAATGTCTGACTCTGAAATGAAGTCAGGCTCAAAGTGTTATTGACACTTGGATAATTTTTCTTCAGGAGAGTCCTGAATTAGACTCTCTACAGCACACGGGTCATCGATAATGTCGACGTAGGGTGGCGGATAAAAACTGTTGACCTCTTCCTCGAGGTTTCCTAATGTGATAGGGATATTCCAATCCCTACACTCAATGTGTTCATCCTCTGTGTGGAACGGTTGGTTCAGGATAACTGGAGCTCCATTTTCTAGACATGGCTCAATGGTAGGAATTTTGGCATCTAGTGTAGAGGTAGAATCATCAGAGATAGAGATGGACATGGGTATCTCTGTGCTCGGTGCAGAAGTGGCTGCCTGTAAGGGCACCATAGATAGAGACACGGGTTCATTACTATTGTTGCACACTCCAAGGGTGGTGGGGATTGGTAAGTCTAGGACCATTGGGATCCAATGAGCGAGACACGACTCAGTGTCAGGAATAACTTCTTCAGGGTCAAAGAGAGAAGCAGCAGGGTGATAGTGAGAAATAGGCTTCTCGGGGCTAAGTTCAGGATTATGTGCTTTTAAGGGCACCGAAGATGAAGACACTGGCTCCTCAATAGTTTGGCTCAATCTAGGGGTGGGAACAACTTCTATTTTCTCTTGGAAATTTCAGTTCTGGTGCATGGGTAGCGACTCCTCTTCATAGACAGTGGCCATATCATAGTCCTCAAGGTAGGCTATAGGGTGACTAGGGAAATTGACTTCTTCATTTTCATATACGAATTGACCCACTAGAGGAGCTAAGTTCTCCGTGGAGTGATGTTGTTGTTGCTCTAGGCCTTGCAAATACTTGTGTTGCTGGGCGATGCACTAAGAGAGAAGGTCCTCTAGACTAGGTTTAGTAGCCAACTGAGATAGTTCAGCCAAGTGAAGCTAAGGTACCAACTCTTGATTATAGTCCGACTAATTATGAAAGTTGTAAGGCGGAATGGAGTTTAGGACTAGCTGCTGACTCTGGAAATCCTGAGGGGCCCACTACTGATCAGAATAGTTATACTGTGGATAGGATGGGTACTACGACTGCAAGTATTGCCAATCATACTCTCCAATGGGTTGATGAAACCTGAAAGGATAATTATCCTACGGCAGTTGCTGTGGGAGAGTAGATTGTTCTCAATCAAAGCTATGGTGACTCCTATTGTCCGGATAATAAGTGTTATCATAGGATGTATGCATTGGAGATTGAAAAGTATAGATCTCTTCCTGGACATGAGAGAAGTATTCCACAGAGTTGTAATTATGCACAGGTTGCTGGACCGCGGCACTAAGGGCAGAGACTGAATTTTTAAGTTCCTAGAGTACAGATTTGTACTCCGAATCTCCGTGATTGTCATACCCCATAGAAGTCTACGAGACTAGAGTATGATGATACGCAGAATTGTCATACCATTGTTGAGAGTGGTCACCTAGATTCTCACTGAAACTGTAGTAGGTCTCATACAGAGGTCGTTCATCTACCATCAGAGGAGATAGAGGGGTGCGGTAGACTAACTCTTAGATCGAATCAGTCAAAGGTTCAGGACAGGTCCAACGGGGCTTTTGCTAGAAAAAGCAAGCCCTAGACTCGACAAAAAGTTACCACAAGGAGACATTGGAGTAGTGACCCTAAATGATGCACGTAGAGCAAAATAGGATAATCTTATGACTAAAACAAATCAGGATAGGTTTGAGGATTTATCTTGTTAGTTTGTGGGGTATGGTAGATTATGACAGTGAACGGACCACTGGTTTATCTTGTTAACCGCCAGACTAACTTTGTTGCTCTTGAGTTCTCACTGGGATACACTCTTCAAAGCAAATGCTTCAGTACTAACTCAAGTTGATCGCAAGATAATCGAAAGCCTAGACAGACGTGCGACACATCGGCTGATTTAAATACACCCCAGATTTACCAGATTTGTCAAGCAATGGAGATGAGTATTACCTTAGTATAAGCTAGGGTTGGTTTATGTTCCTAACCCAACAAATAGCAGACTAACAAAGAACCAGGGAAGCCACTAGTGAGCTCGGTATACTTGAGTAGTAGGGACCTATGGGTGTGTTAGATAATAGGGACCCGCGCTCATAGACTAATTCGACCTGGGATCGATGGAAAGACTACATGGAGGGGTGTCCTAGAACACCGATTTAGTTTGGCTCTAGCTCTTGATTATTTTTATTAGAGGTGGATCCTGTGGATCAAATTCAACTAGAGTGATGAGGTGGGTGATGAAATCCCACCAGTTTTAAAGAGAGCTGGGTTTGCTCTTTAATTAGGTAATTTGGCTGCCATCCACACAAGTCGTATAATTTCATAGAAGTAAACAAACAAGCGGCATAGATTTTTCACCAACTTACACAAATATCGCTCTCAAGGCGATGTCTCTCCTTCCGTGGCCACGCCACGAGGTCGCCTTCGTGGGATAGGGAGGGGTATCCAAATGGGCTTGGACCCGAGTCCACCTCTTTGAGCTTTCGCGCCCTACCCACTCTTGGATCCTGTTCCTACACTCAATGGTGAGATCAGGTCGAGGGTTTTGGGATTGTGATTGGAAGGTTTGACCGGCTATTAGGGTTTCACGAAGCACGCATTGGTTTTAGCCGGTATTAGATTTGTTTCCAATTATGGTTTGAAGTCGAAAATAGAAATTTTTGAATTGGATTCAGAACTTTCTCTATTCAAACTTTCTCAAATAAGGAAGCTGTGGGTGCCGTATTTTCCAGCAAGTAAAATAATGACACGTGTCACTGGCTTAGCACGTGCGGTTCATGAAAGGGAGACACGTGTTGATGATAAGCACGCGAGAGTAAATGCGCCGAAGGCATCATCAGGAGCCATAAACCGCCCCATCACTGTCACACAACTTCCATTAATAGGAAGTGCCACATGTCAGGATGGAACGATCAGTATATTGAGCCAGAATACTAACGGAACGCATTAGCGCTTCGACCTTTAATATGTCGGGAAGCATTCAATCTTGCCCAACATATCAATCATTGATCTCCTTGACGAGATTGAAATTCAACTCATCCCGACAGGATCCTACGGCCTACATGCTTGATATTTCATTCATCCCGACAAAGGAGGATGACTTACTTGGCGGGATCAGTGTTCATCTCATTCGGCAAGGTTAGATGACTTGTTGGTCGCATATATCCCAACAAGGTCAAATGACTTATTTGATGGGATCGGTCGTAATATCATCCCGACAAGGTCAGGTGACTTGTTAGATTCATATATCCCGACAGGGTCGAATGACTTACTAGATGGGATCGGTCGTCATCTACCGACAAGATTACATGTTCTTACGAACAAGGTAAGTATTCTAAACGCAATTAGTTTCTTAACTAATATTGGCCACATGGCAGTTAATTGAACTATCACAGTTTTGACATCTCTTTATTCGAATATCTGACACGAGGAATGCTACCTTAGTGCCACTTCAGTTATTTCAGGTATAATTGAGTCAAAGAAGTTAAGATCTAACAAGAAGATTCTATTTTATAACAGAATTCATCTAGATCATAACTGATTGATAATGACTAGACATGTGGAATGTGAGTCACGCCAGTTCTAAGGGTATAAATATGAGACCCTCAGGACTAAGAAAAGGATCTTGTTCTCCATATCCAGATAGTCTAAGCTCTGAAACATTTTATTTGTCTGAACCCTGTTGCCATTCTTAAGCTAACTTAAGCGTCGGAGTATTGTCAACAGGTACAACCACATCTCATCTGGAGATCATCCTATCCTTCGCGGAGGAGAAAGTAATTTCACCCTAAAGCACTAGAGCCGTCTGATCATAATCAAGATATGAATCGTCTGACCTCGAAGATTGTGCAGGTTAGATCAGATATTTTTCCCCCACAGAAACCTTCCAAATTAATTGAATATTTGAAATCCCTTGTATTTTGGAAATTTCCCAAATTAAGGAGATCTTTTTAAAATTAGAATATCTCTGATTTTAGAATTTTCCAAAATTAGAGAATATCTATAAATAGAATTTCTCAAAAATTGGAATTTTCTAAAAATAGAAACCCTAATTTTGAGACTCATTTATTTCTGGAAACTATCCAAAAGCAGAAAATCCTAGAATCTATCTAAAAATAGCAAGAAATCAAAAACCTAAATTTTTTTTTTGATTTTTTGAATTTATCACTTAATCTAGAATAAGATCTAGCATATAAGCCCTAAAGTAGAATCAAAAAAATTCCTAAACTAGTACAACTTTGCACCTAGCCGTCCAGGGCATTAAAAATAATTAAAATATTGCTAAAAATATCATAATAGAAAATGAAAAAGTTTCCAAAATGCTGGATCTTCCCACTTTAGCAACTTTTCGATTACGTCATCTTCGTTCTTTTTCGCACTCCCGTACACCCGAGCGGCAACAGCGCCACTTGAAAGTAAGTTTTTTAGGTCGTTGGACGAAAACCCTAGGCTCAACACATTTGTAAATTATCCGATTTTGAATCCTGCGAAATTGCAAAATTCTTGCACAATGGAAAGTCGGAGTCGAATCCGCACTCGGGGTTAGTTCGCATGATTCACAAACATGAAATAACGGTTTTTCTACTGAAAATTGTGACTTAAAGAGAATGGAAGGGTGAGAGTGGTGGGTTAATAGTTAAGATTTAACACTTGCTTTGAAGAAGATCATTGACAACTAACAACATCAACACATTTTATTCAAAGCACTATTAATTCAAAGTAAATCTAGTACATCAACTAATTTGTTCAACATAATAGAAAAATAATTAACTAGAAAACATCAGAAAAATAAAGAGGCTAGTGAGAGAAAAAGCCCAAAAAGTAGAGAGAGAAAGTTCTAAAGCTTAGAGAGAGTAATATAGAGAAAAGGGAGTAATATAGAGAAAAAAAAGAAGAGAGAAAAGGGATGCTCTAGAGAGAGAATAGAGAGAGAGGTTCTAGAGAGAGAAAATAGATAGATAAGAGAAAAGAGAGAGAAAGAGAGGAATAGAGAGGGAGAGAGAAACTTACCAGTACATCTACCCATTGAGATTGGCCTTAGAGGAGACCCTGGTGATGAAGGTGTGGATCGTGGAGGTGGATTGCTTGCTGCCCAGTTGCAGCAACAATGATGTGGTGCAAGTGAAAGTAGGGTTTTTTTACATCGTTGGTTACGAAACCCTAGAATCAACAAGATTTGTAATTTGATCCGAGCCTCAAAATTCATGCAAAATTACAGGCTTTGTATAGCAATTTTGTGTCGGATGTCGATCCGCACTCGGGGTTAGTGTGCGTAATTCAAAGACATGAAATGACGGATTTTTATCAAGAAAACATGGAGAGGTGAGAATGGTGATGGATTAAAACATGATTGGTTGATTTTAGAAAGAAAAATAGCTATTCAAACCATAACAAAAATTGCAAAAACAACCTTAACTTTTATTCATCAAATTGGAATGTTGCATACAACTTCTTGAAAGGTGGAACAACAATAACAAACAATCAACTAGAAAGCAATGTAATGGATTACTCTAGAAAGCCTGTAAGAATGAGAGAGAAAATAAGTCTAGAGATAGAGAGAGAGAAAATAGAACACTATCCTAGAGAGAGAAAACTTAGTGTTCTAGAGAGAGAATAGAAAGAAGAGAAACAAAGTGAGAAAAATGGAGAGAGATAGAATGATTCCTAGAGAGAGAGTGAGGTGTCTACCCTAGAGAGAGGAGAGAGAAAGAAAAGGAGAATGGAATAAGGGAGGTTTACCTTAATGCTATAAAGAGGAGACACATGGTTAACCTTGTGCATTCCAAGCTTGCAACCAAGGGGTATGTGAAGGCTTTAGGAGCTTAAATGGCGGTGTGATGAACCCGTGAAGATGATGGTCCGACATGTCAAACCAATAAAGAGGTCGCTGTGGAGACTTACTGGTTCGGTGGGAGAGAGCACCGTGGTGTTGCTGTTTGTGCGACTTGCAGGTGGAGATGGAAGGGAAGAAGGAGGAGCACCCCGCACCAAGACGTTGAGGCAGCAGGTTGGTGGAGAAGAACCTAAAGGTTGCTGGCCGTCCAAAGGGTGGAAGATGCACGTGGCCGACCTGCTGGTGCAGAGATGTCGAACCTTGCTAGTTCGGCCAGCAAGGAGGAGGTGCACAAGGTGATGGAGGCGGTGGTTATGGTGTTGACGGTGGTGGGCTGGGCGGTGGAGCTTCAAGAGAAGGTGCTGCGGATGGCTGGGGTTCTTCTTCTTCCAAGAGAAACGTCCACAGGAGAGGGGCGCACTACTGCCTCTATAGAAAACGGTGGAGATGGAGTTTGGTTTGTGAAGGAGGCGGTGGCTGGTTTCTTGAAGGGGACAGTGGCTTGATGATCAATGGAGAAGGCGGTGCTGGTTGTTGTGTGCTGCATCGTGGTGCAGCAACGGCGAAAGATGGTGGAGTGGAGATTTGCTGGCGAAAGAAGGTGGTACAGGAGCTGCTGGAGGGAAGGAGGAAGAAGAAGGCGGAGACGGTCGGAGTTCTGCAACTCCGGCCGGACGAAAAGATGAAGGACGAAAAGAAGAAAAAGAAGAAGAAGATGAGAAGGAGAAGAAGAAAGAAGAAAGGGAAGAGAGGAAGAGGAAAGAAGAGAAGGAAGAGAAGAGAAGCTGAAGAAGAAGGAAGAAGGACGGCCGAAGTTCTGCAACTCTGGTGAGATCAAGAAAAAAGAAGAAGAAGAAGAAGAGAGAAGAAAGAAGAATGAGAAAACATGGGGCGAAGGAGAGTAGAAGAGGGGTTTTGAGATTAGAAGAGAAGGGGGGGATTAGGGTTCCAAAGAACCCTTCTCCTTCCCCTTTTAAAGCTCTATAGTTTCCATTAATGGAAATTAGGGAATTTTTGAAATAAAATTTTTTTTTTTTAAAGTAAAACCCTACTTTTCTTTGGGGAATTTCCCCATTTAGTGGACCCCCCATTTTTTAAAATTTAATTAAAATTATTTTGAAATTCACGGGGTCCACTAACTGGTCGGACAGCGGGTCGATGATGATGGGCCCAGCTATTAGCCCACGTGGATTGATGATGTCCATCATCTTACAAGATGATGTGACAGACAATCTGATGGCGATTGGATGGATGGTGACTTGATTGGGACCCAGATTGGTAGATCGACTGATCTAGAGAGATCCAAAGTCTGGTGAAAGATCTAACGGTCCAATTGAAGATCCAACGGTCAGAAAGTTAAGGGAGATGAGACAGAGCCAATGGACAGGAGTTCTGGGGTTAGGTCAGTAGATTCGAGGATCGAGAGATGAAGAGAGAGAGAATAAGGAGAGATGAGAGAGAAAATATCAGAAAATGGAGATAAAAGTATTGGTAGAGGGTTTGGAACCCTGGTCTTCACTGTGACCATCCTCACGCTTCTCCAGTAGAGTAGACTATCATTCCTTGCTGACTCATGTGGCTTTAAACGCTTTGGTCCGTCTCTTGGTCATTGGCTCTCCTACTCTCTTCGTTCTTTGGGCCAGCTTTTTGGTCCTCTTATTCAGCCCATATTTGGCCCATATCTTCTAGTCATAGCATGTGGGCTCTTTAAGCTTTGATAATGGGCTTTTCTGATCGATGTGGGCTCGCAAGTCTCGAGAATTGTCCCATCGGGGTTTCCTACGATAGAAGAAGCGCGTAATGAGACTTTATTAGAACGACTCAATGTTTAGACTTCCGAAAATGTGTTTAATGCATGCAAATATACCATTTCGTCCAGAAAAGTGTGTTCTACGCAACAAAAGAGACTCTTACGTAGAAAAGTAGATAAATAGAGCATTTTAACGTAGAAAAAGTGTGAAAATGCTTAGAAGATAACAGTGGAAAATACGCACTTTTAAGCGAATATCAGCAAGTGAGCAACTAGGTGCCGGCCGGTGATGTGAACCACAAGGAAGATGAAGGGCGCTGCACGATGGATGGGTTTGAAGCCATGGAGCACGTGCAATGTGCTAGTGAGGGATGAAGCAGCCAGCCATGGTTAGTAGGCCGTGAGAGAGGAAGGAGAACCGACTGGTGAAAGGGTGTTGCATGCTACCTGTTGATGCGGGCGATGGATGGAAAGTCGTTGGGCAGCAGCACGTGGCTAACGATGGTGCCATCGGATGGAGCTAATGGTTGTGGTGAGGATTCTGGCAGGATCACTGGAGTTGCAGACCGAGATGGATGCAACGATTTTTGGTGGGTGCAACGGTGGAACGTTGGAGGAATGCCTAGGTTTGAGTTGCTGCTCTTCCACGTGGATCTGAGTTGCAATTTTTTTGGAGGGGACTGAGTTGTTGCTCAAGGGAGAAACCATGGTGGATGTGGTTATAGATCTAGAGCGACTGCACTATAAGGAGGATCTCTGGAGGAGACGGTTTAACGGATGGGATGCATCTCGTGCCTGTAGATGAAAGAAAGGCCAAGAATAGCGTTGGCGTTGCTATTGTAGCAGGTCAGTAGAGATGTGGTCTACAACAGGTGGTAACAGTGTGGAGTGTGGTTGGTGTTGCTTGGTGCTCAATAGTTGGAGGCAGCAGGGGTTCGGCCAGGAGAGAGAGGGCGGTAGTGAAAAGGGTGAGAGAGGAGAACGTGTTGGAGAAAAGAAGAGAAGCAGGGGAGAAAAAGAACCAGACGGCCGAAGTTGCTGCCTGCAACTCCGACGAAGATGGAGGAAGAGAAAGGAAAAAGAAGAAGAAGAAGAAGAAGGTGAAGTAGGCGCACCAGTCCGGTGGTGGCTCGCCAGAGAGGAAGGAAGGAGAAGAAGAAGAAGAAAGAAGAGAAGAGATCGGTTAGGGGGGAACCAATTAGTTTTAGGGTTTTGGGGTTTTTTTATATAAGTGAATGGGGAGAGAGTTAGAGGAACGTGATGGGAGACTTGGGCTTAGTGAGGCCGTGGGCTTCTAGGTGAATGGGATGTGCTTTGGTGAAAGGCCACAAGGTTGGATTTTGTGGGTCCACTTGATGAGTGTTTTGAGAGGGGGAGATGGGTGGACTGTTGGATGCAATGCACTCACTTGCCACGGTTAGGTAGTCGCAAGTGATTGGTTGGGGACATGCAAATGAGCTAGCGTGCAAGTGGTTTCCAAGCTCTTGCAAACTCTTTAAGAAAATGGATGCAAGCATGTGTATTCCAAAAATATGTGGCAAGTGAGTACATTGCATCCAACTGCATTTGCATCAGAGGGCAAAAATGCATCTCAATGCCGTTAACTGAGCAAGTCCTAAGGGCTAGAATGGTTGAATGGAGAGGTGAGCGTGTTAAGGAGGGCCATAAGATAGAGATGTGATGATATATGGTGAGATGGGGAAATGAATCAAGGGTTAGGATGAGAGAGTATCGAGACTATTAGATCTGGGTTGATTAATGAATGATTGGATGGTTGGAAAAGTGAGAGATGGATGATGATGAGCAGTCAAGGCATGCTGTGGGATGGGGTGATGATGAGATGAGAGAATCAAGTGATAGAGATTTGTGAATCGCCAGATCTGGAGAGATCCAACGGTCCGATGGATGATCTAACGGTCTAATAGAAGATCTAACGGTGGAAAAGCTATGGGAGATGGGATTGAGCTAGAGGAGAGGAGATTAGAGGTTAGATGATGGAGATCGGAGGGTAGATCTGAGGATCTAATGGTAAGATGAGATGGTCTAAGGGTTAGATGTTAGATGTTAGAGTCTAGAAAGATGGGGGGAAGGAGAGAGAATTAGGAGAGAGGAGTAGGAAAGATGAGAGAATAAAATAAAGGCAAAAGAGCTGGCGGGGGGGTCTTGAACCCTGATCTTCAACGTAGTCTTCAGTAGGCTTGACCAATCACGTAGGCCATCATTTTATGTCATTTGAAGCAGCTTTGAATCACTTTTGTCCGTCGCTTAGTCTTAAGCTTTGCCTCTCTCTTGGTTCTTGGTCTAACTCTACGATCCTTTAAATTTGCTCATATTTGGATTCTATCTTCTTGTCCTAGCCTACTGAATCTTTAAGCTTTGATAGTGAGCTTCTATGGTTAATTGTGGGCCCGTAAGTATCAAGAATCGCGATTGGGTTTCCTGCGTGAGAAAATAGCGTAATAAGACTTCATCAAAATGACTTCTTATCTAGACTTCCAAAAATGTGTTTAATGCATTCAAATATACCATTTCGTCCAGAAAAGTGTGTTCTACACAACAGAAGAGACTCTTACGTAAAAAAATGGATAAATAGAGCATTTTTACGTAGGAGAGTGCAATAACGCTAAAAGGATAATTGCTTAAAATAAGCACTTTTGAGTGAATATCAAAGACCTAAGCTGAGTAAGTGATCAAGCTTTTAGCTGTGATCTAGATGAGAATAACTCACAAGATATTTATGAGAACTAAAGGCTTTTTGCTTTTCGAATGGACACTCTTGATAAATAAAACTTTCTTCTCTGTATTCTAAAGTGTAGAAGTGTATATTGTAAAGCTAGAGGTGAGTTATATTTATAGAATTCATAGCCCAGAGTCTTTTAGAAAGTAGGATAAGTGGAGACTAGAATTTCGGATCTGAAAAAGACTCAATCCGTGTGAAGTCCAATCGATTGTACTCTGGGTCCAATCGTTTGGTCTTGTACGGATGGGTTTTTCCTTCGTTAATCCAATTGATCGGACTTAAATAAGTTTCTGTCCCGTGATCCAATTGATTTCACAGAGGTCTCCAATCGATTGGGCTTCAATTAAGTTCTATCTCGTTGAGTCCAATCGATTTCACAGAAGTCTCCAATCGATTGGGCTTTGTCCAATCGATTGGCCTAAATAGTCCAATCGATCAAACTTTCCCAGAAGTCAATAAAATTGACTTAGACTCGGGTTTGTCCATTGACTAGGTTTGACCATTATATTTTGTTCATTTTAAACCTATTCCTATGGTCACTAAGTCACTTACCTTCCTAATCGAGCGTACACGATCTATAACTGACAAATGAGCAGTTACTCAGATGACTCACATCGTCAACCGTCTGATCCTTGCTGTCTGTCTTCTAGTCTTCACGTAGTCGGTGAAGTATGCGTACCACGACATCTTCACACTACACTGGTGCTCGTAGGTAAGGTTACATGAATGTTTTATGTCATACAGAATCTTTGCCAAACTAAAATGTGAAAATATTTTTACAGAGACAATATTATCTTTTTTCCCTTTTAAGGAGATAGACAATATATATAGAAATCTTTGATCAATGAAATATTTTTTAAAAGTATAGTTTTAATGAGAGATTTTATTGAAAGAAAAAAATTGCAGAGAAATTTTAAGTTAAAAAGGAGATTATATAAAACTCGTGAAAGATATTAAAGGGTGTAGATGTCTCAAACGATGACCCGTGTTACTTGTTTATCAGACGGCAACCGCACGCCAGACGGTGACCCATACAACTTATCTATCAGACAACACACGCAGGTCAGACGATTACTCATGCAACTAACCTATCAAACGGCACTTGCACGTTAGACGGTGATCCGTGCAACTTACCTATTAGACGACACATGCACGTCAAATGATGACTTATGCAACTTACATATCATGCAGCACCTGCACAACAAACAGTGACCCATTGAACTTGCCTATCAGACGGCACCCGCACGTCAGATGGTGATCCGTGCAGCTTATCTATCAGATAGCAACTGCATGTCAAACGGTGATGTAAACCGATGTATTCCACTCACAAAGTGTTCATTTAGTACTTGCATATAGCGCTAAGATGACAGTCTTGCTCACACAAGGGTCATGTGCCCACTAATAGGGATTCCATTTTTTGCCATACTAGTCACGAAGTAGCATGGGGGTAAATCGTAGGATTGGTGGGGCAAGGGTATGAGAGGTCAATCAGAGGCAATCTTGTTTGCAAAACCATTAAAACACGTGAGAACGGGATACTCGCTTGATCGACCGTCATCTGGGCAACATGGAGGCACCGTATGATGCCACGTGTTCGATCAAAGGGTCATAATCAAATATGACGATGCCACCTCTGATCCATGTGGCATGATACGGGGGCACGATGAAAATTGTCAAATTTATTATAATCGTGTCCTTTTAACCTTTAACCATCCACTATAAATAGAGGAGGGGGTTGAGGAAAAATGGGGGATGAGATAGCCAATGTGTTACCCTAATCTTCTACCATGTTCATTTCCTATTAGCCACTCTTCTTCATCTTTCTTCTTTTGGTCTCTACAACCGTTCAGTTCGCAGAACTTTGGACTCGGATGCCATGGATTCTTCTTTAACATTGCTTTTAACTATGTTGCTTTGTGTTCTGAAGTGATTATCATCAATAAAGAGAATCGATTATCTTTTCCGAGTTCTAGATCTCATTTATTTGGTTACATTTTTGTGACTCCACTAGGGAGTTCCCTTCCAATAAGGGCGCTACATGTTTTGTCTCCACCATCGCAACACCCACTTCATTTGTCCCTTCTCAAAGAACCATGCCCGACCCATCACATATTTCTCCACCATGCTGATATGAACCAATCTCACCTTCTAAACTCAACATATGCATCTCAACTGCTGAAGGCACTACCTTGGTGACTGCCCATACTGGGGGAGTGCCTCGTTTGAACCGACCAAAGCAATAGGAATATCACCAAGAAAAGGAGTGTCGACAAACAGAGGAACATCGCAATCAATCTCATATAAACGCAATGGTGAGCAATGCCCTTCTGGGATATTAGAAAGTCATACGTCCTCCAATCCATAAATTGAGGGGTTTCTGTAGTTTCGCGACAAGGAGTCATCGGGAAGCCCGTATGACGGTCAATACTTACTACAACATCATCCACAAGCACAGAAACTAAATCACAATCAAGCTGCATAAACAAACGAGTTGATTCAATAGATGACAAACCTCAAAACTACAATCTTGACCCCAAGCCTTGCATAAAGTAGAGGTATCCTCGACCATTCCATGATGTGAATGAAATATAATACCCCATATGCTGTCATTGGGAACTAGCAAACCACTCACCTGAGAAGCATTAGTACTCGTCTCAACATTCGACCTAATAGATATAAAGGGTGTCACGGGCAAAATAGGTGACAATGAGGGCACACAAGACACGTTGACATCTGAAGAAGCAAGAACCTCATGATGCTTCAAAGTCAACGGTTCATCATTAATAGACTTGCCACTACCACTCTTTGTGGCATCAAGAGAAACTAGACTCGGCATCCCCACCTAAAAAAATATACACATATTTTTAGGAGAATGTGGATATATAAGGACTAGCCATCCAGGAGAGATAAAGGTTGTCACGGGCAAAATAGGTGACGATGAGGGCACACAAGACACGTTGATATCTGAAGAAGTAAGAACCTCATGACGCTTGAAAGTCAATGGTTCGTCATTAATAGACTTGCCACTACCACTCCTTGTGGCATCAAGAGAAACTAGACCTAACATCCCCACCTAAAAACACATACATATATTTTTAGGAGGTGGATAAGGACTAGCCATCCAGGAACAAATGAGCAAATAAAATAAAAGACTCATGAGCGAAGTCCAATGAGAAGTTCTGTGTGCCGCAGATTCGAGCATGGCACATAGAGCAGCCTCAATGAAGCCAATCTTTCCGAAATTCAAAAGAATGTTTTGCATGCACACAAAATTTTCTAGTAACAAGAAAAGAATATGAGCTATGGAAACATCGGAAACAATAGGAAAAGCGAAGAAAACCTAAACATTGGTAATAAGGGCAAACGAAGATGACGACGCTCCGATAACCATTTCAGCCTTCCTCTTGCGAACACCTTGTAAATAGTCATCATCAAGACGACATCATTTTCCTAATGAGACAGTTGGCACTCGCAATGATCCATATGCAAGGCCACCTCTTCTTGTGACGTCTCAAAAGCTTGACTAACGACTTCCACATTCTTATTCTCAATAATTAGTGCCAAGCCAAACTTGCATTTTAAAATCGAAGGATCCTTCAAAGATTCTTTTCTAATTTTTTGTGCATCTTCCTTCTCCGCATTTGAATTCACGAAGACTTCGAGACACATTAAGGTTCAACTCCAAAAAGCATTCACATCAACACTAACATGTCCACAACGATTATCTATTGTATAAGGAAACGAAACCTCACCCAAACAAAATAAAGTATGTATGCCGTCAAGTGTGAAGACGGGAAGAATATTAGTAGTACTCAATCTCGGACCCCTTGACATAGGAATACCTTGATCAAATCTCATTTGGTAGGGAAAACAATCCGCATTGTACTATATGGCTAACCATCTACTGTCAAGGTTGCTCAACACAAACCTAGAATCGCACTAAAAATAAGGATGAGCTCACCGTCCAACAAATCTTCTCTTTGGGTCAAATCGATGGTAGCTCCATGACCCCCAGCCCAAGACTGCACGCCGAGAGGAACCATGTGTAAGGACGATAATGCACCTTGCATGCATGATCCAAATGTGACAACAAATCTTGGCTCGAACGCTTAGTATTACTCCATTGCCATGCTCTTAGATTATTGATAGGGCGCATGACTCTACCTGTCGAGCCATCTGACTTCTTAACTTCCCTCATTAGGGTGTCTGCAAGTGCTCCTAGCATCACATATATAGAAATGACGACGAAGCATAAGTCTCAACATCAAAGTAACCATTGGAAACCCGGACGTCGTTAATGAGCATGTCAAGCTACCGATAAAAGGTACCTAAGAACATGGGAGCTAGGGGAAACTGTTTGCCTTGAACGATCTTCATTGCCAAAGAAAAAAGATGATCTTGACGGTCAATGTCAAAGATGTGTCGGGATAACCAAAACACAACTAAAATCACCAACATATGAGGTGCCTCATGACCCGCACTCGGAATAAACTTCTCAAACTTTTCAAACCTTTCAGAATTCTCATATGTCCCCAAGAAATGTCGAACCCAACTAGCAAAATTATTCTTCTTCGACTTTTTGTTGACAGATTTCCTATTTGACGTAGCATTCACTTTAACACAACCTTGAGAAGTCACGAGTTCATCACATATTCTTTGCTCATTCCTCGACAAGACTAGCTCTGTCTTACCAGAATCACCAACTATGGGAAGTGACATCAGGATTGCAACATCTTCAAGAGAAGGAGAAATCTCTCCCCATGTACATATAAATGTGTGCGAGGTACTACACCAACAAGACAACAAATCTTTCATGCCCACAAAGTCCTTCTTCACATAAAGTCCTGTGGAAAGACGAATAGCCTCATATACGCCTGCCTTCATTAAAGTGGAAATTGTCTTAGGATCTTTGAAAGCCTCTTTTACCCAACTTTTCCAACCCTCTGTAGCATCCCCGTGAGATTTCAAGGAAATCTTTGAAGGGAAGTAATCTCCACGAGTTAGAGCAAAGCTTATAGTTGCTTTCGGATTGACGATACTTCCAATATTCGTGCATTGAGGCATTACGAACTATCACTCGAGATTTTTTGGAGATTTTTCGGATTGACGATCTCTCTCTCTCTCTCTCTCTCTATATATATATATGCACTCATTTGGGAATCGTTCTCTTTGCCAACAAGTGCCATTGCATGTCTCATTACCGTAAATGGCAATTTGACAAAGCAACACATGGCATAAGATGATGGGAACTCAGCAAAGATTATGGACAAATAGAATAAAACATCTCCACTACAACTAACAAACCCAAATGCTGAATTTTATGAATATTGTGCAAAAAGAAAATAAGGAAGAGTAAGGAAAGCAGTTAAGGTTTACCGCTGAGATATACCACTATACACATGACTAAAGAGATGCAAGAGAAGATTATATTTTAGTAACCATAAGAGCATTATGAATTCGAAGGCATTATAAAAGGAGATGTCCATAGCCAAAAATGTATCATTTCATTCATGAAAACATAGTAGGTGATCTACTCGTAAGATGATGAGGAGAAGCAATCAAAAGATTAAATAGATAATGAAGAATACCTCTTTGCTAGACCTTCTTTCCAATAGATGCAAGGCATTCATCAATAAATCCGTGGGGACTCCTAAACGCAACAACGATTAATGGATTTAGTCCCAACCTGTCATCAAAATCAAGTATCATAATACAACGAAAAAGTACAATACTCAAACAACAATTATATTAAGAAGAGATACAACAAGGTGTTTTAAAGGCAAGATATAGTGGCCAAAAGAGGGCAGCAACAGCGTGACAAGGTGTCGGTTGAAATTGATTGGAATAGTCAAAGGATGAATAGCTTGCGGGAGCGCTAATGATCTGGCAATAAAGGTATTCCCTTTTGGAAATCAACATAAAATAAAATCACAGTATAATCTGTCCACATGAACTGATCCTCTATATTTTTGCATTAAATTGAGGCTGAGAAATCCCCTAATCTCGAATCAATAACCTCCACTACCTATTTATCGCAAATCAGAATGCCCCTCAAGCCACAGCTCTTGCTGGAACTACTATCTAACCATAATATGCGAAACCACTAACCTCTTTGAGGATTTCATCGTCCACATATAGCTTCAATCTTGGTCTCATAAAGAATAACTATGTTCATTTTCTACTTTCTAACTAGGGACTTGGTGATTACTCTCTTGTCCGATGATCCTAATCCCCCTCATATTCCAAGACATAACACAAATCTTCATTTTATTTGGAGCTTTTAACACTCCCCTTTCTGCCGCATTTCGATTATTTCATTTTTCTCATCAAAGTTTATGCCACCAACAGCTATGACACTGTCCAAATTGGTTATCACTCACCAAAATCAAGCTGGGTCATCACTTCATCGAGATCAGGGCCATCCCCATACGGCATCTTTAGGAGTTCCATCTTACCTCTGTTGACGCCTTTGAGCCCAATCAGCACCTCCTTATCAAGGAAATTTTCAATGAAGGAAATGATGTCGAACGTTTTGGGCACTACCGTTGGCAAGGGTTTCCAAGCATCCCCTCCACAGCGGCTACGACGACAACCTCCCCTGCTCCAACGGCGGCAACCACCAACACAAAGAAAAAAAGAGAAAAAAAGAGAAGGAGAAAGAAAAAGGGACAAGAGAATGATGTACATGGGTCGTCGCTACTAGCCCTACCATGACCTACTACTCCACCGTGATCTACTACTCCATCGTGGTCTACTACACCACCGTCTGACATGTAACCCTTTATAGACCTACAACAAAAAAAATTGAAGAAAAATAAAAGGAGAAGAAAAGCTAGCGAAAGAAAAAAAAAAAAGAAGGGTACTTACCTCGCCATTAAGGTTCCATGCCATTGTCACTTGCCACCAGCCTCTACGAAAAAGAAGCAAGTGGATAAATAGGCTTTCTCTTTGTAAAGAAGGGAATAGGGAAAAAGAGGGGTTTAAGAAAAGGGTTTAACATTGAAAAGGGATCAAAGAGAAAAGGCTTTTACCGTACACTACCTATGGTTGATGGTGAACCGCCATATGAATATGACGCCCCCTAGTTGATGGCGAGTCGCCATATAAAATGCATACCTATAGTTGATGTTGGGTCGTCGCATAACAAACATATGGCGACCAACTTATGAGCAGACCACGAGTAAAACTTCACTGACCGCCCACAGTATGAGCCATGCACGTGGTACACTTTTGGATGAGGTTGACCGTATGGATGTTTGGTCAACAGTATGGGCCTACAAACCAAAATCGGCCTGATTTGCGATTTCCAAATACGTGGTATCGTTATGCACCAACCCGAAAGGGCATTCCTCTGACCCATGTATCTGACTCCATATCATCCCGATACGGATGGGTGCTACCGTATGGAGCCTATTGATGTTATGGTCCAGTATGACTAGCAATGTTGAATGCGATAATCTACATGGTGTTTGACTGTATGTGATGACCCATGAACTCCTATGAGAAGATCAACAATTGCTTAATTATCAGACATATAGTTATCTGCAACCAAACACTACCACATTTACCTACCGCAAATTGGCTAACATTTCATATGACACCGCAACTAGATATTAAGACAGGAGTTGGGTCAGTATCAAATAATCATGGAATAAGCTACTCTAATTGGCAAGATTGCTGGGAGTTGTGGGATTGCATTACTTGCTCACAGAATCGCTATAAAGAATCGATTCCTTGAGCAAGGGCTAAATATAGATATCTCAAATGATGACCCGTGCGACTTATCTATCAGACGACACTTGCATGTCAGATGGTGACTCGTGCAACTTAAGTATTAGACGACACTCGCACATCAGACATTGACCCAGGCAACTCACCTATCAGATGGCACCTGTACGTTAGATGGTGACCCGTGCAACTTACTTATCATACGACACACGCACATCAGATAATGACTTGTGTAACTAACCTATCAGACGGCAACCACACATCAAACAATGTTGTATACTGATGTCTTCCACCCACAAAGTGCCCATTTGGTACTTGCATATGATGCTGAAACGATAGTCTTACTCGCACCAGGGTCATATGCCCGTTAATAGGGATTTTATTTTTTGCCACGCTGGCTAGTGTCGCGCATTAGCATGGTAGTCAAAGATAAGGCGTAGGATTTATAAGATAAGGATATGAGAGGTCGATCAGAGGCAATCTTATTCAAAAAATCACTGAAACACGTGGGAAATGGATACTCGCTTGATCGACCATCGTCTGGGTACAGAGACATCGTAACATGTCACATGTTCGATTACAAATATGACAGCACCACCTCTGATCCGCTTGGCACGATACGAACGCACGATGAGAACTGTCAAATTTATTACAATCGTGCCCTCTTAACCTTCAACCCTCCGTTATAAATATAGGAGGGGTGGAGGGAAAATGGGGGACGAAATGGCCAATGTGTTTACCCTAATCTTCTACCCCGTTCCTTTCCTCTTAGCCTCTCCTCTTCATTTTCCTTCTTTGTGGTCTCTACAACTTTTCAGTCCGCAGAACTTTGGACTCGAATGCCATGGATTCATCTTTAACATTGCTTTTAGCTATGTTGCTTTGTGTTTTGAAGTATTTGTCATCAATAAAGAGAATCAATTATCTCTTCCAAGTTTTAGATCTCATTTATCTATTTACAAGCGGTACTATACCTCTTATATTTTCGGAGGCACCATAGTCAATGGAACTCTTTGAAGTGAAGAAAGTCTTGCAAAAAATCGAATCAAAATGCAAAAAAAGATGGAGATATTTTAGAACAGTAGGCAGGTAAGAGGAGATAGGGAGACACCTTGGAAATACTTATTTAATGGAAGCGAGGGAGAGGGAGAGATGTAGGAAGAGAGAGTTGAAGAGTTGATTTAGATAAGGGTAGCTCTACGAGCACCCACTTCTTTAAGTTGGGCACCCACATTTGTTGGGTGATATTCGCTGAAAAGTGCTTATTTTAAGCCATTTTCTTTTTAGCGTTGTCACATTCTCCTACGTGAAACTTCTCTTTTTGTCGAGTTTTCCACATGAGAGTTTCTATCATTGCGTAGACCACATTCTTTAGACGAAAATCGATTATTCTCATGAATTAAACATATTTCGGGAAGTCAAGATATAAAGTCGTTTTGATTATATTTCATTACGTGCTTTTTCTATTGTAGAGACACCAATCGAACGATTTTCGAGACTGGCGTGCTCACGATCAACCACAGAAGGTTAATATTAGTATTTAAAGAGCCAATGTGCTAATACAAGAAGATACAAACCAAGTACGAGCTAAGCCATAGGATCGCAAAGTCAGACCAAGAATCAAGAGAGCTGATGAGCCGAAGACTAAGGAACCCGATTTGGACGATCCGAGATGCCGGGATCAATCACAAAAACCCAATAAGAAGCTAAGTCCAGTCCAAAAGAAAAAGATTGACTGGTGGTCACTTCCAAATTGGACCATTGGATCAAGAACATTAAATCTCACCCATAAGGTGCTAATCAGCAAATGGACATGAGTCATTATCATAATCAGGGGGTTAATAGAAGATAAGAGCACAATCCTGGATATGTGGCGGCCTATTACACTAGATAGTGTGTACACGCGTTTGTACACCACAGATCGAAGGGTCAAGATTATTGAAGGTCTGTGATTGAATCTGAGAAGTAATTGTTATATGTAGTGGAGATTAAATGATGAATGATATGGGGCTGATGCGACATCTTAATCAAAATGAACGCTTGTGATCGAAGAGTGGTCATTATTTCCAAAAATGCAAAGACATGTTGCCATAGTGGAAACTAGAAGAAAAGTTGCCAAATAAAAGTCATTGGAGAGTTTTCGAAATCAACAATTTTGAAAATCAAAGAATTCAGGAAATTACACAAAGATTAAAGTGGTTTTGGTGCGCAAAGAGGATTTACAGAAGGGACCAATGTGGCTGAACGTTGATGCATAAAAAGGAGCACATGGGACAGATATCCTTAGAAAAGAAGCAAAAGACAATAGTGGCCTTACTAAAAATAGTGGGTGTGGGTAGCATGGGCACAAAGAAGAATGAGAGGGTGAATAAAGAGCTCTTGGTGAGTGCACAATGAAGGGCACATGTGGAAATATTTTAGCACAAAAAGGGCAGGTGGCAGCTATCCACGTCACACACACCCACTTCCATCTCACATCCTACCATTTAACCCACATCTCAAGCCTACCATACTACCACCACACCATATCACAATCCCACACCTCCTATCCACGTGCAAACAAATCCCACCTATCCATCTACCTCACAACCGTTGGATCTCTTTAGATCCAAACGGTTCTTTCTATCCCTCCTTCTAACCCTAAACCTAACCCTTAAAAGACACTAATCTCTCTCACGTTTGAAAACTCTACCCCTACCAATTCTCAACGTCCCTCTCTTCTCTTCCTCTCTTTTCACTCCACACTCTCTCCTTTGATCGTCTCTCTCTCTCTCTCTCTCTCTCTCTTCCTTAGCCGTGAACCCCCTCTCTTCACACCAATGAATCCTACTTTGGACAGCTGCTGTTCAACTACCTTTCTTCGTCCTCCTTTCCACTTTTCATCTTCTTCTCATCTAAAAGAAAAAAAATAGAAAAAAAAAGAAAGAAGAAGAAAGAAGAAGAAAAGGAGGAAAATCTCATCTTTCTTCCACACGCCGCCCTCCTCCCATCTTCTTCTCCTCCAACGAGTTTTAGGTCGGGCTCCTCCTCAAGAGCACTTGCAGCACCACCGGACTACACTTGCTACATCAGCCCTCATCGCCTGCAACTCAGGTTGTCTTCCACACCGCCTGAAGTGCATCCCCTTGCATTCTTCACCTGTGCACAGCCCGTTCACACCTCTTCTCATTCACGGCCAGCGATTCCTGCCTGCACCTCTCCAAGGCAGCAAAAGCTCCATCACCGTGAGCCCCTACTTGTTGTCGGATCTCCTCCACTACAACTCTCTACATGTTGTTGCCCTTCCACCTGCAACACCAGTAGAAGAGGAACCACCACCTAGTGGTTGCACACCAGCATGCCTCCACCAATTTCTGGCCTCCACCAGCATGCCTCCACCATCGTCACGCCTCAAACCTGTGCTCCATCAAGCTACCGCTGGCAACACAAACCCCTCGATGTTCACCTACCGGATATCTTCACGTTTGACCGTGAATCATCGGACTGTGCACAAGTGCACCACCCTCATATCTTCCAATGGCCAACAATCACCACCACCCAGCGTGCCACTCAGCTTCAAGCCTCCATCAATAGCATCAGCTCCTTGCTGCTTATCGCCATGACCCCACCTTCTCCTCCATTGATCACGTTTCAACATCTTCACACCTAGGCCACGGGTGCACTCCATTGGTAAGTGGTAAGCCTTTTCCCTCTCTTCTCTCTTAGTTCTCTCTCTAACCCTCTAAAGTTCTCTATCTTTCTCTCTTTCTCTCTCTAAATTTTCTTTCTTACTCTCTCTAGCTCTCTTTGATTTACTTTATCTCTCTAAATCTATTTTACTCTTCTCTCTCTAGTTTCTTCATCTTTCTCTCTCTAGGTAGTTCTATCTCTATTTTCTTAATGCTCTCTAGAGTAGATTGATAAGTTGTTTCGAATAAAAAATTGTAATAGATATTATAAATTAATGAATATGTTTTAATCCAAGCATGGTTGTGTTTTACATCATCTTTCATTATTGTTTAGTAGTGATAATGACTTCCAAAAAATTCATGTTTTAAATCGATCCATATCTCTTATCTCTCCACCCATTCTTGGCATTTTCGTAGTATTTTAGTTCCATATTAGCACTAACTAATCCCGAGTGCGGATCGACATCCGACACGAATCCCTATACAAGTGTGTATTTTTGTAGGTTTTAAGGTGAACTGGATAAATTAAAAATTGGTTGATTCTAGGGTTTCTGTCCAACGACCGAAAAACACCTAAATCATTGGGCACCCACGCCAATTATAGGGCCCATGTTTGGGCACCCCATTTTGCTGGGCATCCATGTTACCCCTTCAAAATCCCATGAGAAACCTCCTTCGTGTTTTTCACAAACCCAAACTCGAAGGAAACCTCTGTTACCTTCTTTACAACCACCACTTCCATCACTCCCCAAAGACCTCCATCATCTGGTCGATCACCGATCCCCTTCACCTTCCTGAGCACCACACAATCCCCTTCTCCTTCTTCCTCTTATTTTGCTTGTTGCAGTAAAGAGTACGATGAGAGTTTCTCATCCATACTTTGGCTTCTTTTACTCCTCTTCGGTCCTTTTATACATCAAAATATACAAGGTACATTTTTGTTTACATCATAGAATCATATCATGTTTACATTGTTGTTTAAATTTTTACATTCTATTATGCACATTTTCTGTATTTCAAATGCGAGTGAGAAATTCGAATGTATTTGCTTTATATCTTGATATCTCGCATACTATATGTTTGTTGCATACCATATGTTTGTTAAAATGTTTGTTGCATACCATATATTTGTTAAAATGTCCAAGAGATCATTTTAGCTTTGTTTCACACCATTGTTTGGTAAAATGTCTTAAATGGCTATATATTAAAATTGTGTGTGTGTTTATATTCCTGAAATATCTAATATTTTTCATAAATGTTTTCCACTTGTAAGTACAATGGGTCGGACATGAAGTTCTGACAAAATAGAAAGGGAAGGAAGTACATCTGCGCCAAAATAAACAAGTTCCTCCTATGGCATATGAAAGAAGACGCCGTAATCCCCCAAAGCAGCCTCAAATTGAAGAAGAGCCTGAATATGAATATGAATATGAAGAAGAACAACAATTTGATGTGCAACAAGAAGAGCACCAAGAACAACAACAAATTGGTTTTTTTAAAGAGGAAACCGAGGTTGGTGAGGCTCAGCATGCATCTGGATTATTCCTTAGGGGTCTGGAGGACCTTTCAATACTAAAAAGTTTTAAAACCATATTGCATATCAGATATGGCAAAACAATGTAAAACATTGATTGTTATATTGCATATATTTTTTTAACATTTTTTGTTAATGTTTACTATAGTCTAATACATTTTATCATCTACAAGAACAACTTCCGCTAAAGTTCATTCAACATAGTAAAAATTGGCGCATGGGATTGGACAATAGAGCAACATCATTTTCAAAAATTGGTGACCCATTCGGGGTCAATAAATGTTGTCCGATATGGTTATAAATCAGTAAATAAGATAATCATATCAGCATTTGTTGAGAGATGGTAACCCGAGACCAATATCTTACATCTCCTATTTGGTGATATGACCATCACCCTGGATGACATGTCCCAGATTTTGGTCACCCCTGTGCATGGTCATGTGGTGAAGTGTTCGGTGGTTGCTTTGACAATCGAAGCCGCTGCCATTTTGCTTATCGACACATTGGGGGTTGAGAGACCAGTAGTTGCACATGAGCTTCAATTTAACGTTGGATGCACAATCAGGATGAATGGTTAGTTGACAACTTCAAAGGGCTTGGTAGCAATAGTTCGGATGAAGAAATTGATTGTGCAACAAGGACATTTATGCTATATGTGCTGGGTTGCTCTCTATTATGTGGCAAGAGTGAAAAGGTACTTATGGTGTACCTTCAATTGTTACAGAACCTTGACCATATATATTCGTGCTTCATTTTTGCAGGTTATATGGGACCCCTATTGAAAGTAGGATTTTTCCGCGTCGTTGGTTACGGAAACCCTAATTCCAACAAAATTTGTATCTTTTCCGATTTAATTCCTGCAAAAATGGTAATTCTTGCACAGTGGGAAGTGTCGGATGTCGATCCGCACTCGGGGTTAGTTAGCGCAAAGAGAGACATAAAATGACGGAGAATTTGCAGATAATGTAACACAATCATAATTAAATCATATTTATTTAATTGAACTTGTCTCTTATAATGAAAATCAAATAAAAATAACTAAACTAAAAAGCTTTAAGAGAGATTAGGGTAGAGAGAGAAAGTGATAGATTTAGAGAGAGAAAAGAATAGAGAGGGTGGAGGGAGAGAGAAGAGGGAAAAAAGTCGATCTTTTACCTTGTGCACACACCATTCGACGAGATCAGGCAATTGAGAAGTGGCTGTCCGCAGCTTTGGAGGATTGTGGGAGAGCATTCATCCGGCGTTATTGGTGGCTTGAGGATACTGGTTTCACCGGAGTTCTTGTCTGGCAAGTGATTGGAGATCTAGATCTCCACGGTGGAAGATGCATGTGGTAATGGGCAGCAAGGTAGCATCAAAGGAGATGCATGTGGTGGCTGCTACCTCGTGAATGGCGTATTGCTTGGCAGGTGTAGGAGGTTCTCCAACCTTGTGGGATTGCAAGTTCTAGTGTTGAACCCCGGAGAGGATTGGAAGATGTGCTCATTAATGTTGCAGGCAGTATCGAACGGAGGTAGCAAGTCTGACAGTTGGGCAAGTGAAGGCTGGAGAGGCATAGGCAAGTGTGTGATAACACGTGCACAGGGCAACACAGTGGGCGAATCACGGCTTGGAGGGGGGTTGCACGCTGGTTCGCTGGTAATGGAGGAAGAAGACGATGGCGTTCATGCCATCTCGAGTTGCTACACTGCAACTCGGCGAGAATGAAAGGTGGGGAGCATGGCGGCTAGGTGAGGAGAGAAGAGATAGGCCATGGAAAGAGAGAAGTCAAGGGAAGTAAGAACGACTCCCTTCACACCTGCTGGCCGGAGTTGCAGGCCTGCAACTCCGGCGAAAGAAAGAGAAGAAGGAGATAAGGTGAAGAAGAAGAAGAAGAAGAAGAAGAAGAAGAGGAGAAGAAGGAGGAGAGGGGGAAGGAACTTACCATTCCACTCTTGCAGGTGCTGCTGGAAAAGGCTGACGGAGTCGTGCAGGTGGAGGAGAATCCCGACCGGAGTTGCAGACCAACTCCGGTGATGAAGGGCGGGCAGCAGGTGGCGGCAGTAGTGAAATGTGGAGTAGGGCGGAGGTGTTGTAGGTGCTGGGTGGTATTAGAAAGAAGAAGAAGAAGAAGAAGAAGAAGAAGAAGAAGAAGAAGAAGAAGAAGAAGAAGAAGAAGAAGAAGAGGAGGCGGCACTCTACAAACTCGCCGGAGAAGATGAGAAGAAGAGAAGGAAGAGGAAAGAAGAAAAGGAAGAGAAGGGAAAAAGGAAGAATAAGGGGGGAAGATTATGGGGGAAGGAGAGAGGAGATAGGAGGGAGATTAGGGTTCCAAAGAACCCTTCTCCTTTCCCTTTTAAAGCTCCCTAGTTTCCATTAATGAAAATTACGAAATTTTTGAAATAAAAAAAATTTTTTTTTTTAAGTAAAACCCTACTTTTCTTTGGGGAATTTCCCCATTTAGTGGACCCCCCATTGGGACCCAGATTGGTAGATCGACGGATCTAGAGAGATCCAATGGTCCGGTAGGAGATCCAATGGTCCGATTGAAGATCCAACGGTCAGAAAGCTAAGGGAGATGAGACAGAGCCAATGGGCATGAGTTCTGGGGTTAGGTCAGTAGATTCGAGGACCGAGAGATGAAGAGAGAGAGAGATGAGAGAGAAAATATCAGAAAATGGAGATAAAAATATTGGCAGAGGGTCTGGAACCCTGGTCTTCACTATGACCATCCTCACGCTTCTCCAGTAGAGTAGACTATCATTCCTTGCTGACTCATGTGGCTTTAAACGCTTTGGTCGTCTCTTGGTCATTGGCTCTCCTGTTCTCTTCGTTCTTTGGGCCGGCTTTTTGGTCCTCTTATTCAGCCCATAGTTGGCCCATATCTTCTAGTCATAGCATGTGGGCTCTTTAAGCTTTGATAATGTGCTTTCCTGATTGATGTGGGCTCGCAAGTCTCGAGAATTATCCCATCGGGGTTTTCTGCTACAGAAGAAGCACGTAATGAGACTTTATCAGAACGACTCAATGTCTAGACTTTCAAAAATGTGTTTAATGCATGCAAATATATCATTTCGTCCAGAAAAGTATGTTCTATGCAACGAAAGAGACTCTTACGTAGAAAAGTAGATAAATAGAGCATTTTAACGTAGGAGAGTGTGAAAACGCTTAGAAGATAACAGTGGAAAATACCCACTTTTAAGCGAATATCACCTATCAAGAACTTATGGATAACTACCCCTTCCTGGACATTGCATACTTTTCTGGATGCTTTAAGTCATTTGATGTCATTAAACCCTATCACCTTGCTCAGGTTCTTAGACATCAATTTGGACATGTTTAGTATATCCCTCGTGAACCATTATCACATGTTCGAGCTAGTTGAGGAACCATCTCCTCTTAATATAAGGTGGTGTACCATGTGCTGGATCAATATTGGGAGTAATGGCTTGATCACACAATATGTAAGTCACGACGTGGACGTCATGTTGTGAATCTGTGAGATTGTAAAAAAGACTATCTATCGTGGTTCTATTCGATTTCTCACTTCTTTGTCCAAAACTCAACAAATAGTACTATTTACAAACCACGTAAAGAAATGGCACTCAAAAATAATGATTGGGTAAGTGTCTCATTGATTTTGGGTTGCTTTTTTAACCTATTTTTACTATATTAATTGGAATTAACTTAACAATGCTTACTGTATGCAAGTTAAAACTAGAGATTAGGCACTATGTATCCTCGACGAGACCAAAGAATGTTCGTCTGAGACCTTTAGAGAGAAGACTAGACAACTCAAAGCACTTCTTCAAGGATTAGGTGCGGACGAGAGTTCAAGTTGGAGGAATGCAGGGGATAGTTCAAGGAGTTAGAATCAAGCTGAAGGAAATGAGAGAGGAGGAGAGGAGAGTTTATATTTTTTGATATATTTGTGTGATAAGGTCTGCGAGTCTTCCCATTGTTGTCTTATGTATGATGGTTGTAATGCGTACGAGCCTCGCAAAACTATCTATGACAGTTCAAATTCAATTTTATGAATTTGCTATCAATTTAAGTTTGGGTTTAGAATCATTTTTATGAATTTGTTATCCATTTAAGTTTTAGAAATCACCAATCATGTTAGGACATCTGTAGGTGGTGCTGGTGTGCAAGGATGGTGGTGTCGGTAGAAATGCTTAGAAATGATGGAGACTCAAATTGGTGGAGCAGACTCCAAATGGTTAGAAATAATTAGTGATTTCTAGGTACAATCGATGGTTTTCAAGAGTGACCATATGTATATTTGGACATCCACTGGGTTATCTTACAAACCAAAAAATATGATTAAGTAGTGACACTACACCAAAATTGCAAAAAAAAAAAAGGATACACTAGGTGTGTCTTTTTTGTGAAATAAGGACATACCTAGTGTGTCTCAAGGTGTGTTGTTTATAGACGTGTCTTTTTTTTTTTTTGTGGACACACTCGGTATGTCTTTATTTCAAAAAATATGACACACTCAGTATGTCCAGTCATAGCAACACACCAGGTGTGTAATATTTTTGAAATTTAAAAAAATTAGATTGTGTAGCACTTTGGATGGACAATTCTAATAATAGTTTTTGAAAATTAAATTCTTTTCTTCTCTAGTATTTGCATCATATATTATCCCCTTCTAATTTGAGCTTACACTGATAAAGTTGCTGCCATATATATCGAGAAAATCTGATACAATTGACAATTTGAATGCCCTATACAGATCCAAAACAAAAGATTTTTTTTTGCTAAAATACAAAAGGCTCAGCAGCTACATAGTATGCAGCATTACTCTGGTGCATGATAACCAAAGGTTCCCAAAACTCGAATAGAATGAAGACGTGCAGCCATGTCAGGAGCCTGATTTGAAAAGTTAAAATTTGCAATTTTGGCTTTGAAGTCTTCAAATAGGAGCACGTTGCTTGATCTGATATCCCTATGTATTATAGTTGGCTGAACCTTCTCATGCAAGTTCTCCAATCCCCTTGCTGCATCAACTACAATTGTCTCTCGCTACATCCAGTCCATGTATTCCTGAAAGCAATTATAAAAGATCTACTTTACAGAAACAAAATAGCTCTTCAACCATCATGTTCAACTACCCAACAGATAAGACCTACATCATCTACAAAAATGATCAACACTAATGGGTGTGCTCAAAAAAATTTAGAATAGAAATGACTTAAAAATTGCATAGTTACTTAGTACACGCTTATACAGAGCATTCAGTGGATCAGAAATCTATCAAGTCTTTTGTACTATTTACAAACTCGGATATCTGATAACAGTTAAAACAAACAAATCATAAGAAAGTGCAAGAGAATAATAGTAGTAGTATAATGGATGAAAGAGAAATGAAAAAAATAGTACTTGTGGTGCTACTAATCGACGAGGCAAAAGTTCTTCATGACGACATGCACAAAATTCTCACGACGGTCTCTAAACCCAAAAAAAATAGAAAAATGTTAACAAGTTATATAATACACTAAAAAATAAATGTCAGATTTAAAATAACAAAATAAGTTTACAAGTCATAGCCACATTACTTACCTTCAAATCTGGAGTGAATATTATAAGAAGTTGACCCTCATGAACAACAAGAAGTTGCTCATAAATACTCTCTTGAAAACAACCACTAATAAACTAGAAAATGAGCAAAATATATAGTAAAAGTATCTATACAGTATCTGGTACCAACATTGGTATCGTACCATGTCGATACAGGTACATTTGAGTATGTTAAAGCATCCAAAAACTATAGGCTGCCTAAGTATAGTTGTTTATTGTGATCACTTACTCTTATCTTTTATTTTTTTGATAAGTGTAGACTTTATTGAAAACAAAGGCAAAAATACTCTTACTCTTATCAATGTCATGTTGCCTATGGCACACATCGAGCAGCTCCAAATTCGTTATCCACCTAATGATCCTAATCATCCAAGATTGGATACTTTTGGAGGGTCGGAAAACTATAGGTGTTGATGGTCAGCATCATCTAATCAATTCAGTTTCTGGATTAAGAGATCTTTAGAAATCAAAAAATCCTAGCACCATTGAACGTGCGCCAATAGGTGGTAGAGGCAGAGTGATGGATCTTTCAAGCCTCCCCCATTGAAAGTGTTATATAAGTGGCAATCGAAGTGGACCCTATTTTTTTTCTCTCCTTGCTACAATTTAGCTAAGATTGAACCCTCGACCCCACACGGTCCTAACCACGATGGCCCAGAGTGTTGATCCATCATCCAATAATCGAAATACTAAACTCGCATCATTCTTTTCTGCCAACCCATACTAATGTCAAAGCAACCATCACAACCGTACTTGACGCGACATAGTGTAGAAAGTTATCGTTTTGGAACTTCTACACTTCTTCATCCAGCATGTGACGTGATTTTGCATATTTGAAGAGTCATTTGCCATCTTTCATGATTTTCTAGTTATTTTCCTTTCTGATGTAACAATAGAAGGTTTACTACACATTGCATGTCTTAAGAAATTTATTAATGATAAACCCATAAGAAGACACCTTGAGCCTCAACGTTACTTCACTTCACATAAATATTCTGACCTAGGACCAAAAGAATAACTTTTTAAAATTATATAATGTCTAGAGCTACAACCAATTTTGCTAGTAGTAGAAACATTTATAAAAGGAGATAAACCAAAGTGGTGGCAGAGGTTAAAATTTGCATACAATGAGGTCAAGAGCACCAGCAAACAACTCCAACATTAGAGAAAGCACATACTATTGTCAAAAAGATTACTAAAAATTAAAAAGAATTTGATAATCATTATTGAGTTACATAAAAAAAATAGCCAACAATTAAGGTCCAATAAAAGCTCCTGGTTATAGAATTGAACAATAAATGAATACATGATCGACTTATCATACCCCCTTCTTGATTTGAAACTGTAAATGTCACACTGCCATGTATCCTGAATAACAAATGATAAAGAAATTTTGCTTGTGAGCTAATCTAAAATCCAACCTAGATTTTAGAAATAAGGTAAAATAAAAAAACAAGAAAGAAGGAAAAAACACAACATACAGAAATAGGTGTATATACATGCATGCATTGGTGCATAAAAGCGTATGCATATTTATTAGGTGGTGGGCATGTATTATAGGATGTAGTTTACCAATAAATTAACTATTGCAATGAACTGGTGAGGATTGTGTACGTATTTGTATTAGCACCTGCATAAAAATATCTATAATTAAGAGCAACAATACATCAGCATCACAAAAACTAACCATAGCTGCCCGAGGGAAACCACCAAGGGCATTGTGGGTACCCTATTTTTCGAGAAGCTAAGACAATGCCATGTGTCACTTAATGAGGCACATTGGCTTCCATAGATCACGGACCACCTCGGCACAAAATCCGACAGACATATCTTCTTGCCGGGGCATATGTTTGCCAGCCGACCAAAGGATACACTTTGCCAGAACAACTGCAAACGCCGTCCGACTAAAGGAAGAGCCTTGTCAGAGCCAACGGGAGAAGCCATTCGTCCTTATCAGAACAACTGCTGACGCCATCCAACTAAAGGATGAGCCTTATCGGAGCCGTCGGGAGAAGCCATCCGTCCTTATCAGAATGCCTGCCGACACCGTCCGACTAAAGGATAGGCCCAATTGGAACTACAGGAGCAGCCATTCACCCTTACCGGAGCACCTGCCGATGCCGTCCGATTAAAGAACATTCCATTTCGGAACACTTGAAAAGGCCGACCAGCCAGAAGAAAAGGCTTGTCACCCAAAATTGATAGGCATTAGACCTGGACGTTTAGAACGTCAACTCGTAGAGCACTCGGGTGAAACATTCCCCTCATACCAAGAAACATAACAGAAAACCGTTATTAAGAAATGATGGTTACAGGCTCCTTGTTGAGGGCCCTATAAAAAGAAGAGAAGATCTAGGGAAAGGGGATCGACAAATACAAGGGAAAGATATAGACAGGTATCAAGAATTAGTTCAAGAGTATCTGGATCCACACTGACTTGATCGTCGGAGTATAATTTGCAGGTACCTCGGCGACCGAAGTAGCGACAGACGAACCTAGGCGAGAAGGGACACCGATCGGCCCCATCTTCTCAGGATCATCGAAAGCAAGGCCGACCTCACCAGGCAGTTCATCCACAATTCATCAATCCGAATCCTCAGGGATCATGCGGGAAGTGTCGATCGGATTTTTCCCCCACAGGCATGATGTCCAACATTATCGCTATAACGACAGACACCACCTTTTTCTCAGCACGAGGAGCAAAATACTCTGCTACAAATTTCCTCCAATAGGCAATGCTAATGTCCTAGAAAAAAGGAATAGGGTTAGATAGACACACTAGCTGTACCAGCGAACAAATCGAGAAACAAAAGTGCAAAGTCATTAAACCTAACAAGCTAGAAATAAACAACTAATATGATCTGGTCGCTTCTCTCAATTACAACTGAAACAGATCATTCTACAATAGAAAGAAACTCTAACATCAAAACTTTGATTTATATAAATCAAAATGGAACACTAAATCATAAAAAGATCCAGAAAATACTTTCGGATTCAAAACAAAGACAACGGCACAAGAGTAACCCTAGATTAGCTTTATGAACATTGGATCTGTGAAATTCTTTCCCGAATTGAGAAATCAGTAAAATCTTTCAAACTAAGCATATGAGTTCATACAAAGAAAAACCCTAAAAGATCAAGAAAATGGATAAAAATACAATTATCGATACATAAGAAACGAATGAAGCTATAGGATTGTAAAAAATCCTATAAATTGTAGAAGAAAGAAGAAACCAGTTCTCATACCTGGATTGTACAAAATCCTATAAATTGTAGAAGACAAGAAGAAACCAGTTCTCGTACCTAATCAAGACGCCATTAATGAAAGATTCGAGCTCGAGAGAATCGATTCAATCTCGTTAGGTTTTCGCACAATGTCGGTGTTCGAGAGAGACCAAGAGTCGAGAAGGGAAGAAGACCGAGAGTCGAGAGAGTATTGAGGGGAATGAGATTGAGAGTCTAGGCTTTACCCTTTTATTTTGTTTTTTATTTTTGTTCAAATAGGCCCTTTTTTTGGGACACAGGACATTTATTGACAGAGGTGGTGCGTCTTCAGCTCGCAACACAACATGTATGTCATTAATTGGTGTCTTTTTTTTCCAATTTTGGTGTAGTGTGATTTCCATCCTTTAGCATTCCCACAATGTCAAGTGGCAAGCTTTTGGGCCCACTGAACCGTTGATATTTAAGTGGAAGAGACATAATTGTTTTTTCAAATAAAATCCTCCATGGCATTAAACTACCGTGGGTGCCCTAGTGGCCACGGCCATCCTGGCTGAGTAGACCATTTGGACCCCAAGATTGGCTTTCTGACTTGGGGTCTTGGCCATGGCCACCTAGGCACCCACGACTAGCTCGACCGTGATCACCCTAGCAACCACGGCCAGGCTAGTCGTGGGTACCTTGGTAGCCACGACCAGGACCAAGTCAGAAAACCAATGTTGGGGTCCAAATGGTCTATTCGGCCAGGATGGCCGTAGCCACCAAGGCACCCACGGTAGTTCAACGCCATGGTGGTCTTTATTTGAAAAAAAAAACTTTTAGTTCCCCCGCTTAAAAATTCATGGTTCGGTGGGCCTAAGAGCTTGCCACTTGACATTGTGGGAGTGCCAAAGGATGGAAATCACTACCCAATCATATTTTTGGTATGTCAAACAACTCATTGGATGTCCAAACATCCATACGGTCACTCTTGAAGACCATCAATTGTACCCTAAATAACTAATCATTTCTAACCATTTGGAGTCTTCTTTATGCATCTACATACCACGCCTTGATTCCTTCACCAACCTAACCATTTCGAGTATGGGGTGCTCCAAATTATAGATTTGGAGTAGGGGAGAAATAGAGATTTTAGGACTAATTCACCACCAACTCCACCACCACCACCGACAAATCCACTACCACCACCACCACCAAATCATACAATAATAGCCCATCAAATAACTATGATTTGCATTGCACTATTTATATATTTGAGTAATATTTACAAGATTGGCTCACAGGCCTTAAAAAGGTGGTTCGTGAAAAAACACTGGTCCATTTTCTTTAATCCAATATACCTAGAAGGGGGGTTGATTATGTATTTAAAAATTAATTATACCTACACAGTTTTAATGGTCTATGGTAGAGGAACAAAATCACATGTCTTAGTTGTTTGATAAAAATTATCACAATCGACTCAAATCGAATATACCTCCGTGGTATATTTTCTTTTCATCGTTTGGTCTAATCAAAATAGATAGCGGAATACAAACAAACGATCACACAAGACAAGAGATTTTTACGTGGAAACCTTAGCCAAGGAAAAACCACGGGACCATGTCCAGACGGAAAGTATCACTAACTGAAAAGTTAAACGAAACAAAGGTTACCTACGTAGCACCATTTCAAATACAGCTTCCAACCTTAGCCAAGGCCTACTGCCTATGCGTCCACCTCCTCTGAATCAATGCTACGAATCCACAATCGCCTTTCCAACCAAGAAGCCTTGTCAGCTTGTTCAGTTTGGTACACCCCAAACGTACCGTCGATCGGCTGCTCCGATCTTAATTCTCAACACTCCCACCTTTGCAGAAGGTGAAGGATTCAGTACACCCTGAACCCTAGGTTGCTCAAAAGGTGTTGAGTCACACTGGTACACTCAAGCTACTGGGTCGAATATATAAGTGGAAGACCTAAGCTGAGGGATGGATCAAGCACTTGGCTTTGATCAAGAAGATGAACAAGCTCACAAGATGTGAATGAGAAACAAGCTTATTGCTCTTCGAATGGACACTCTAATAAATAAATATTTTCTTCTCTTTCTTGTAAGATTGAGTCTCTCTGTGTCTATGTGTGTGTTTAGAGAAGGTATAGAAGGGTTGTATTTATAGAATACGTGACCCTGAGTCGTGTAGGACGTGGGAGAGTAGAACCAAGAATTTTGGATCTGAGAAAGACTGAGATCGTGCTAAGTCCAATCGATTGTACTTTGGGTCCAGCCCAATCGATTGGGTATAAGTGTCCAATCGATTGACCTCAATAAGTTTCATGTTCCGTAGGCTCCAATTGATTACACAGGGGTCTTCAATCGATTGGCTTCAAATAAGTTTCTGTCCCGAAGGCTCCAATCGATTTCACAAAGTCTCCAATCGATTTGGCTTTAAACATGTTCTGCCTCACAGACTCCAATCGATTACACAGAGTCCTCCAATCGATTGGGCTAAAATATTGTTTTGCTTCGTAGCTTCCAATCGATTGGGCTATGTCCAATCAATTGGACTCTCCCATTAGTCAAAATCTTTGACTCAAACTTTGGTCTGTCCAATGACTAGTTTTGACTATTATATTCTATTCATTTTAAACATATTTCTATGGTCACTAAGTCACTTACCTTCATAATCGAGCGTACGCGATCTTTAATTGACAAATAGGCAGTTACTCAGATGACTCATGTCGTTAACCGTCTGATTCTTGTTGTCTCTGTCTTCTAGTCTTCATGTAGTCGATGAAGTATGCGTACCACGACATCTCCACACTACACTGGTGCTCATAGGAACGGTTATATGAATGTTTTTATGTCAATAGAATCTTTGCCAAATTAAATATGAAAATTTTCCTTATTGTTCGCATGCTTCAAAAAAAGATAGCATGCAAGCTTAAAAAAAAGATGGCATGCGGGGCTTTAAAAGATGACACACATGCCTTAATCTAATCTATGAGTATGGGATACAATGGTACCATATCAATAATGTGCCCAATCAACTAGTCACAACGTTCAATCAGTTCGTGGTAGGGTGTGAGCAAGTTGTCAACTATTTGTAAGGAATATTTTCATATTCAATTTGGCAAAGTTTTCGTTTGACATAAAAACATTCTTATAACCGTTCCTACGAGCACCGGTATAGTGTGAAGATGTCGTGGTACGCATACTTCGTCAACTACGTGAAGACTAGAAGACAGAGACAGCAAGAATCAAACGGTTGACGACAGAAGTCATCTGAGTAACTGCCTATTTGTCGGTTATAGATCGTGTACGCTTGCTTAGGAAGGTAAGTGACTTAGTGGCCATAGGAATAGGTTTAAAATGAATAAAATATAATAGTCAAACCTAGTCATTGGACTGACCCGAGTCTTAGTCAAAGATATTGACTTATGGGAGAGTCCGATCGATTTGAACTTGTCCAATCGATTGGACATATCCCAATCGATTAGAGGACCCTGTAAAATCGATTGGAAGCTACGAGGTAGAACATGATAAATGCCCAATCAATTGGAGACATCTGTAAAATCAATTGGAGGCTACGAGGCAGAACATGATCAAAGCCCAATCGATTGGACACATCTGTAAAATCGATTGGAGTGTACGAGACAAAATAGGATCATAACCCAATCGATTGGAGACGTCAGTAAAATCGATTGGAGCCTTCGGGATAGAAACTTATTTGAAGCCAATCAATTGGACACTAAACCCAACCAATTAGACATAGCCCAATCGATTGGACCCAGAGTACAATCAATTGGACTTAGCACAATTTGAGTCTTTCTCAGATCCAAAATTCTTGGTTCCACCCTCCCACGTTCTATAAGACTAAGGGTCATGAATTCTATAAATACAACCCTTCTATACCTTCTCTAAACACACACAAAGTGACACGATACTTCAAAAGAAAGAAGAAAATGTTTATTTTAAAGTGTCCATTCGAAGAGCAAGAAGCTTGTTTCTCATTCACATCATATGAGCTTGTTACTCTTCTTGATCAAAGCAAAGTGATTGATCCATTCCTCAGCTTAGGTCTTTCACTTAGATATTCGACCTAGTAGCCTGAGTGTACCAGTGTGACTCAACACCTTTGACCAACCTAGGGTTCAGGGTGTACTGAATCTTTCACATTCGGAGCAACCGATTGATGGTAGATTTGGGGTGTACCAAACTGAACAAGCGGACAAGGCTTCTTGGTTGGAAAGGCGATCGTGGATTCGTAGCGTTGATTCAGATGACGTGGACGCATAGGCATTAGGCCTTGGCTAAGGTTGAAAGCTGTATTTGAAATGGTGCTGCGTAGGTAATTTTTGTTTTGTTTAACTTTTCAGTTAGTGATACTTTCCGTCTGGACATGGTCCCGTGGTTTTTTTTTGGCTAAGGTTTCTATGTAAAAATCTATTGTCTTATGTGATTGTTTGTTTGTATTCCCCTATCTATTTTGATTAGACCAAACGACGAAAAGAAAATATACCACGGAGGTATATTTGATTTGAGTCGGTTGTGATAATCTTTGATCAAACAACTAAGGCATGCGATTTTATTCCCCTACCATAGACCAGTAAAACTGTGTAGGTATAATTAATTTTAAATACCTAATCAATCCCCCCTTCTAGGTATATTGGATTAAAGAGAATGGACCGGTTGTTATTTCACTATTGGCTCATGATAATCCTTCCAACTTTTGATGATTGGTGGGAGTAGACATCTTGTATATAGATCAAGATGCATGGAGTAGTTGGAATTCAAAAAACCAATGCTGATAAATGGGTTGCTACTGTGTGGTTGTGGATACCACACTCCACTATAATCATCCAGTAGCCATCTTCTTGCAACGTGAATGCTCTTAAAGCAAACAGGCACCCACAATATTTTAAGCTTGTATTTATTACTTTTTCAATCTTTTTGCCCAACTGATTCTTTCTATATTCCCCACCCCTTTTATAACCAAACGTAATTTTAGGGGTCCTGCCATTCACACCATAGTCTGATCTTTTTGTTACAACAACCGTCCCAACTATCTTTCCAACATCTCTAGTCCAATTATCAGTTCATCCCGACTTTCAAAGACCTAAAATTCAAAAAACAAAATATCAATATTTTTTGTTATGAAAAACCAACAAATAAATAATATAAATTGATAATTTACATACCATCTCGATTGTGAATCAATTTGTTACATCAACTGATACAATTGATTGAACTATTTCATTCAATCCATCAGATGCTATCAGTGCCTACAATAACATGGGTTAAAATATATTTCAATAACAGATTATTACAAACAACATTATACACCATAAAAGTAAAATAATATATACAACATAAAAGCAAAACAATATATACTCAGGATCTCAGAAATTATATTTGACGGTAAATATATGTGTGTAATGAGGTATAATGTGTACGTGTGTACAAATGTAAATCAGTATCATTTATATTTTTTATTCCATACAAGATAATACAATTCTATTTGCTTTAGTTATCTTTAACTGTAATCATATCTTACCACATAACATGTTTGATTCTTGAAATTAAACTTCTTTCCCTATAATTGAGATGAATGGAGTTCTAAATTGAGAATTGGCTTGAATGAGCCAATTGAATTATGTTTACCACTAAATGGGTAGATATCCATGTGTGTAGGTATGGCGAGTGCTTCCTTGTAAGGCCATCTCCTCCCTCAAGATCAAGGAAACAGGAAAGAGGGCAACTAAATGTAATGTTCTAATATGGAACATGATCTCTATTCTCAAACTAGTTTATTACTTTCTAAGTTTAATTTTATGATATTTTTGCACGATGATCATTATTTAGGGTTTACCAAGATAATTCAATAAAGAACAAATCAAAAATGTAAAAAGAATGAAGGGTTTATCTCCTCCATTGTTGAACTCTTCAACAATCAAATATGCCACTAGATTGAGGAGAAGAACTAGGGATTATTTTTGTTTGGTGAGGAGAAATTTAGAAGAAACACAAGCTTTTGAGGAGATCAAGAAGATGTACAAAGAAGAAGAGAAGATGATGAAGATGTACAAAGAAAAAAGAAGTGAAGATGCAGCAATCCAAAAGAAATTGAGGGATAAATGGAGGGAGTGGAGAGGGGAGTGTAGCTTCGGTGGTTGGCGCGAATTCGACGTCGATCCAACAGACTAAATGAGAGTAACCCAAGTGTGGGTGCTCAACTAAAAGAGCAATGGGCAATTTTATCCAAACAAATCGACTTCTTTTGTAGGTAACCAGCTTAAAGAGGTGGATGCTCGTAGAGCGACCCTTTAGATAAACGTTAAAGAAAAAGAGGCATATTAGGTACTATGTAATGGTTGAGAGATTTTTGAAGAAAATCGAATCAAAATGCAGAAAAAGATTGAGATATATTTTAAAACGGTAGATGAGTAGGGGAAAGATAGGGAGACGTCTTGGAAATACTTATTTAATGGAAGCGAGGGAGAGGGAGAGAGTTGAAGAGTCTGTTTAGATAAACATTGAAGAAAAAGAGGCGTATTAGGTAATATGTAATGGTTGAGAGATTTTTGGGATAGCTGATTGAAGTATTGGTAAAATTCTAAAATACCTTAAAACTTTTAGGCACATTATCAAGGGGTATTTTTGAACAAGAAAAAAAAGATGGGGAGAGCCACGTGGATGTTCCATAAATTAACTTTAGTATAGATAGATCAAGGCTAAAAGGGTCCATTATAACGGTATAGCGGACTGGGGGTGTTACCGTTTTTCAATTATAATGGATTGTAACACACAAGGGCAAAAAATGAAGGGTAATTTAGTATTACCCCCCTGAGATTCAAAATTAATTCGTGTTACCCCCCTGAACTATCCAACTGTTGCAATACCCCCTTTGACCAAGTCAACTTCGTTGAAAGGTAACGTGCCCGTCATAATTAATATAAAAAATACTATTTTGCCCTCTTCTCTCTTTCTACCTATGTAACCAATAACCAGTTAACCACCTCCTCCACCTTCATCTCTATCTCTCTCTCTCTCTCTCTCTCTCTCTCTCTCTTTGAGGCCAGATTTAGGAATCACATCCTTACGAGCACCCTATATAACATTAGCCGTTCTCTTCGATTCATCCAGGGGACTTGCAGGCAAATTGCTAGGCAACACCATTGTTTCTCCAAATTTAACAGAACTTCACCGTTTAAATTCACCTCTCGTTCTAATCCGTCTCTCTACTCTTCGAATCCTAGATTTATCATATCTCACTTTATTTTAAAAAAAAACCTAATAGATTGGTGTCTTTGTCTTTAGGAAACCTCAGTTTCATTACATGTGGATGCCGCCAAAGGCGTTACAAGTCTTTGCCTTGTGGAGTTGTGTAACCAAACATCAGACACTTAATTTTTTTGCTTTTATCTCTCTCATTGTTCTTCTTCAACCCCTGCTATGCCATTTCAAACTCCATCACTACACCTTTAAAAACCATTTGGGATTTCTGTATTTTTTGTTCATCTCTGTTATTTTTAAGATTGCATATGGTTGAGTACTTGGACAATGAGAGTTCTGGCTTCCTACATAGATGGGAGTTTAGGTTTAGTGGGATCGATGATGTTGTTTTCTGGGTTTAAGAACAGAGAATCACAAATGGGAGTCGAAGACAATGGCCAAAAAATTGGGTTTTCTTATCGACCAACTACCAAAAAAAGAGTAATTTAGGCATTTACTTCTTAAAGTAATTGTCATGTGTTCAGCCCTGTTATTCATTAACGCCTTGATTTGGTCAAGGGGGGTAACACGGCTGTTGCAAAGTGCAGGGGGCATCACAAAATAGTTTTACATGAGAGGGGGTAGCACTAAATGACCCAAAAATGAAAGACAAGGGGAAAAAGGAAAATATGGAAAATGACGGGAAAATGAATCTAAAATTCAAAATTTAAATTTCAAATTTTCAGTAAAATTTGTATCAAAAAAATAGAAAATAACAAGCATTTTTTTAACAAATTCTTGCATAAACGGCGGTTCGAGTCTGCTTATCTCCAGCTCGTGAACTTAGCCAATACAAAGGTGGTGGTTATTTATCGCTATAACGGCCGTTATTTAAAAAAAATGGCCGTTACAATGAGTGTGTCATTTTAGGGCGGTAACTGTAGGTCCAACTAGGGATTGGCCAAAGCATACATATGGTCAGAGTCCTCTAAGAGTGTGCCATGTGGCTCATATTGTTTCCTATAACCGAGCCTTCCCCTTGGATCTTTGTACCTCAAATAATGGTCGATAATGCTCAAATTCCCACGGTTAAAATCAACTCATGAAAATAATTCCAATCCAACGCCTAGAAATTACTAATTGGGCTGATTTTTTGTTTGTAAGTCCACCTAGGGATTGGCCGAACATCCATAATGTCAGAGTCCTCTAAGAGTGATAAAACTTCTATCACATCGTTCTGACATATGCTTATGTCACAATGAAAATCACAGTCCACATGGCACTCTTAGTGGATGCTGACCGTATGGATGTTTAGCCCGTCCCTAAATGGACCTCTAAACCAAAAATCAGACTGATTAGTGGATCTTTGCACCCAAATAACGCTCAAATTCTTACCGTTCAAATCAACCCTTGAAAATAACTTCAATCGAATCACTTAGAAATCACTAATCATGCTGATTTTTGGTTTAGAGGTCCATTGAGGGACTGGCCAAACATCTATATGGTCAGCGTCCACTAAGAGTGTGCCGCATGGCTCATATTGCGCCTTGTCATAGGCCTCGATGACAGGCAAGGCCGTGTCATCAAAGTTTTACACCTATCCAGCGGCACTTAGTTGGGTATAGGGCTGCAACTCGGGCGGGTTGGGTCGGGTTAGGGGCGAACCCAAGCCCAACCCGACCTTCAAGTATACTAGCCCAAGCCCGAACCCAACCCGAGGTTGGGCCTGAGAATCCCAGCCCGAGCCCAGTCCAATCGGTTGGTCGGGTTGGGAGGCCTTCTCTTATTTTACCCTAAAACATTTTGAGAGGAAGAAAAAATTGAAGTTTGAGACAAAAACTTCGTAAATGTGTATGTTTTGTCCTCTGATTTGAAGGCCTGAAGATCAAGTTACGAGCTGAAGGCACCAATCTTTGCTAATTTTTGTTGAGCTTTCGAATCTCGAAAAGGAAGAAAAACTCCTTGGTGAAAGATAGAGTTTTCTTTCCCCATTGAACTTACTCTCTTCTGCTATCTACGTCTTTGATTTTGGAGTTAGATAGCTGTAACAATGTCCTGCAAGGAGGCTAGAGTGACAATGAACAACTAAAAATAGGGAAGAGAGAGATGTGAGAGAGAGAGACGGAGTCACGGAGATGATGAGTGAGAGAAAAGAGATGTATTTTATTTTTTGTTTCAAAACCCTAGAAGCAAGAGGTCGGGCTCGGGTTGCTAGGGTTGGCCTTGGCCTCAACCCGAGCCCAACCCGATTTTCATCGGGCTTTCAATTATTAGGCCCGAACCTGAGCCCAAGCACTGAAGGGTCCAACCCAACCCTAGCCCGATGTCGGTTTGGGTATACCGTATATTGTATTCAAATGAGTGTACCCATACTGAGGGAGCCGAAAGGACATGCGTGTACCCATACACAGGAAGCCGAAAGGACTAGACAAGACACAAGAACCGAGTGAAGGCGGTGCTGAGTCTACTTCTCTCCTCTTCTCGTCTGGCTTGGTTTGAACTTTGAACTTCCTCCATTCGGTCGTTGTCGGAGTAGAAAAAGGGGAAAAAATGTGGAGAAGAGGAAAGAGAAAGGAAGACTGTGCAGATTCCGACGGGGGAGCGCCGCCCAAGAAATACGCCAAGAACGACGACGACTCAGACGACATCATCGTCTGCGAGGTCTCTTACCTCTCTCTCTCTCCTTTTCTCTTCGTCTCTCTCTCTCTCCCTGTCTCTCTAATTTGTTGTGGTTTTGATTTGAAGATTTCGAAGAATAGGAGGGTTTCTGTGAGGAACTGGAACGGGAAGATTGTGGTGGACATTCGGGAGTTTTACGTCAAAGATGGCCAGCAACTCCCCGGCAAGAAAGGTTACTTTTTAACTCGTTCTCTCTCGATCCTTTCTATTGGTTCCTTCGGAAGTTCTTGGTGCAGACAATGCGTCTGCGTAGTTCATGTTGTAAATAAATGGGTTACTTAGGCTTTAAACTATAAGCACTTTCGATTAACCGAATATTGTTGATGAATTTAGCTTGGGAAGTATCAAATCCCAAGTGGTAGCTTCCTCACCCAACAAGGAACGCAGTGAAATTCCCAAACTTCTATTTATCATTTCCGTCTATCTATCGTCAATTAGAGGATGATATGAACTAGAGAACTGTAAGTCAGTTCCATTCTCCATCCATAATGTTTTCCCTAAATAGCTCACAAGCGTAGCATACTGATCAGAAATAATTGTCTTCGGTGTACTAGGTAAGCGAACAACTTCTTTTGAAGAATAAGTAGACGATATGGTAATAATCTGAAGTCTTCTAGCTTGGTAAAAAGTGAACGATGTTTGAAAACCTAGCAACCGCATTGAGAATCAAATCTTTCCCTTATCGTGTTCTAGGTTATCCTAAAAAAAGTACGGAGAAGAATAAGAAGGAGAAGAAGAGATAGCAAGAAGAAGAAGAAAAGGAAGAGGAGGAAGAAGAATAGTGTACCTTGTTTGCTTGGACTGTTACCCTTGCTGCTGCCATGTTTTCTCATTCTCTGTCAAGCACAACTGCACAAGCAATGGAGAAGAATGAAAGCCTCTGTAGGGTTTGAAACTTTTGAGAGTGAAAAAAGAGAAAAGAAAAAGAAAATCAACAGAGAGAGAGAGAGACATCTTTGTTATAGTGTTCTAAACTTCGACTTCACCTAAACTTTGCTCATTTAAAATTCGAAATTAACTTGAGGAAGTTCTATTAGAGATGGAAAAGTTTTGTAAAATTCACCAACTTAGAGAAGTTTGGAGATCAGATACATTCATACATTTGTAATCTAATAATGTAGCTTAATTGTATGAAAGAAATGTGAAATCAATGAGGTGCATTTAGCCTTGATTTTAAACCCTACAAGTTTTTTTTTTCCACTTGAAAACCCTTAATGGAGTGGTGTTTATTTGCCTGGGGTTCTCTTAAAAGCAAGGAAATGTAGAAAAATGGGGATAGAAGTGTTTTTAACACTTTTCATTTGTTTTAAAGTTTTTGTCCTGAACCGAAATAACAAATAAATTGTACTTCTCCATCTCATAATTTGACAAAATTTGCCAAAAATATGGCATTTTTTAATACTATGCTTTGTAGGTCCTTTCATTCTTCACTAGCAAGAGCTTGTTTGGGATGAAGAGATCATAAATCTCAGGTTGATCAACCTCTATTATTTATAGTAGAGAGAAGGCCCAAGTGTGTGTATAGAGAGAGACAGTTGTGATTGTCAGCTAATCAAGCCTTCTTCAATAGCTCATGTAGTCATGTGGGATGCACATAGGCCTTTAACTCATGGTTTGAAGTATTGTTTGATATTGATACATACCAATTTCACCAGCAATTGATCCAAAAACACTAGGTGATTTGGCAATGAGACAGCATCGCCCCAGATTTTAGAGTTCCATCTTATAAAAAAAAATTTAGAGTTCCATTGCTGCAGGACCAGATAGGTCTTACATGAATATTAGTAGAACTGTAGAAATTGAACTAATTTCTCTCCAAAATAATTATTCCAACTAAAAATTCAACTTGAACAATAAATCAACCATTTTTCTCACCTTTAACCTATTAATAGGCTTTACAAACTAAATCTAATTGACTTCGAAATAAATAAAAACTCTTATCTAATCTTATAACAGCTCAAATAAATATAAATCAATCCTAAGACAATCTTTTGCACAAATTCAACTGCTAAACAAAACCTATGTTAGTTCAATCTTCTTATAAGTAGTTTCCTATTTTGATTCAATTTCTTATGGGGAGGTTGATAGCACTCCAAAGAGAGGGCTGACTTGAGTTTGGATTATGTTCTTGCATCAAACCCCCGAGGTTGTGAAACATTTGCCCACAAATTTGAAGAATGCCACTTGTTCTTTTCTACAATATATTCTTCACTAGATGTTTGGTGCTTCTTACCTTGTATGTTCTTTAGGAGATGTGATACGATGTAAATTCTATTCCATTCTTCTTGCTTTTTAGACGTTCTTTTGTGCCAAATAGAAAGCATCAACATTGTAATGCCATGGCCTACCAAAAATAAGATCACATGCATCCAAGTCTAATATGTGGCTCAAAATGTAGTCCACGTACTCCCCAATTTTGATGACTTCACAAATGGTGCACAACAATTCGTCAACAGAGTTTGGTTTGAACCAATAGAAGGATTGTACCTGCCTTTTTTTTAGTCTCTTCTAGTTTTAGATAGTCAACAAGGGCTCTGGAGATGATATTGGTCTTACAATTGTTTTAGAATATAGCATGAATCTTGTCTTCGAAGGATTCATCAAAAGTAACACCAAGCTAGCGAAAAATCTTATTTCTCTTTTCAGGCTTGATGCCGTAATTCTTCTTGTTAGTATGCTTGATAATAGCCGTCAATGCCAAGGCGAGTGTCTTATTATCTGGTTCAATTGCATCAATATAGTCGTGAGGTTCATTTGAAAATTCTGGAGGAGCTTGTTTTTCTCCAAACATTGTGACACCATAGCCTTTTGGGCAAGAGACAGAAAAAGGGCCTTGTTCATAGGTATAACACTTAAAATCCCTTAATTTTTGTTATTTGGCGCTGAAAGTTTCATTACCTTTAGAGTTAACGAAGAAATAAATCATCTTCTTCTCTGATTCTGGGGCATAACTAAACACCTTCTCAAATATCTTGAACTCAAGGAAGCCAAATCTTATTTAATTTTTGTTCAATGAATTAAAAAATTCAAGTATGTTTACTATAATTCCATAATCAAGCTCAGGCTGGAGTAGTTCATATCCAAAAGCTTAGGCTGTAGTGGTGGTAGAGGAGTAACCGCTTGTAGTGGGTCTATGTATGTTATCCTTAGCAAAAGTAGCAACATTGTCGGGCCCACCAACTACATTAGTTTACCCCTTTTCCAATGCTTGTGAATGGGTCTTATGAGTAGCAAATTTGTTCACGAGTTCATCAAATTTTTGGCTCAAAGCACCTATTTTCTCTGACTTCATTGATACCAGCATGTAATTTTTTTTTTCTTTTTCACCGTGATAAAAAATAAGGAAAACATATTTTCGTCGAGTTGGGTCAAACCAGGTTGGATAGGAATGATCAATGGGAAATATATGTGAGTTTGTAGAAATTGTACACATCCATGATGTGGAAACTTTCCAATTGATCATTCCTATCCGATTGATGAGCATGTTTTTTAGTTGGCAATAATGATCGACTTTGCTTTAGCATACTCTAGTTGAAGCATGGTTCAATGTACACGGTATCGTTTCGGTATTGTTCATGGGCAATACCAAAATGTAGGTATCTTTCAATTTCGGACGAAACTTTGTAAAACCGAAACGAAATGTTAGTGCAAATTTACATATAAGATGAAGTATCGTTCGGTTTCAGACGAAACCAATCGAAACATATGTAGTTTCGTCTTATATAGCGAAACTAAAACGAGATGGACGAAATGTTTCGGTTTCAGCTGAAACTTTGAACCACGAGTTGAAGTGATTTTTGAACTGAGGTCAATAGAATAGGTTTGTGGCCTACTAATTGGATGGTCAAAACAATGGCCTAACTTGGTTTTATGTTATGTAGTATGTACTAAGTACATGGCACTTTTAGGGTTTTTTGTTGTGGAAACGTCGACATAGGCAAGCGTGTCAACACATCCCAATACACATCCATGCGACTCGTGTCCTTTTGCAGTGTAAGGTCGAGTCTTTTGTTATTCAGGACGAATGTGATAGCTTCAAACTAAAGGCTGGGATTAACATAAAATTATTAAGAACAATGAAATAGTAAATTTTCATGCTAATCACACGCAAATAATCAGATTTAAACAAATAAATTTATTAATATTCAAGGCCTTCACACAATCCCACAATATTAGACCCATTGCTTTAGCGATGAGGATCTAATGGAAGGTAGAACTTCAACCAAGCTTAGAAAATCAGTTAAAAGTTGAAACGGATCTGAAATGATTTTCTTTTCCAAGAGATTATATATTATTTGAAGTTCAGAAAGGTTTCTGGCAAGTTTCGGGGCTTTCCGACGAGTATTAGATTTTAGTCGGGTTTCGGGAGAAAAGGAGAACTGTGGAAAATTAGGGTTTGAGAAGAGGTTAGGGGTTTCTATGGTTACCACAGGGACATGGGAGTGTTTGGAGGTTGTGGTAAAGGTTTTGGGAGGGCTTATAGAGTGTGCAGGGGTTACTATTCATATCACTATTCACACGGCACTATTCACTGTGTTGTTCAATGGTTAGGTTTTGGAATAAGAGAGAAGTCTCAATAGCAAGATTCAATATATTTCATCATTAATGAAAGATTACAATTAAAAGAGTATATAATAACTCAAAATATCTTAATCTAATCTTAGCCATCCATCTAATCTAATGGCTATAAAAAAGCAGCAACCTAAAGCAACTAACCAAAATAACAGTGAGCCTTAAAACTTTGAGCTAATTGCAAAGACACTCAAAACTCTAAAAAAATCAAAATAAGCCTAGAAAACAAATACAAACTCTTCAAAACTCCCTACGTAGCCCACATGCATCTTTCCAATGTGGAGTCTTCATGATGCATATGCATGTGGTGTCTTTAAAATTTTTTTCCTTATCTTCCACTGGTAGAACCCATGTGATGCTTTGATGTCCACATCAATTCTCCCCAGCTGAAAAGAATTCGTTGGAGACGAATTAAAGTTATTGTATTGATTTAGGATGTCCCGATCAAGTCGTTGTGGCTCATCCCCAATAAATTATGTAGTCTCTAACCATCTCATATGCATGTCTTCCCAGTGTAGGGGCTTCAAAGATGTCATATACGTGTCCATAAGGCCTTCAACGCTCCAAACAAAATTTGGTATGCCTTTCCACTTGACAATGTACTCGTAGCAACCCTCTTGTCTAGTGGAATACAATCTCTCATCCCTAATGTAGCCAATGTGAACCAAGACAACATCAATGTAATGTGGCATGAATGAAGCCATGCTTCTCCTGTGAAATGGATATCTGCTGGGATATGGTGCGAGTAGGGGAGGAGGCCATGGTGGTGGTAATAGGTATGGCATGGTAGTTTGACCATAAAATGGGCTATCATAGGGTAAGGGTGTAGGAGGCCATGGGCGTGGATGATGGATCAAGTCTATGGTCAAGTAGAAAACTAGTAAACAAAGTGGGGCAATAGATGCAACTGTTGGACCTAGAGAAAGGACAAGGCCATCCAAGTGGAAGATTGGACTGATGCTCTTGCCTATTGGGAGTTCCAGAACAAGTGCATTAGATCCATCACACTTTAAAGCTATATGGTGTCCAACACTATAGGGTTGTATGTCACTCACCTGAACCATAACAAAGCCATTCACCTGAAAATCCTCAGAAATGCATATGAATCAGCAAGAAATTTATGATGTTCATTATTCAAAATAATCTCCTTGTTAGTTTCAACATGCAAGTCATGAAGCCTATGTAAAGTTGCTATGGGATTTGAATCTACAAGAATCCTAGACTTGTACTCAACAATAGATTCAATAACAAGCTCAGTGGACTCATTTGTAGATTCAAAAATATGCTCAACAATGAGCTCAGGAGTAGACTCAATAGGCTCAATAGACTTAATGTGCTCAATAATAAACTCAACATGAGACTTGGTGGGTTCACTAGGAGACCTTTAGGAGATTCATTGGACTCTACTGTAGGGTCAACAATGGGTTTAGAAGACTTAACAGTTTGCTTCAATTGATTCAACAAGTCATTGATTTACTTCCAATCTTCTGCGATTTCTTTCTCCGACTCTCTCTGTTTGTCTACATATGGATTTCTCATGATTCGCCCTTGGCAAAATAGGTGTGCGTCCCACTGGTAGATTCAATATATTTCATCATTAATGAAAGATTACAATTAAAAGAGTATATAATAACTCAAAATATCTTAATCTAATCTTAGCCATCCATCTAATCTAATGGCTATAAAAAAGGAGCAACTTAAAGCAACTAACCAAAATAACAATGAGCCTCCTAACTTTGGGCTAATTGCAAAGACACTCAAAACTCTTAAAAAATCAAAATAAGCCTAGAAAACAAATACAAACTCTTCAAAACTCCCTACGTAGCCCACGTGCATCTTTCCAATGTGGAGTCTTCATGATGTACATGCACGTGGTGTCTTTAAAATCTTTTTCCTTGTCTTTCACTGGTAGAACCAATGTGATGCTTTGATGTCCACATCATTTTGGCTTCCGGTTTTGCTATGAAACTGTGGATAGCACCCGTGGAGGGTAGCTTTCCTGTTGAGTTCAACATCAACACAGGTACGACTATGTCATCCTTTATTTTAAAAAATTATTATAAAAACTAATTTTAAAAGAAGGTTGTTTGATAGTTTTCCGTTTATAAATCTACTTATATAATTATATTTATTATGTTTTTGGATAGCTCCATGGCATATGAAATGTTTTCTTTTACTTGTATTTAAAAAAGAAATATATAACTAAAATGTCATATTTTAATAAATATGTACGTATCATGTTTCGGGTTTCTTAAAGGTGTCATTTCAGACACCGACACAAGTCTGTGTCTTTGTTACATATTTTGCCTAAACACCCCTACAACTGTCAATTTTCGTGACTTAGTTTGCTTTCTTGATTTAGTTTGCGTTATAGGGGTATTGCTTTCTAGACTTAGTTTTTATATTTTTTAGTCTTTTGGGTGTCTAAGCAAAATAGCCAAAGTTGTAGGGGTCATTGTAGTTTTGCTTAGTTGGTTAAGTTGTATTTTTATTTTTTTTGATAAATAAAATGTTTAACAATTTTACAGTAAGTTGTAGTATTTTATTTGGGCCATTGGATCTTATTAGTTATTTATTTGGATGACCAAGTTTAGATTAGGGTTATTTGAGTTAGTATTTAAACATTCTTTATGTAATTTGCTTATTATAAATGAATGAATGAAATTGAAAATCTCATTTGAGAAATCTCTCTTGGTGCGAAGCCCAAGGCAATTCTCTCTCTATCTCCTTTCTTCCATTATTTCTTTTTGTGAGCACTTTTGACCTAGAAACCCTAATCGTATGGTCAAAGCCCTAATCCAAGAATTTTTGGTTTTGATTTAGAAGCACCTGACACCTCTTCAAACCTAGCCAGCCTCCCCCACATAAACCCCTTCCCTTTTTTTAAACCCTAATTTCTACTTTTTCTCCTTTTACCCGACACTCGGCTACAAAAGCGAATACATGTCTGAAAGCCCCAAAACTTGCTAGAAAAAGCTTCATGAACCTTAAATACACTATGTTATCTTGGAAAATGAATTGAGTCTAGAAGTGTTGGTTGAACCCTAGCTAGTGGAAGTCCGCACTTCCATTGGGCCCTTAAATTGATAATTGAGGGTTTTCTTCATTGCTTGGTTTGATTCTTAGCCTTAGAATAATTAATTTAATTATTTGTTAGCGATTTTAAATTTTATAGTTGGTTGTTAGATTTGTTTTATACTTTTTATTATTCGTGGTCTGATCTCTGTACATTATTTAGGCTAATTATCATCATCCTGCATCATCTTTCATTTAAGGAAATTTGGGCCTAAATTTGGTATCTATTGGGTTTTATTTTTGAATTTTGTAAGTAATTTCCAAAATATAAAAATTACAATTTTTTTAACTTTTTCTATTCTTTTGCAGAAGATATATATTCTTTTGATCTACCATGTGATGAAATTTGTCTGAAATTGGATATATTGGGTTTTTTTTCTGATTTTTTAATTAATTTGACATAAACTTATTTCAGAATTTTTGGATCATCGGATCTCCGGTTCTAAAAATCGGATCCCCGGCTCAGATTTCGGATTTTTTATTTTCTTGAGATTTGTGCACTGTTTGGGTTCTCTACCCTAGCCGCACCTCCCTGTGAATTATCTGGGATCTACAGTCTCGTTTGAGAATTTTCTGATCGTCGAATCTCCGGTTCAAAAAATCGGATCCCTGGCTCAGATTTTAGGTTTTTTTCTACCTTAAGATTCGCGCGTTGTTTGGGCTTTTTACCCTAACTGTACCTCCCTATGGATTATCTGGGATCTACAGAGCTTGGTTTGGGATTTTTCTGTCGGATCTTTGGTTTGAAAAATCACCCGGGTTTTTGGCCCGAATCCGATTTTGCCTTTTTGGGGTTTTTTATTTTTTGGAAACCAAGGTTCCCAAGGCACTTCTACCCTAGCCGCACCTCCCAAAGTGCTCCTAGGAACCCCCCGAACCTTGGTTTAGGTTCTGCAGACCTTGTTCGTCAGTTGGTTATTTCTAGGCCTTCCTCTGCGATGAGTTCATTAGAGGTTTCATCAGTTGAGGATAGCACTCCGTCTCATGGTTCTCATGGAGACCACAACCTCCAATTATGCATCACTACGGTCAAGTTTGATGGGACCAACTATCTTGAGTGGAAGATATTGGCACTCATGTACATCGGGGGACGTGGCTACAGTGAGTACCTTATAGGAAAGACAGTCCAGCCTGCCGCCACAAACAAATCCCACCGGAAAGGGGTTATGGAGAACATTACGGTGATGTCTTGGCTTCTCCATTCGATGCAACCCCAAATCAGCAGGGGGTTCATGTTCCTTCCTACAGCAAAGGAAATCTAGGATTATGTTACCGAAACCTATTCTCAGGTTGGCAACTTTGCGAAGCTCTATGAGTTAGAGCAAGAGATTGCTTGTCCCCGGTTTGTGCTGCGGATGTGAAGTCTTTTCCTGCTATGGTTGAGCAATCCCAGATATTCCAGTTCCTTTCCGGCCTTCATCTTAGCTTCGAGCTGCCCGTGCTCAGATACTTGGCAGATCTCCTCCTACTTCATTGGCACAGGTCTATGCCTACACTCAAGGGGGGAGGATAGTCGTCACACTGTCATGCAGCTACGCAGTAGTAGTGACACTCATGATCGATCTGTCATTGCCTCCGCATCTCAAGGTCAGAAATCCTTCTAGAAGAAGACCGGCGATGACAGACGACGTCCCAAGTGTGATCACTGCAGCCATCTAGGCCATATGAAGGACACTTGTTGGGAGCTACATGGGTGCCCACCGGGTCTGGGCCCAAATCCACATCAGCGATCTTCAGCGAGACCGGAGTCTCCTACAGCACTTTCTATGGCTCAGGACACTGCACCCTCAGCACCCCCTACTACTGCGATATGGACTCTTTTTCTCCCAGTGATCTTGAGCGACTTCGTCGAATGATAGCCCAGCTCAATGGGCAAGCATCCACTTCTACTTCCACCTATGCCCGGACAAGTTTTGGATCTGCTTTCTCTGTATCCACTCTTCCTTCTAGTCCCTCCTAGATCATTGATTCAGGGGCCTCAGATCATATGACTGGTATGTCTTCAATTTTCTCCAGTTATTCTATTTGTTCTGGTCTTGACAAGGTTAGGATAGTTGATGGCACCTTTTTCTCTGTTTCCGGGAAGGGCAATGGTTATGCCTCTTCAGCACTAATCTTGTCCTCGGTACTGCATGTTCCTCAGTTTACAGCTAATCTTTTATCTGTCAGTAGCCTTATCAAGAATCTTAACTGCAGTGTAACCTTTTTTCCTTCTCACTTTGTGTTTCAAGATCTGGAGTTGAGGCAGACCATTGGCAGTGGACGTGAGGAAGGTGGCTTGTACCTCCTGGATCGCTCAGTTTCCTCTTCAGCACATCAGTCCAGCATCAGTAGCAGTAGTCAAGTCAATAAAGACCAGTTATTGCTTTGGCCTAACCGGTTTGGTCATGTACCCATGTCAGTTTTAAAGTGTCTTTCTTGCTTTCTCTTCTCTTTGCGATGTTCCGTTCCACTATTAAACTTGTGAACTCGTAAAGTATTGTCGCACTGTTTTTCCTCTTAGTGAAAATAAAAGTACTATTCCTTTCAATATTGTGCATTTTGATGTGTGGGGTCCTGCCCCGGTGATGTCTTTATTTGGATTTCGATATTTTGTTACATTTGTTGATGATTTCAGTGGCTCTACCTGGGTATATCTTATGAAGTCGAAAGACGAGGTTTCTTCCATTTTTCAGACCTTCCACAAGATGGTCATCACTCAGTTCAGTACCCCACTCAAAATTCTCCGATCTGATAATGGTGGTGGGGGTGAGTACCTAGACGGGAGCCTTAGAGATTACTTTGCCTCTCATGGCATTGTACATCAAACTTCTTGTCCGTCGACTCTTCAACAAAATGGGAAAGCTGAAAGAAAAAACCTTTTTGGTCTTAGGATGCATGTTCCAAAATCTTTTTGGTCTGAATCCATCCTTCTAGCTGCGTATCTCATCAATCTCATGCCATCTTGTATTCTTGGCTATCAGACCCCTTTGTCTGTCCTGCGTCCCGATAGTCCAGCCTTCATTGTTCCTCCCAAAGTCTTTGGGTGTGTATGCTATGTGCATGTTCATCGTCACTCTTGTGACAAACTTGATGCACGAGCCTTGAGATGTATTTTCCTGGGGTACCCTTCCACTCAGAAGAGATACAAATGCTATCATCCGGGTTCGCGTCGACGTTTCACATATCTGGACGTCACCTTTGCTGAGCACGTTCCGTTATTTGGCAGTAGGGCCTCTCTTCAGGGGGAGTGTGATATTGTGGACGAGAGCCCTGTTCCTATGCCGGTTCTTGTACCCATCTCCACTCCTGTGCCTATGGTCGACTGTGTCTACTATTGACAAGGACACTTCTACTACGACAGCGGCGGATATGCGAGTTTATGCCAGATCCAGGAAGAAAGGACAAGTCACTGGTTCTGTGCCTGCCAGTCTACCTTCATATCCAGATCCAGGTATTGTTTCTACCCTTGCTTTAGTTCATGAGTCATTAGAAACTCCTACTCTAGAGGAGGATCTACCAATTGCATTTCGTAAGGGTGTGCGCACTTGCACCGAGTACCCTATCTCTCACTTCGTTTCTTACCAGTCATTTTTTCCATCTTATCAGACATTTGTTAGCACTGTTTCGTCTGTTTCTTTGCCATCTACCATTGCAGATGCACTTAATCACCCAAAGTGGAAAGGGGCTATGATAGACGAAATGCAGGCTCTTGAAAAAAACAAGATATGGGATATTGTTTCTTTACCCAAGGGGAAGAAACCAGTGGGGTGCAAGTGGGTCTTTACTGTGAAGCACAAGGCAGATGGTTCCATTGATAGGTACAAAGCTCGGCTAGTTGCCAAGGGGTTCACCCAGACCTATGGGATAGATTACCAGGAGATATTTGCACCATGGTTTTAAAATTCGACAAAATTTAGCAAAATTAGCCGAATTAATTCCGAATTTTGAATGACCAAATTAAAGTGAACATGTATTAAAGAAATTACAAAAAATCGCCGAATTAATTCAATGTAAACAGTAAAAATTTGGCTAATTTCTCGAAGTTTGGATTGCAAAAAAACGTCGAATTAATTCGTTTAATTCGAAGTAAACAGTTAACTTAGAGAAGTTTGGAGAATTTTTGCCAAGACATTGGTAAAACACATTGATTTTAAGGATATGAAAAAACAAGCATGATAAAACACTTATAACTTATTATATCATAAAAAGAACCATTTAGAGCAACCTAAGCAAGATTAATATCGTTTCACTCATTTTGGCAAAAAATCTTTAAACTTCTCCAAGTTGGCGAATTTTTACAGAAATTCTCTAAATCGAATTGAACTTCCCCGAATTAAGTCCGAATTTAATTGACCGAAGTCTAAGGCGAAGTCGAAGTTTAGAACTTTGATTTGCACTTGTAGCAAAAATGAACTCAATCAGGGTTCTACTGTCCTTGGCTATAAACAAGTCATTGCATTTACATCAGCTGGATGTAAAGAGTGTTTTTCTACATGGGGACCTAACAGATGAAGTTTACATGAAAGTGCCACCAGGGTTGAAGCTTGCTGGAAGTGAAGACAAGGTGTGCAGACTGAAGAAAGCTTTATATGGGTTGAAGCAATCTCCTCGAGCTTGTTTTGAACGGTTCAGCAGTGCAGTGAGAAAGGTAGGCTACATGCAGAGTCAGGCAGATCACACTCTGTTTGTGAAGCATCTACAAACCAGTACCACTGCATTGATTGTATATGTGGATAACATAGTCATTACGGGGAGTGACCCGACAGAGATCACAAGGCTCAAGGCCTTCTTGTCGTTTGAGTTTGAGACGAAAGATCTAGTACCATTGAGATACTTTCTAGGGATTGAAGTTGCCAGGTCATCGAGGGGCATCTTCATTTCATAGAGAAAGTATGTCCTAGACTTACTGAGTGAGACTAGGTATTTGGGTTCGCGACCAGTAGATACTCCTATTGATTAGAACCATCAGCTGAATTCCGAAGACGGTACACTGCTAGGTGATCTTGCCTTATTTCAGCGATTGGTTGGCAGATTGATATATCTTACCCATACACGGCCTGACATTGCTTATGCAGTAAGCGTCATTAGCCGATTCATGCATTCACCTCGGTCACCACATCTTGAGGCTGTACGCAGAGTTCTTCGGTATCTCAAGGGGTCACCAGGTCGAGGCATATTGTTTGGAGTTCATGGCCACCTCAGGGTGGAAGCATACAGTGATGCAGATTGGGCAGGTGCAGTGACCAATAGACGGTCTACATCAGGTTATTGTACCTTTGTTGGAGGCAACTTGGTGTCCTAGAGGAGCAAGAAACAACCAGTTGTCACCCGATCCAGTGCAGAGGCAGAGTTCCGCTCCATGGCTCATGGAGTGTGTGAGCTCTTGTGGTTGAAGATCATGTTAGCAGAACTGGGAGTCAAGGTGACAGACCCAATGAGCCTCTATTGTGACAACAAAGCGACCATTAGCATTGCTTACAACCCAGTTCAGCATGACAGGATTAAACACATCGAGGTTGATAGGCACTTCATCAAGGAGAAGCTTCAGCAGAGATTGATTTGTACACCCTATGTAAGGACTCAGGAGCAGGTTGCCGATATACTTACTAAGGGAGTCAACAAGTCAATCCTGAATACATTGATTGCCAAGCTGGGCATGATGGATATCTTCGCACCAGCTTGAGGCGGAGTGTTGGATTCTATGTACACCCACGTGGGGGTGTTCTTAGTGGGCTGTGTTCCACTACCCCACGTGGGGTTTATTATCTATTGCTTATCGGTTAAGTGATGGGCCTACCCACTTAACCCACAATCTCTTTATTTCATGTTAGTGGGTTAAGTGGTGGGCCCCCACTTGACCCACACGATTTCTCCTTTACTTGTAGAATGTGTTTCCCCTACTTATAAATATTACTTATAGGAGATTAAATATTCACTTCAATCTCCCCATTCTCTCTCAAACCCTAATCTCTTCTTCTCTCCTTAACCTCCTTTTTCTCTCTCTCAATCTTTAGCATATTGGTGACAACCTCAAACAACAACAAGAATGGCATATTTGCATGCTTTAGTGCGAGTCTCGGTGACTTACATGCAGAATCGTTCCGATTAAGATTCTAATTACGTGTATTTTCTCTTATAGGATCATTTTTTGCATAATTCTTGAGATCCGAAGGCCATCGAGAAGTATAGATCACATCCATCAACTTTAATGATCATCATCATGATCAAGATCAAGTATCTCGGGGAGGTTTAGGACGAAAACAAAGCTCGAGGAGGGCAGTCACAACATAAAGGTCCAATTGAAGACAAAAGACTAAAGTGAGGTACGCATCAAGCCCACGATCACAAGAGATCAAGCCCATTCAAAGTCATCATCATCTTGATCAAGATCAAGGGTAGACATCACGTATGAGCTATTTAATTAAAACAATGGCAGATTAATCTCCTTCATTTTTCTCATTTGTTTCACCTATGTGCCTTAATATCTTTTAGGAATCATTTTCATATTTCTTTATATTCTTTCCACCTCATTTGGCCTATAAAAGGTACCCATATTCTCTCATTTAGTGTATCTGGAGTTCTCTCACTTCATCTCTCTCCTCTATTAATTTTTCATTTTATTTCTATATTCTCTATAATTGGCCAAGAATAATTGTGCTTGATTGACAAAGGGTGATAAGAAGTGTAACATTTGATAAATAATATTTTTATTATATTTATCTCTTCTTATTTAATTACAATGGTTGGCTAATCCCCCTACTAGGGTTGAGGATTTCACTGAGGTAAGTTTAATTTTTAGATTACTTTTCTTGTTTATTAATTCCCACAACTTGATTATAAATTCTTTTTATAGTTTTTATTACAAGTTCTTCGAAGCATTGACACACCATGCTTAGATTATTATCTTTGATGGTGTGTGCTTGCAGTTGTCATGTAATCATTAAACGTGATTTACTTTACAAAAAAAATATCATTCTCAAAAGTTGAATCTTCCGAATCAAGAATAATGAATAATTCATGATTTGAGTTAAAAAAGTGGGATTCATTGATTCCTCTTAAGGATTTCATTTCAATTTGATTATTCACGATGTACGATGATCTTGTGAAGCATCCATGGCTGATGGTCAATCAAGTGTAATCAGATTATGATGCACTAGAAAAAAAAAAATAAACAAATAAATTAAATAGAGGAGAATAAACAAAAGTAATGCCTTCATTCTAATCTGGATTGCATCTTTTTCCTTGATCATTATCCTTATCTTTTCCTTAGGGTCGACCCAAGGGCAATCACTCATTCTTAAAACCAACATTCTTTAGACCAAAGAGTCGGTCGGAAAGGGGGGAAAGCTCTCTGTTCTTGGTTCTCTTGTAGTTGGATTCTCCAGAACCGCAAGAATCCTTAGAATGGGAATCTCATTTTTTTAACTCAAATAATGAATAATTTAATATTCTTGATTCGATAGATTCAACTTTTGAGAATATATATGTCAACCGCAAGCACACACCATCAAAGATAATAATCTAAGCATGGTTTTCAATGCTTCGAAGAGCTAAAAAAAGAATTTATAATCAAGTTGTGAGAATTAATAAACTAGAAAAGTAATCTAAAAATTATATAAACTTACCTCAGTAAAATCTTCATCCCTAGTAGGGGGATTAGCCAACTATTGTAATGAGACAAGAAGAGATGAATATAATAAAAATATTATTTATCAAATGTTACACTGCTTCCTCTTATCACCATTGATCAATCAAGCACAATTATTCTTGGCCAATTACGGAGAAATAAAATGAAAAATTAGTAGAGGATGAGTGAGAGAGCTCCAGGCACATCAAATAAGAGAATATGGGCGCCTTTTTATTGGTCAAGTGAAGTTGAAAGAGAATAAAGAAACATGAAAATGATTCCTAAAAAATATTAAGGTACATGGGTAAACAAATGAGAAAAAGGAAGAAGAATAATGAAAGGAAAGAAGAGGAATTTAAAGAAAATAATGAGTGTGCCACATGGCCAATGTATGACCGTGTGGCACAATTGGAGGCCTTATACGGTTTTGAGAATTGTAGAGAAGTTGGGAGGAGAGAAAAAAGATTCTCATAAATGTAATCTTTGGCATTACAACTTTGCACCTCTCTTTTGGATTAGTTACATTCACATGTCATTGTTTTAATTAAATAGCTCATACGTGATGTCTACCCTTGATTAAGATGATGACTTTGATTGGGCTTGATCTCTTGTAGTTGTGGGTTTGATGCGTTCCTCACTTTGACCTTTTGTCTTCAATTAGGCCCTTATATGGTGATTGCCCTCGTCGGGCTTTGTTTTCGTCCTAGACCTCCCCGGGATACTTGATCATTAATGTTAATGGATGTGATCTAGGCTTCTCGATGGCCTTCGGATCTCAAGAATTAGGCCAAAAGTGATCTTACAATAGAAAATACATGTAAATAAAATATTAATCGGAATGGCTCTACATGTAGGTCACAGGGACTCGCACTAAAGCATGTGAATATGCCATTCTGATCAGAAAAAGTGTACAACGCAATGGCGCAGAGAAAATGCAAGGGTTTTAAGTGTAAATTGAAAGTTACAAGTGAGGATAATTCGATAATGCATATTTTAAAGATGATAATTATACATTTTTAGGCAATTATCACACACCCCTAAATTAGCATTTTGCTAGTTCCTTTTAGAAATTGTCAAAAAATTCATAAAATTGAGTGCACAGTGTATTCTGGCTAGACACTAATAGGGTTTGGTCTTCCTACAATACTGATTACCCCAATAACTACTAGGAAATGTTCGGTTTTACCAAATTTACTGATTCAAAACCAAACTAGCTGTCTAGAGTAACAGGTGGATTTTGGATATTCGCCTTAATACCTCATGGGCTTTATCTGCGATATTCCAGTTAACTCATTATTCGAATGTCGTGACGGCTTTCACCCTATTGTATTTTTGGTCAGAATAACATACCCAATTTTCTTGTAGTTCTTTTCTTGATGTTGCTTCTATATTTCTATTTCCATTGATGTAGACTATAATACTTTTCATAGCGTGGACGCGAAATTGTACATAAACCTCCGGGGAGCATACCCAAGGCCAAGCCAACTCAACTTCCTATGCTAAGGACCTCAACCATTTGGTAGCCCTTTTTCGTGCAGTCTAATGACTCTAATCCACTGGTTCCTTTATCTTCATCTTCTTCTTTTTTTTTTTTTTTAGAACAACGAACCAATAGACAAGCTAGTCATGGTTCATTAGGCTTAGTGTTCCCTTACACTCTAGGCAATCACAGAATCAACAACTAAAGTATTGGACCTAAACCTACAGGTGTGAGCCAGATGTTAATGAAAAATTTTCAAAATAATTTTTTTTTTGTAAATCGGCCAAAAATATAGTAATAACCAGAACTCAAATTGACATTCTCAATTCTACCTTTTGTGGTATATTTTTAGTTTCTCACTTAGTGGATTTTCTTCTAGAATGCTATAGTTTTCAGGTATACAATGATACTATAAGAGAACCCCCTCCCCCCCCCCACCCCCACCCCCCCACCCACCCCCACCCCCACCCCCATTTTTTTAATAAGATATAAATTACAAAAATGACACCAAAATTTTTATCCCTCACCCCCAAACCTAAACTAAACATTGTCCTTAATGTTGAGAAATATGACACCATGTGATTAACATGTATGGACAGATTGTTTTAGCAAGAAAGATAGGGAAATTGGAACTTATTTCCTCTATTGACTTGGCATTGGAATAATTGCAGACCCTGTGAAAGAAAGTAAGAACAATGATAAGAGTAACAGGGCAGTATACTACAATTTCTCCATAAAAGTTGGGTTACCTCCCAGTAAGCGTTAAGTTTAACGTCGTCAGCCCGACCTAACGGGTCCACAAATGATCCTGATAACCTTTAAGAGGTCAATCGAGGTAAATAAGGTCTTGAAGTAGCTCCTCTACCTTTCGATTCTTCAGCTCGAATAATGTTTTTAATCTATCCATTTACCTTAAATACTTCACCATTGTTCGGATTTTCAACTTCAACTGCCCCATGGAGGAAAACGGTCCGTACTAGAAACGGACCAGACCAACAGGATCTCAACTTACCCGGGAAAAGATGTAATCTGGAATTGTATAACAGGACTTTCATTCCGGTTCTAAGGATTTCCTAACAATTGATTTGTCATGGAACACTTTCATTCTATCCTTGTAGATTTTTGCATTGTGATATGCGTCATTTTTGATCTCATCTAGCTCATTTAGTTGTAACTTGCGAAGATTTTCAGCCATGGGCAAATCGAAATTGAAAGTTTTGATTGCCCAATAGGCTTTATGTTCCAATTCTACCAGTAAATGACATACCTTACCGTAGACATGTCTGTAGGGGGACATCTTTATAGGTTTTTTATAAGTAGTGCGGTATGCCCACAGTGCATCGAATAAACGGAAAGACCAATCTTTGCGATTAGGATCAACTCCTTTCTCCAGAATCTGCTTAATCTGCCTATTCGAGACTTCGACTTGTCCACTAGTTTGTGGATGATATGGTGTAGCAACTTTACGAGTAACAGAGTACTTATGCATCAGGCTACGGAATGAGCTGTTACAAAAGTGGTTTCCTCCACTAATAATGGCTCTAGGGTTACCTTAGCGAGAAAAGATGTATTCTCTTATGAGTTTGATTACCACATGGCGATCATTCGTCTTACATGGTATGCCCTCCACCCATTTAGAAACATAATCTACTGCGAGCAGGATGTAGAGATTTGAAGAATTTGAAAATGGACCCATAAATTAGAGAGAGTAATTTATTAATTATCTATACTTTTGGTGGAATTCAATACCCTAGTTTTCTTTTTATTTATTTATTCGAATATTTTTAATTGTTTTCGCTTCGTTTCTTTATCTATTTTAATTCAAGTTAGTACAAATTTTATCTTATCTCTATGGAGACTTTTGTCCTAGTTTATTGATTTAATGATTTTTGTTTAGAATAGATTTTCAACAAGTCCTTGTGGGTTCAACTCTTACTTGCCTTTGTACTAATCTTATTCTTGTTGCAAGTATTATATAAAATTTTGTTGATCGATTGGGATTTAAACAACAACTATATTATCAAAATCCTAAAAATCCCATTCGTCACTAGTGTTCTTTGAAGGATCCCCCCCCTCCTTGCTATTATTTGGGGTCTTTGGAAGGAGAGAAATCAAAGAGTTTTCGAGGGCAAGCAAGCCGACTTGCACGCTATTATTCTCAACATCAAGGCACTGATGTTTCTTTTGTCTAAGAGGTTTCCAGAATGCAAGGTTTTGTTCTTCGAGGACTTTATTTTTCGTTGGGGTCTTCTTTGTACTCGGGATGGTAGATAGTTTGATTCTGTTTGTAGGTCATCTTGACCTCTTTAGCTTTGACTTATTCTCTTTTGGCTTTGGCCCCAATAAAATTTATACTTATAAAAAAAATGGTTACATTAGTACCAATTTCACGAAACTGGTTTTACCAGTACCATTTTCAATCAAACGTTTACCAACTTGGGTGACAAGTGGTTAAAATGCTTGAATTAGTTCCATTATCACGAAACTGATTTGACAAGTACCATTTTCACTCAAATTTTTACTAACCTGGGTGACAAGTCGTTGAAATGGTAAAACTAGTACCATTTTCACGAAACTGGTTTTATCACTCAAATTTTTACTAACTAGGGTGATAAGTGGTTGAAATGGTTAAACTAGTACCATTTTCACGAAACTGGTTTTACAAGTTCCATGTTCACTCAAATTTTCACTAACTTGGGTGCCAAGTGGTTTAAATGGTAAAACTAGTACATTTTCACGAAACTGATTCTATAACTCAAATTTTTACTAACCTAGGTGAGAAGTGGTTGAAATGGTTAAACTAGTACCATTTTCACGAAACCAGTTTTACTAGTACCATTTTCATTCAAATTTTCACTAACCTGGGTGACAAGTGGTTGGAAATTATTAAACTACTACCATTTTCATGAAACTGGTTTTATTAGAACCACTTTCATACATTTTCACCAGTACCATTTCACTAAAGCAGTGAACTGTTTACATTTATTATGATCGAATGACCATTTTAATTTGTTTCCAGTGCAATAATGTCATCAAGCAATGGAAATGAGATATTATGTTATTGTCATTTCGGAAGTCGTCTTTGTCAAATGTTAGACGGTTCTATACATTTTGAGGGTGGTACTAGAGAGGCTATTTGCCAAAAAGAGGAAACCATGTTTGAAGATTTTTTTGCAAACGTCTGTAAGAAGTTGAATATCGACTCAAATCGAACAGTCTTTAAGTATTCCACGAGGTATCACAATTTGGTTCCGATTAGCTTACGGGTGAGATGGACGTAAAGAATTTGATTAAATTCAACGACACGACAACAATTGTATATGCACTCCAAGAAGATAAGAATCTAGAGATTTTCCAACAGTCTACATGGTAAATTTGAACATCGTATACGATTTGTGATATTAACCATGTGTCTTAATATATTTGTTGTGGAAGTGTTGTAATAACACCACCCCGTCAATCTTTCATCAATGCTAGTCAGTCTTCCGTGAAGTGTAGTGTAGATGAGCGTGTTTGGAAGATATTTGTTAGTTGTATACGTGGGACAGATCAATACGTCCTTTACAAGTACAAGAACGTGTACTCTCGCTCAGTTGAGGATACTGTGATGACGAAGTTGCGAACTTCGAAAAAGATGATAGCAAACGTAGTTGAAGAGAGTCTGAGAGATTCCTGTATACCGGCCTAGAGAGAGAGTTTGGAACTTCTTTCGAGGATATGACCTTCTAGTGTCCTACAAGCAAGCGTGGCCTGGTAAAGAGGCTGCGAAGGAAGAAAATTCATGGGGCTGCGATAGATTCGTACAAGTGGCTCTCATGGTTTTATCAAAGGATAATGAAGTCCAATCCTGGAAGTGTGGCACTCCCGACTGAGACTAAAGACTCTCGGTTCAAACAATTGTTTATTGCATTTCACGCGTCGCTACATGGAGTCAGTGGGTTGTCAACCCATACTCTTCATAGATGGAACATTTTTAAAATTACTCACAAAGGAACTTTGCTTGCTGCGACGGTGACTGACGTTGGTAACGGTATATTTCCCATCACCTTTGTGATTGTTGGATTGCAGACATACGAGGATTGGAAGTGGTTTCTTACCAACTTGAAGGAAGCCCTTGATTATAACAAAGACATTATATTTGTGTCCGATAGGATTCCCAATATCTTTCGTGCTGTGGATGAGGTTTATGGAATATCTTTCGTGTTGTGGATGAGGTTTATGGAAATGTTCTACATTCCCAATATCTTTCGTGTTGTGGATGAGGTTTATGGCAATGTTCTACATTCCCAATATCTTTCGTTCCTAGTTTATTTCCTTTATGTTTATATTATATAGATGGGCTTTTATAGAGTGTTGGGCTCATATGTTCCATTAATGTCAGTGGACCCACACCACTTAAGTGAATAGTAAATATATCAACATGAGGCTGAACAACATATGTTCATACCTCTCTCTCTCTCTCTTACAAACCCTAATCTCTCTAATCTTCTGTTCTTCTCTTTGTTTCACATACATTATCTATATACACCATTCTTTTACAAGAGCATCAGCTACATTATTGGCCTCTCTCTACAAAAAAAAATTAAAGACCAGGTATTAACCTAGTCCCTAATATGACCTATATAATTATCAAGTTGCCACAGCCTATCCTCTCCCCTTTGCCCATTTAATCACATTCATGGAGTCACCTTTTACCCCAGGAGGTGCTTACAATTGGTCCTTAGAAATTTTGAGGCCGTGGAAAAGAGAAATTGCTTCTGCTACATTAGAATCCTCTATCCCTATTGGCAGTGAATACACCTTCAGATTAAACCACTTCCATTCCTAAACACACCCCCAATCTCAGCCTGGATTTCCAAGGGAGCTTCCAAGCTCAAATATCTTATCAGTTCAGATAGTGGATAAGTACTTTTTTGGTACAATCTTCGTAGCAACATATCTTTGATGTCTTGAAAAGAAACCTATAGGATGTTCTACACCGTTTTTGGCCTTCTAAAATCCATATGCTGGTAAAGTCAAACAAGAACCCATGTACAAGGCTTTACCATTCTTCATACTTGATTACCAGTTGGTCTATCCAGGATTGGCCTCAGTAAATTTGGACAGTGTTAAATAGTGTCATAAAAGAAGGTAACAAAGCAGTCCTCAAAGTAAAGAAAACAATTGAATAGAAACTTACAGAACTTTTCTCTGAATGATACCGCGACACTATGCTGCTGAGGATCAAAGTATACTTCATCCAGTTTAAGCTGTTTGGTCTGCACCATCATAAAATTTCAATCTCAACTGGTTTCCCATCACTCAACCTCAAGATCACCACTAAATTTTTCTAGGGGATCTTGAGCAATTTTCCCCTAATAAAACCTTTCTTTCCACGTTCAGTGGTTGAACATGCTTCAAGATGTTTACCGAAACTAGTTTGAAAAATTCTAAAAGATTACCGAATATCAAACTCTTTGCCCTTTCTATTTGATCATTTGACCAATGATACCCGGATACTTGTACTAGTGCCTCATACCAGTGTCGTGTCGACACGGATACGGACACCGGACACTCCACCGACACGTATCCAACTGCATCCTTCATAGAAAGTTGAAAAAAATTAGAAAAAATAAAAATTTCGAACTACAAAATAGGATACTAGTATCCGTATCCGTGTCCTTGATTTTGGAAAATGTCGAGTCGTATCCCCGCTTCCCGTATCCGTGTCCGTATTTTTTATCCGTATCTGGGCATCGAGCAAGACTTGCCCGACCACCCGTGGTCAGGTAGCCTGACCACCTACAATATAAGCCACGTAGAAATTTATTAGAGGACACTGACCGTATAGATGTTTGACCAATCTGTAAGTGGACCTACAAACCAAAAATCAGCCTGATTAGTGATTTCAAAACCGTTGGATCTTTAAACGTAAATAGTGGTAAATAATGCTCAAATTCCTACGGCTAAGATCAACCAACGAAAATGACTTCAACTAATGCTTAGAAATCACTGATCAGGTTGATTTTGGGTTTGTAGGACCACCTAGGGATTGGCCAAACATCTATACAGTCAGTGTCCTCTAATTAATTTCCACGTGGCTTATATTGTGAGTGGTCAGGCAAGTCTTGCATCATAGCATTTGACAGGTTTTAACCACGCCATAGAGTTTCGCACCAATACAAAATGAAAGGAAAGGGTCTGCAGATTTTTCTTTCCTCATTTTCTTTTTGTCGGATTTTTCTGATAACTTTGAAAACACTCAGAACCCAGTCAATCAGAATAAAAATTAAATGAAATTATATCTGCATAAACTAGCATCATGGTCAACAAGTTCGTCTTGATTGGACCACCGTAGGCCCCACGGTAGTAGCACGAAGACAGACCAAAAGCTGTAACTACTTTCTGGGAATCAGTTCTTGTTGTGGCTTGGTGTGCTTTTCTTATCTCTTCAAATACTTATTTGCTGATGTATTGGATGCTGAATTTTGATTTGCGTATGGAAGCTTTTAGAGAGTTCAGTACAGTAGGGTTGCATTTCATGGATAACTGTAAATTACAAATTCATCCCACAAAAAAGGAGTAATTACAAATTCTTTATGTTCCTGCTCTACACCTTAGTAATTGCTGACTATTTGAACTTTGATATGCTTTAAGTACTGATTATTATGCTGTTCTTTCTTCCAGGTATCCAGCTAACCATTGATCAGGTATGCTCTTTCTGCTTGTTTCTTTTTTTTGCTATCTTTTTTGCTCTCTCCCCTAGTGGTTGTTCATAGCATTTTATTCACCCACCTATATCTTTCTCGTTGTGAAGTGGAATATACTTCGGGATCATGTGGATGAAATTGACAATGCAGTGGCCGAGAATTCTTAGAGCGTCACAGAAAGTATGCAATCTTGTTGGGCTTACAAAATCATACTCTCTTTAAGAATGCAGCCTTTTGTTGGAAACACTGCGATGGATGTGGCTTCTATGAGCATGTGAACTTTTTGTAAGCACAATGGAATTGTGAGTGTGGGGGGGTTTGTCAAGTACCTCTACTAACCAATTGGAGCTGGCATCCTTTCAAGTATATAATTTTGTTATTACTGAAAACTTTTTAAGTGCTTGTGCCCAGGCTTAAACAAGCAATCAGTTCTCGCATTACCATCTGACGTATTGAGTATTGGCAATATCTTGGTTCGCTGCATTGGGATGCATTTTGCACTCCAGTGCAAATGCCGCGAGTTGCATTGCAGTCACTTACCACAGTTTTGGGCTACAAATGATTACATCCATTTTCTTAAAGAGTCTGCAAGGGCTTGGCAACCCCTTGCATGCCCCCAACCAATCACTTGTAATCCCAAAACCATGGCAAGTGAGTGCATTGAATCCGATTTGTATTGAACCAAGCAGGGCGAGTGTATTGTTGATTATTGTATTCCCAGTGAGAATGTGAGTAAGAATGTAAGACCCACCCTAAATAGTTAGCTAAGTCATCAGTTGTAGAATCTGGGGGTAAGGACCATACGCAGATATGGCTGTGTTTTGAAGTCTATTAACGATATACTGCTTGGTCAAGAGATGGTCTTTGATTGATGATGTTTTATCGTCATAATTTAACAGACTGACATGGTAGGGGCTTGCCTCCTGATTCTGTGAGACGCATAGGTGGTGCTTGGTTCAAACATATCAGTGATCATGAGATCCATAGACTTCTTTCATGAATGGGATAGTGCATGAGAAATGATCACAGTGTTCGGGGTCCATGCTGTTACCATGGTGTACAGTGGTGTCATTTTGTAATTGGTCAAAATTGTACATTGAGTTATGAGCAAATCAGTTCTAATTTTTAATTAATTAATTAAAGTGCAGGACACTTCACCAATGAAAAAATTACACCACCTTATGTGATGGGAGTTTGAAGAAAGGGGTATATTAATATTTTAAAAATTATTTGGTTATTCAATATGGGTCAAGGACAGTCATTGAGGGGTAAGTCAGCTTTTTCAAATTGCATGCCTCTTGAGGCCTTAAATTGCCCTTAAAACCCACTATTTTATCAGCCTGAAGATCTATTCAAGAGCAGACTTCGTAGTCGTAACCATAAACCATTTATCGGCAAAAATCCCATTCCAAAATTGGTACGATAAACCCGGTAACCAATACACAAGGCGAGTAGATGTCGTAATATGTAGATGTGTCAATGACTTGTGTTACTAATTTTAAAGAATTGCTGACTTAGTGGTCTTTAATGCAGATTTAACATTTTACGAACAGTTTGGTCTGTGATTACAAAACAAAAAGTAGATAAATACAACACAATCTAATAATGAATTAAATGTTGTTAAAATCATAAAGTATGAGTCACCCATTATCTTCCCTTGGTTGAGAAATCCAGCTTGATATTTCAAATGGGAAAATAAGATTCTAGGGTTCTAGATGGACTGTTTCTGTATTTTTCCAAGGATTATTGAAAAGGATTTTGCATAAACACGTCATTTATCTACCGATGTAAGCGTTCATGCTCCCCAAGAAACTAGTAAAATAATAAAAACCAATCCGGTTGGTTAAAGATAATAAATGGATATATAAATTGATTGAACATTCCACTCTAATTATAACGAACATACATGAACCAATAATACAAGACAAATCAATCAATGAAGAATAGGAAAAAAGTTGTTGGAAGCAAAAGTAGGCTTTTCAGCAGGGCCGAGAAGCTCCTTATGATTTTGCTTCTTAGTGTGGTGCGATTACATTTGGGAAAGCTGAAGCATTTGCTTGCTGTAAGTGGCCTCTAAGAATAGTTCCCTTGCATGACTGAAACTGATTTACAAGTTTTTCTCCACAAGTCTACCTGAAATCAAGAGATAATTCAATGACACTGATGATAACGTGTTTAGCTTGAGCGAAAGTGTTTGGTACACCGCCACAATAATATTGCAGCATCTTGATTACTTGCATATAAGCATCAGGCAACGTGTTTTTAATTAAAATAGACACTCAGGGGGCTGCAACAGTTGAAACATCACCTCTAACTTTATACTACAGCCTGCAGGATGCCAAATCCCTTTGACAGAGAAAGAGAATGAGAACCTAAATGTGACGACTAATCTTTTCGACTGCTCCATTAGTATAACTTAAACAATTAATCATTGCAGAGTGGGTAGAGAGAGGCATCCAATGTCAAGCACCCTGGGTAGAATCTGGAAGAACATATAAAGGCATCCAAGATCAGAAGACACTCATATCCATGCCTAGGATTGGCTGTTAAGTCGGCTTGACAGGATTATACCTCCCCACATCGAGCATTGATTTTCAAGGGAACAAAGTTGTCAGCCCTTGTTAAGCCTATGTTCACAACTGCAATGGCAGCACCTGCTTCGTAAGCAGCTCTGTGGATTTCAATTTGAAAAGCAATTCAGAATGAAAAGTTTTATCAGCTGTTGACGAACAAGGCAGAGCAAGTCATGTTAGTCAAAGCTTTAACTTCAAACATTGAACAAGATTGAATACAAAGAACTGATTTGAATCCCTTTAGTGAATACTTGCATGGTTAATGAAATTTCAAGGAATAAAGCTTCAACTTGATATTAAATAGCAACCACAAGAGACAGCGGCTGGAACAATCTTAAACTCATCTGGCTTAAATGCTTAACGGTGGTTAAATAAAAATTTGTGCTTACGCAATTACTGCCGCATCAGCTAGAAATTACACTCCCCCAGTTCTCTAAACATGGGATCTGTGGACTCAGATTTAGGATACTTTGTGGAGGTCATGTAGTAACTATCCATGACCTGGGTTTTTGCATCAATGTCATCCTGGCTTTTTGGCGAGTTGTCTTAAAGGTGCATTTAGTTGCAATAAAAACTCTTCCCAGATTAATTTATCAAGCATAAAGGCAAACCAAAGATTGTCGAAATACTTTTGCATGAAATAACACACCAAAATGTGCACAAAAAAAAGCGCCTTTTGCAGACAAGTAATACACAACCTCATGCAGCCATCTAAACCAAACAAAAAAATAGCCATTATGTCAGCTAAAGCCTGAAGGTAATTTTGTCAGAGTTATCATTGCAACCACAACACGCCCTAATTTTTCCGTTCTTGCTAATGCAATTCATATCTTGTGGTTAGTTTACTTCCTCGCATTGCCAACTGTATTCCTTAAAAACGATTGCCATCAGAAGTTCAGAACATATAATGACCAATTACGTTTAGGTTAAGATGTCAAGACCAAGTAAATTATAGGTAAAATATCTTTATATTTAACGGTTAAAAAACAATGCCACTGCATGGCCACCTTAATTTTTTCGCATCTATATTTTCTCCATAACACGGAAATTTTGTAGATCTTCTTAAGCTTATTGTTAACATGAAAGAAAGAAATGAACAGATTATTTGTACCTCACAAGTCGGAAAGCTGACATGGTCATTACTGATGATCCCAACACAAGCAAAGCATCACATCCTCTTGCAGCTTCCATTGCCATATCAGCTCTATCCTTGGGGACGTTATCACCAAAGAAGACAACCTTCAAAGATTCAAGTATGCAAAAACAACAAGACACGATCAACTTAACATTTTGTTTCAGTATAATATTCCGGAATCATCTACAGATCAATGTTGAATGGAATCAGGGAGCTGATTCACTGATTGAACATGGCCGAGATATGCATGATTACTACTGAACTCTAATCTCTAGTGATACAAAAGAATCTAACTTATGAACTAAAAACATTTTATATCATACATATACATGAGAGAAAAAGTGGATAGGAGTAAACCACTTCGCACTAGTACTTCTAGAGGAAGCTCATATCCCATTTTGTTGCATCAATAGCATACTACAGATATAAACATGTATCACCCTTTGAAAGAGTTCAGCCTGAAATGCTTGTGAGAAGGTATTAAATTTTGATTTTGAAGTAAATTTTTACCAGCCTAGAAATGGAAATATACTAACCAGTGCGTAAATAATATAATTTTCATGGAAATGAGAGAAATTGGTGGAAATGTTAAAGCAATCATTTAAAAAAGTCATAATCCATCAAAATATAATAAACAACCATATGGAGAGTAGAATTGAATGTCCATAACATTTTGTTAAATTCTAATGCAGGTATTTGAGAGCCTGAAAGCTAAAAACAACTATAATTACAGATGGAAATGATTACATTCAAAATATGTCGCATTAAGTACATCATATCAAAATTGAATAGTACATGACACATGGAAAAGAACCCCATAAAACTTTGCCCCCCATCATCACCAACCTACCTAAGACCCTGAGAGAACTAACGACCTACATAATTATGATATTGGGCCTATGACACGATGGTGGGCCTACTTTCCACTTTGTTACTATGGAGCAGGGCAGCAAGCAAGTGAATTTGATCCCACCCTCTATCAGCCGGTGTTGTGTTTTGCTCCTTATAGCTCTACACCGATGCCGGCCACGTTCGCTCCTTTACCATATCCATTGATTCATTCTTTGGAAGTTAGGCACGTGATTGTAATGGTATCAATTTTTATAAACATAGACATATTGCTCATATTACTGAGGATGAACACTCACATTTGCTCCCATCATTGAGTACTCGTGTACTCAATGACATGATGTTATGGTACATTCTGATAATCAACACAAGAATTTCGTGTTGTCACATGTGAACTATCCTAAATAGCACAAAATATGTAAAAAATAAGCCTAAAAGATATAGACTATTAACTACTATGCTCACACGTACATATTTTTCTAATACTTTTGGTTTTTAATGAATAAATTACTAATATTTAAACTAATTAAAAATAAACAATTAAATGAACGTTCTAACATGTTTAAAATACATCATATATGAATGCGTTTAGTGCACTAGATTCCCTAATTTTTAAAACTTTTTATTAAGAATTTTATTTTTAGTTACAAAAATAAGATTATAAAAAAAAATTAACCAATCATAATTCACTTCTATTAATAATGAATAACATTTGTCAAGTTTTTCTATATAATAATTTTTGAAAAGAAATAAATAGTTGTCTTAAAAAAAAAATTGATCCCACCAAGTTGTAGATTGGGCAATTCTATATAACATATAATTCTTCATCCACAACCATAGATGTTTCACGTGAAAATAAAGGACATTGGGCTTTTCCCCAATTTTTAGAATATACACCCTAATAATCCTTAAATGTGTCCACAAATCCAGTGTTATGCATTATAGGCCATAGATCTTATGCATTTACACCTCTAAAGAAGGAAGTAAAAGTTTTATTTAAAAAATACATCATTAGCCTGAAGTTGTCAAAAATCCACAAATTTTGCTTTGATCCGCTCTACCGATGAATGTAGGAGCTTTTCGAACAACCAATCGAAGTGGATTAGTCATTTTTGGTATAGGATGATTACAATAGTCAAAATTTCTTCAAAAGAAAAAAAAAAGTTGATATGGATGAGTTTCAAAAATATATATTTTGACAGAAATAATACATGTATAAATGCATGAGGGTCATCGGAACATTTCACGAAGAGCAGTGACTCCGCTAAAAATTTCGCAAAAATATATACAAAATAGAAATGTGAGTGAAATTTCTTGTTAATTCCTAATCGAAATATTTTGCATAATTATAGAAATTCAACACTGTGGAACTGCTTACAAATAGAAACAATAAGAACCTTATAGATCTGTAGCACAGCATACTAGTTTTGAGGATACAGGATTTGTTCCTTGATTATCATAACAGAGGAACAGTACTTGTGTTGTTTGAGATATTTTCTCGATTTTCTAAACCATGCATTCTCTCTTTTACAAACATTGTACGAAACTTAAATTTCCTCCCAGATCTGAAAATCTTTCGTTCTCTGTTTCTTCTTGCTGCATGATATAGGAGCAGCATTTGGAAGGGGATAAACATGTTCACCATTCAACAATGCAGCATCAATCAGTGCAGACCCCATGTTGTGCATGATGTGAATTTCGAGTGTCATGGTTCTTAGCATCTCGTTACTGATTAGTGAACCGGGGTGCAACATTCCTGATTCTAGTTATGCCTCAACAGGTGGAGTAAAATCTCTAGGGCAAAGTAGTGGATTCATTCACAATGTAACCCACATATACTCATTGAGCTATAATGAGATCAAGAACTGATAGCAAGTCTGAACTGTTCAATAGCTCTCTGTTTTCATTGTCATCAAGGTAAATGCAAAATGAATGGAAGCAATGAAGGCCAGAAAGTCAACTATTTTCTATTTTGTAAGTCAACTATTACATTAACAAATTGGCCATTATGTCCTAGTACTTAAGAACCACAAATATCATCTCATGGGAAACAAATATCTTACATCAGGTTTCAACAGTCCATTGCATTTCTGGCAGGTGGGGATATGGAAATCCTCCTCCCAAAATTTCTCATCAATCTCAATATCACCATCAGGCCTTTGCTTCATGCCAAAGCTCCTATCTGACCCAGGGTTTCCAATGTCCAAATTTTCAATCGCTGTAGCCCACTGCAGAAGATCATAAATTACTTAAAAATATCCACTGCACATCCATAATAAACATCCACAAGGAAATATATAATGCTGATGGCCTCACCAATTTCCGTTTCATCATTTTTGAGGTACAAACAGTATGTTAAAAGTCATAAAACCTTGAAAAAAGTATTTAGACTTTAGAGATACAAAATAACACTAGCATGCCCAACTTGCATAAGGACAGATAGCCCGATACATGATACATGAAGGGCATAACAAGATGATGAGCACAATGCCACATTCTTCAAATGTATATTGATTTTCATCACTAGACTATCCATAGTAAGAAAACTATTTTTAGTAAATCTAAAGAACTAAAATGGAAAGAAAAACTACTCACAGTACTACAATTATAGGGAGCCCACAATCCTCGTTGCATAAAAGAGTTCAGATATTAATATGCATTGGCTGATGGAGAAACAAATACAGTTATTTCAAATAGGATTACTCTTTTTCCTACCATGAGGTGTTGATGCACTAATGTGACTCTAAATTCCACATGCATAAAAATAGTTCATTTTTTTATATTTAAAATTACTATAAATAGTCCATGTACTTCTATAGTTCTACTATTAACATTCTGCTAACAGGATCCAATGTATTATTTTAAAATTTTAATTAAAGTGGAATTGTTTACATCAATTGGCCCCAGGGTTTCATCAACACTCACACATGACTGCAATTTCCACTTTGACTCTTGATACGTTTTTATAAGTAAAACGCTCCACTAATGAAATTTGATTTTCCCGTTTGTGATATGAAAACTTGAATACCGACTTGGATTTAACAAGGATCTGGGTACAAGTTGACTCAAGTCACCACCAACTTGAATTGGGACCCACAGTTTTTTTGTTTTTTTTGGAAACTGAAAACTACTAAAAAGGAAAAGGACAAGTAAGAAAGTATGTTGTCCACAAAAATTTCTGTTCTGCCTTTCACAGTCTTGTTCTGAGGAGTCCTCTCCATCATTCCAATTTCCTTTTTGCGAGTTTAGCAACAATTTTTTCATTTTGATAATTCTCCATCGGTTGACCAAACCATTGTCAAAGTACATGGTTCTGAGCCAATTATGTATACCTGTTCTTGTGATTCATGTCAATATGCGAAGGATGCATCTATGGTAGCACCTGGATAAATACCTAGGGAATGGAATGATCTATCAACCTGATGCCACTCCTAAGCAAATTACTCTGGTTGTTCATCAACCTTTATAGGGGACACTTACAGGTTAATTTTGATTAATGTTGATGGTAGTGTCCTTGGAAATGCATGCCTGACTTGCATAGGGGCATTTTGGAAATGAGCGTGGCAAGATTCTCAAAGTGTTCTCGTCTGATAGGAATTGCAGATTCTAGCGAAGCCAAGTTCAAAACGCTGCTTCAAGGCCTTACAAATATTCAAGGACAATTTCTCATGATGTTTGGTTTTTGAAGGCGATTCAATAAATGCTTTCCTGCAGTGAAACAGAGATCACGTGTGGCATCTTGGTAATATCGTCTATCACCTCAGAGAATTAGCTAGGATATTATCTTCTGCCACACTTTTAGAGACATGAATTATATCACTGACTTACTACTTAAAAGCTGTGAAAATAGAGATCTCCTGTATATAGGAAATTCTCTTCCCTAATTTGCACATCTTTATTTTATTAATAAAATAAAATAGTTGCTTGTTAAGAAAAGAAAAATAAGAACATCTACACCCCTTGCATGTAGTTCCCTTCATATTCCTATACCTCCTATTCAGTTTGTTGCTAAAACTCCTTTATTGAGCCTTAGATACCATACTCCACCGTTCAAAACCCACCGTCACCCACTGACCACTAGCCACTAACCCAATTTCCTACCTATAAAAAAAGAAACTGGGACCTTCCTCCTTGCCTTAAGGGAAGATTATTATTGGTTGTTGGTGGGTTAAGAAGGTGAAGATTTTTTTCGTATGGAATCAAGGAAGTTATAAGGAATGAGTAATAGCTGAAGAGCACGATCAGGGGGCACTGTATAGATAACAAAGAGACTTGTGCAGTTGGCTGAGATGAGAAGTTTATGAACCCTTCCAATTAGACATGTAAACATTTCTTCTTCATGGGGACTTTTAGGAAGAAGTATATAGGGAGGCTCTCCTAGACTTTTTGTTAGATGCCATCTTGTTTGCAGGCTTCGGAAGGTTCTCTATGAGCTAAAACAACCTCCTCGGCTTGATTTGAGACAAGCTGTACAATTGTTCTTCATACTGGATTTCATGATCTAAGAATGTTCATTTCCACCTCAGCTTGAGGCAGAGATATCTTGTTTTTATATTCATATGATACAAATATGAAAGGAGATGAACATCTTGTTAGAACCTTGACAGAGGAGAGTCACAAGTTGTTTGAGATGAAAGGCTTGGGTCATCTGAAGATCTTGTATTGAGCGGACATGTTGCTCTTCACGCAAATCTTTCATCCCAATGTAACTCTGCTAGCAATTTGATCCTCAGGCTTCATTTACCAATGGTAAGGTAATTTCCATACCTTTAGAGTTTAATGTGAAGATATGCCCAGCTGAAGGTGAGCAATAGTCAGATCCCACACCCTCCAGGTAGCATGTTGGAAGAAAGGTAGATTTGACAAGTTATGTGTACTATGTTTTAACGAATTCAACTCAAACTTACTGCACATTTGTTATTGAAATAACCCATTGGGGTTTTCCCTCTATCGTTTTCTTCGACCTCATAGAAACAAATGAAGAAATCAGGGTTCAAATACAATGTAAGTAATCTTACACACAAGGTAGGAAATGGTAAATGAAGATTAATATCAGAACTTAAAAGTAAAGTGTGTGAATGATCAAAAAGTGGGACAGAATGAAGTAACGCATGATGAACAAGATAAACTTAACTTTAAGGAAAATAATAGAGGTTTTCAGAATTTCCAAGCTCCGAAAGATTTAATACAGAACAAAGATTATTCCCTTTAGATGATGCAAAACTATAATTCTAAACAGAAATGGAAGTAGAACTCCATTATTCCGGAGGTAGATATTCATCAACTATGTAACAATGATATTGAAAAGTGTCAATGTCCGACACTTTACGAAGTGTCAAGGATACTGACCCCGATAAACCCAATGCGGCGAAAAATCTGTACAATTATTCTATAAGTTGAGAGAGTTTTTTTAAGATACTTTAGTTCAGGTAAGTATAAAATATCGAGTGTATGTATTTTTCTAAGCTGATAAACATTATAATCATATAAACAATATATAAATAATAGCCGATCAAAAAAAAATAATAGCTGAAAACAAAATACTTGAATAAATTGAGTTTTGTTTGAAAAAATGTGCCGGCACGTGTCCAACACATGAACACGACAAGGTATCTGAAACATCAAATTCTTAGAAATTGGAGTGCCCTTGTTACATAGTTCATCAAAGATGATCTATAGGTGCAAGGTATCAGAGTTATTTGAACATATCACTGATTTGTATCATGATAAATAGAAAAAGAATGATATAAATGAGATCATCCTAGACAGTCTTCTATCCGTGTTGGAATTTCTTGGCAAAATAAACATTCTACCATGGGTCATGGCTGATTCAAATTATAAGTTTAATAACAAGGAACAAAGTGTGACACATAATATTTGGTGCATGGTAATCTAGGTTTTGAAAGTAGATGCCTTTTTCTTTTGTTTCATTATAGTCAGAAGGCAAAAACATTAATGGACCACAAGCACATATGACTTTCCAAGTTAGTGGTGCACCTATAATACCTTTCAATATTGCTTTCTATATGGAAAATAACAGGTTAAAACATATACATTTTTCAATAACCGATGTAGGGTACGGCCTGAACAATCCCATGCAAGGGTCTCGCAAACTCCAATATTACACCTGAAACTCTTCCTTAAGGCAACCAAAGGAAATGAAATTTGTGCTTTTCTTACATTAAATTAAATTGCATCATGTGTTGTGGTTTGAGGGCATCCATAAAGCTATTTCTTAAGTTTTGATAGGACCGACAGTGTGCAAGTAACGTGATTGATGCCACAATCAGAAATTTAGAACATCACTATTCAGCAAGAATAAATAGTACTGGGATACTGAAAATGCAAAAGGCATACCTTTGGATTAAGGGCCTTCACTTGGTCCTGAAACAAATTCCGGCAGAAAGAAAAACCACATTCCAAACAAATTACAGAATAAACAGTCCCATGTAATTCAAGTGGATTGCTGCCAGCACGATGATGCAGCCTGAGACAAGATAGGTTTGAATAAGTTCCATTACACTCGTTATGGCTTCTGTAGAGTTCCTCAAATAAAGACTATCTGAGAAAGACATTTACCTGTCAACATTTTGTGTAATCATAAAATTTATTCGACCAACATTTTCTAGAGATGCTAGAGCAATATGAGCTGCACCTGGCTGTGCTGCAGTGAACCGTCTCCATCCAGCATAGCTCCTTGCCCAATACCGTCTGCGGGCTCGACTTGAGCGGAGGAACTCCTGCTTAGGAACGAGTCCCACAATATAGATCTTAGAAACAGAATTATCTGAACTAGAGAAACAGAAGAGAAAGAGCGATTGCTGAAGGACATTGCTGCAACTATTTGCTCAACTAGGCCAAAATTTGGGAAAATACCAGTCAAAAAGGATTTCAAATCTATCATTGAGAAGTGATGGATCAAACTGATTCTCTACATTTGAGGAGTGATAATACTTGTTGGGAACTATGATGCCTGGATACGGATACGGACACAGATACGGGAAGCGGGGATACGACTTGACATTTTTCAAAATCAAGGACACGGATACGGAAAAGATTATCTTATTTTGTAGTTCCAAATTTTTATTTTTTCTAATTTTTTCAACTTTTTATGAAGGATACGTGGGGATACGTGTCGTGGAGTGTCCGGTGTCCGTATCCGTGTCGACACGACACGACACTGGTACGAGGCACTAGTACAAGTATCTGGGTATCATAGGTTGGGAGTGTTCTCAACACTGATAAGTGTGATGCTAATCAAATCAAGGTTGAATGGTCGCATAATTTTTGTTTCTTTATGATTACTCAATTGAAATTTACTATAACAGCAGGGTTTTCAGTTTCAGGATTAAAGTCTAAACATAGACATACAATATATATGTAATTAGTAATTACCAATCCAAAGAAGCCATAGAGCAGACATTAAGCGTTTGTTTACTTCTTTTATGTAATTAGGCATGTTGAAGACTTGTAGTATATTAGTCTTCCCCATTTCTTTGTTTATCGTTATTCACCCTTTCTAGGAGTCATGTATCAATTTGTTTTTCCTTTATAACCCTTAGTAGGAAACCAGGGTGGTTTGTGAAACGTGATCATGAATACTGAATAATACAAGTGAGGGAGGTTGGGGCAACTTGCCCTAGCCCATCATATTCTATTTTTTCTTCTTCCTTTTTTCTCCTTCTTAACCAAGCTAGAATCGAATTGGTGATAGCAAAATTAAGTTAAAAATAATATGAGCTAGGAACTCATTCAACATGAGCATTTTGAACCTGCCTATTCATTCTTGATGTGGAACTTTCAAAAGATAAAATAGTTCACCTCTTGTTATCAAAATAATACGGTAGGAATAGTATCTTAGCAAATGTCCTCAAATCACCTGATGTGTAATTGGTTTGAAACCAGAACTATAAGCTCCATTTGGACTGCAACAAAACAAAGTTACATTATTCATTGTGTACGGAAAATCATTTTGAAAGCAAAGTACAACAGAACTCACAATTTGCTGCAAATGTGAATTGTGTCGCGGTGGTTATGTTAGATTGAAAATTCAGTTAATCAGAATAATTGTGCTATTATTAAAGTTTATAGACTCCGGCGAGTTAGCACGACTTGGACAATCAGTTCAGTTTCAGTTGGTACTAAGACTTTGCTACCAAGATTGGACTCTGCCGAGTTAAAAGGTGTTCTCAATGAATACTCACGAAGACTAGGCTGAATTGTATCCAAGTCTACTTGGTCTTAATGCTGACCAAAGTACACACCAAACCAAATCTTTGAACGTTAAACATTACCAGAACTACAAACTATAAGGCATCAATAGATTCAAAAATCAAATAGTCATGCAAATGTATGCTGACATATAGTAGTACATATCCTACATTTCCAATTGAAATGAAAAGTAAACACTTTGAGCCAAGAGTAGTTGAGGTTCAGTTGGCTGGTTCAAGACAACCAAAACAAAATACTATAACTATGGCTACCAGTGTGCAGCATTGATCACACACATTGTTCACAAGAGGATAGAAAGGAATAGAAACCTTCTATAATCAGGAATGCCGCACTCCGTGCTTATTCCTGCTCCAGTTAACACCATGAGCTTGCTACTGCACCATAACAATTATGCACAAACTAAATCAGTATATATCACCTAAGTAGTAGTAAGTATGCAAAAAAAAAAAAAAAAAACTTGCATCGATAAATCATTTGCTCATCTAATCATTGAGTAGAACTTTCTGTGCTACCAGTAATAATCTGGAACTCCAAAAGAAAATTATAGATATGGAAACTATCTAAAAATGGACCTCTGCTCAACAAATTGATACAAACGGTTGACGTCATTGATACTTGGAGGATCTGAATCAGGAACCAATTTCTTGTCCCTCAAAAAGTTTGAAGAAGCTTTATCTTTACTTTTTGATGCTATCTCAGGAAATGAGATTCGGCATGTTGTGTGGACAAGCTTTAGAGTGCCCTGAAAAAATAAGTCTCTTCCTGATTTGGTCGGCAATAGTCCAAGTTTCATACTTGACTGAACAGTATCTGTTGTTATTGTCCCCAGCACTTCTTTTGTACTTCTGAGAAGCTGCATGTTTGAAAGAGTAAACTCTGTTAGTAATAATTGTAAACCACTACTAAATACAGCTATTATAAATGTGGTGCCAAGCTTGTTAGACACGTAGGATATAAACAAAAAACAGTCTGGAAAATAGATAATGTTCAACATATTTTTAGAAATAAGTTAACGCAAGGTAAAATTCCAATGTCAATTGTTCCAGTCGCAATATTTTTTTTTTTTGATAAGTTTTCCAGTGGCAATATTCAACAAACAATTAGTGAAACCATCATAGATGCTAAGTCAAGGATTGAACTAATGTAGCTGGAAGTGTTTCATCCCTACTACAAAAGAGTGCTAAGCACATGTTTGTAGCAGTTTCACTGTTTTCCGTGGTTTTTAAGAACTGTAATGTAGAAATAGACTTATTTAAATTTTAAATTAATGATAAAAAATTAAATTACCTTGGTCATACATATCGATGAAAGAGTTATTTTATCGTACTTTTCGTAACTATGAACGAAGATTCAAGCTACTTGCGAATATGATATTGTCTTATAATATACATTACCTATATAAGGAAATATGTTATGGTGATATGACATTTACGCTTCAAATTGAAGTATCCAATACAGATATACACCCAGATTGAATTATCCAGGTAACATAGCCTATAATTGGTGTTGGTGAATTCTTTCTAATCAAAAGTTGGTGCGCTTCATTTTTGCATCTTTTCAAATGAAGATATTTTTTGTTAAACTAAAAGGTGAAGAGACCAAGATCTTTTACAAAGTGGGTATGCAATCCAAAATCGTTAAAGCATTATTACATTGGCACCTATGTAACAAGGACACCGACACAGGTGTCGGTGTCCAACACGGATACGAGGTGTCTAACACGGAGACACGTCGGTACATATATTTATTAAAATATATGAATATATATAAATGCTTAAAATTATTAATAAAATAATAAAAAATAGAAAATAAAGCAGAAAATATTTATTAGTTTATTATTGTATGGAGATGGAACACACCAACCCACTTTTAGAAATCAACTTTATATTAAAAATTATTAAAACAAGGATACGGTCATAAGTGTCCAGATGTGTGTCGGGAAGTGTCGACACGTGTGTCTGGGTGTCGAGGTGTCCGACACAGCAAAACCCCTAAAAGTGAAGTGTCCTTGTTACATAATTGGCACAGCTGGGTATGCAGGCACCATTTGCAATGAGCTTGTAGATGCCATTTACACCTATGTGAATCCAGCTAGTCACTCCCATGCATTAGATACAGAGATCGGGGTTTTGTAAATGAGAATTAACTTAATTTCAAGTCTCAAGTTTGAATTGTTTGATGCTCTGGAAGGAAGCAAATTCTTCTCTAGTCATTCGGTGGCTCAAAAAGGAACCCCTTCTTGGTTTTAGTTTCTTTAATAAAATTTTCTTTTCTGATAAAACAGAAATTGCATTCAACTCCATACTACGCAAGCTTATCAGCTTTATATAGCTCTTTTTTTTTTTGAAAGCGAGGGTATCCGGGCCACTTAAAGCACCCGACTATTCCCCTAGGACACGCTAGTGACCCCTCCACATGTGCCAAGTGTTTTGGGAGAGTTTGATGTGGACTGAGCCACTTATTGTTACTCTTCCAGGGGGAGGCCCCAAGAAGAATTGAATTCAGAACCTCTCGCTTTCTAGAGCGGAGTCCTGGCCATCAGCACTCAACCCTTGGGGTTCTTTACATAGCTTCACAATGGATATATGCTATGTTGCATGGATGCGGACACGTGTGTCAGAATACGACACGGATACGAGGTCTTGGACTCGACAAACCCCAAAAATATGATTCGGGGACTCAACTGAATATTTGAATTATTAAGATGTAAAAGAGAACAAATTAAATAACATAAATAAATTCAAAATTCACTAAATCAATTAAAAGAACAATCTATAATCTACAAAACCCCATGCCTTTAAATTTGTTGTCCAGATCCCATGTCTTGAAATTTCCGTTCTCTCCCGATGGTTACCTCTCCTCTCTATCCAACGCACATAGATTTGTATATTTAAACCAACCAAATCTCTCTTTCTCTTACAAAGAGGGTAAGTTCTCTCAAAAGATGAAAGGCGTTGGAATAAAGAAGAAGCAAAAAAGCGTTGGAACGAAGAGGAAGCTAAACCAATAACCAGGCACGATCTCTCTATTTGTTTTTGATAAGTATAAAATGTATTAAAAAGGCAAATGCCAAACCAAATTACAAGGGACCCAACTTTATAGGTCGAGGTGACCTACTAAGGTCTGAATCCGAGAGAAAATGAAAAAACACCTATTAAAAAAAAAAGCAAAGAACATACATTACACATCCCTAGGGCACATCAAATCCCATCAAAAGACAAAGTCTTCAAAGAAAAGCCCTCTGCACTCCTGAAACGTCTTTGACCACATAAACACCGTCCCCTTGATACCAAGAATAATAGTTTGCATGTCTTGACTCTTTCCCTCAAAACTTCTGTGATTTCTCTCCTTCCAAATGCCCCAAAAAATCGCGAAAGGTAACATCATCCAAAGAATCTTCCCTCTAGACAAAAATGCATAAGAATGCCAACAGAACAAGAGATCCATTATTGTACCCAGCACCACCCAACTCATCCCGAACTCCATAAGAAAACAAGACCACACCATCCTAGCTATATCACAATGTAATAGTAGATGGTTGACGGATTCCCCAAGCTTCTTGCACATCACACAATAGTCTATGACAATAATCTTTCTAGAAATTAAGTGAGCCACTGTCAAGATCTTCTCCAATGAAGCTAACCAAGTGAAGAATAAAATCTTGTTCGGAACTTTAGATTTCCAAACCAAAGAAATTGAAAATCTATCAATTGTAGAAACGTCAAGACCCTCAAAAAAAGAATGAACCGAGAATGTACCTTCCTTAGACCAAATCCATAATCTCTTATCCTGAGCTAATATAGTAAGATGAACATCGTGTAGACGGAATATCAATCTAGCCAGCGTCTCAATCTCCCAATTATTGAGATTTCTACGAAAACCAAAGTTCCATCTCATTGACTCCCCTTCTACATAGTACAATCCTAGACTGACCAAGTCTTCCTCACAGAAAGAGCATAAAGAATCGTAAACTCAGTTTTGAACGATGTTTCCCCGCACCAAGTAACCTCCCAAAATCTGATTCTATTCCCCGCCACTGCTTCGATCATGACTCCTCTAGAAAAATCAATTGAGACCTTCAGAATCCCCTTCCAAACACTACAGCCATATGAAGATCGAAGCTCCCCACTTTCCCACCCAAAAAGGATCACCCCATATTTGCCCACTATTACCCTCCTCCACAAACTGTTTGTCTCCACCCCAAACCTCTATAGTCACTTGCCCAGTAAAGCTTGATTCATCACTTTGATATTCTCGATCCCTAAACCCCCCTTTAGCCTTAGACTTGAAAATTGTTTTCCATGCCAACAAATGAAATCATGCCACAAAAAATCCCTCATATATCTTTCCAAAATCTTCGCCACACTACTCGAATCGTAAACAAAGACATAATATATAGGCAAACTTGATGGGGTGCTCTTAATCAACACCAGTTTACCCCCTTTAGACAGGTCGTCTTCCACAATGCCAACCACTTCTCGAAGCGCTCAATTACAGGATCCCACAAAACCTTGGAGCTATAAGAATCCCCTAAAGGAAGACCAAATACGTGGCTAGCAATCTGTCAATACTACACCCCATAATGTATGCCAGAACCGAAATATTCTCTACTGCCCCCACACTGTACACCTTGCTCTTGGCCAAATTGACCCGCAGTCCTGACATCGCCTCAAAACATACTAGAAGGCCCCTAAGAAATCTAATCTGAGCTATTGAGGTCCCCAAAAAGACTAGAGTATCATCCGCAAACTGAAGATGAGAAACTACCGGACCTTTTGGAGCAAGCACGAAACCCTCTATCTCTCCAATGCTCATAGCTATAGAAATCATATTCCCCAAAGCCTCCACCACCACTACGAATAAGAATGGAGAAAGCGGGTCCCCTTGTCTTAACCCCCTAGAGCTCTTAAAATAACTTGTAGGGGAACCATTCACCAAAATTGAGAAAGAAGCATACGAAATGCACTTCCCAATCCACATTCTCCATTTATCACCAAAACCCATCCTATGAAACATATAATCCAGAAACCTCCAATCCACGTGATGGCAAGATCTCTCTTCTCTTTTCTCTCCTGCCGAAAATCACTTTTCTCTATTATCTCTTCAATCATGCCGAAATTTGAGATATCGCCTAGGATTTTTTTTGGTATCTCTCTTGCCGAAATATCAGGATTTTCTTGGTAGATATTGGTAGGGTTTTTACCAAATCCTAGAAGCAAAACCCTATCCTCTCTCTCCCATGGGGTTCAAACCCCAAATTACCCAATATTGAATATTTATTTTCTTTAAAAAATTCAGTTTAAAAAGACGAGTCCATGGCAAGTCCGTGTCCAACTGTCCATACGTATGGACACACGACTCTTTTGCTGGTTGGACAAATCTGTGCAACACAGGATATATATCACACATCCGACCAAGGTCAATCAAGACATTTGCCACATTTCTGATTGGGAGCATTCTACTTGATAGTCCGTAGCTACAGCATATCAATTAATTTTATTTTAATTAGGATTGCTATTTTTTTTATTAGAGTTGTAATCAGTTTCAAATACTTCTAGAAAGTATTTTAATTTGATTAGGATAAGGAGTTTTATAAATAGGGGTGTAATCTATAATTTTAAAATAATGAACGAAGAGAGATTTTCTTTTTGAAATAATTCCAAATTTTCTGGGTGAGATGCCTAGGAGGGAAGAGCGATTCTTTCTGAAGGAGCGATTCCATCGAGTCTTCTGATCGCAGAACGGGGTTCCCCTTGTCCTACATCAATTTCTACTTGTGAAATTGCAAAGGGAACTATGAGCTCCTTTTAACCAAGATTTTAAATGGTCCATTATAAAGTTACAACGTACATTGAAACACCATTATAATGGCCGTTAAAATGGGTCACATTTGAGTAAAACAAAAGGTCAAAATGTTTTTTTTCAAAATATCCTTGATAACTGTAAAATGACGGATACAAAATAGTGGCTGTTACACCAACAACCCTTTTTGGTTTTGGGTGTTCCATTATAATGGCTGTTACAATGTTTTTTAAACAATGCTTCTAACCATTAATCGGGCTCAAATTCCAATGAGTCCCCTTTCTCCATTTGTGATACACATGAGATAAACTTGACACTAATCCAACGAAAATCAGTCTCTGATATATCCAAGAACACAACTCTCTAGTCCCTAGATCCAAGTGCTTAAACATGAAGACTGCGAAAAACTCTAAATAATGCTAGAAGTACTAATTATGATATCAGGGTACTTGCACCTGCTTAACGTATTCGTATCAACACGATACGATACCGACACTGGTAACAGATACTTCATAGATACTCCTAGGGTACAATTTTTTTTTATCCATGTCTGCATCTTGGATTATAGGAAATTGCAAGTTTTATATGGCTTCAAAAATGTAATTTTGTTAATTTTTCAACTGTATTTCCTCATAATTTCTCTAGTAATCACAACAAGATTGTTGAAGATGATGCTAGTGGCTGTAAATATATGTGCTTGAATTATATAATGAATCTAATTTCAGGAAATAAAAATTCGAAGGCGAATTTTCACGAATTACGTATATTGGAAACAAGAGAAATCACTGGTCATACAACTTACTGCTTTGAGGGATCGGGAGGGCATCATTGGCATCACCATCCCCATTCTTGCTTACAAGGCTCGGCTCTGACAATGTGCCACACTGAGAGAAGAAAGGATTCAGGTGTTTATTTTGGAATCTTTTAGGTGCGGTGTTCTCAACAGTGCAGCTCCAGATTTCTTCACTGTACTGCGAGGTTTTTTGCCACGTGGAGGGCTGACTTGGTAAATCAAGGCCCACCCATCTATCATGTATCTGTAGATTCTAGAGTAAAATTTCGGTCAGTGCGTGTGATCGGCCACGTGGCACACTTTTAGAGGGTGCTGACCGTATGGATGTTTGGCCAATCACTAGGTGGACCTACAAACCAAAAATAAACCTGATCAGTGATTTCTAAGCGTTGGATTGAAGTTATTTTCTTCGGTGGGTTGATTTTAACCGTAGGAATTTGAGCATTATCCAACCCATGAGGATTATTTGGATCTTTGTACCCCAAATAATGGTCAATAATGCTCAAATTCCTACGGTTAAAATCAACCAATGAAAATAACAACTCCAATCCAGCGCCTAGAAATCACTAATCAGGCTGATTTTTGGTTTGTAGGTCCAGCTAGGGATTGGCAAAACATCCATACGGTCAGAGTCCTCTAAGTGTATACCACGTGGCTCAAATTGTGGGCTGTCGTTGGCCTCGATGACAGTTTGATGTCATTAAAGTTTTGCTCGCAATAATCAAGACCACATGTTGAAGTGGCTCAGGGGACCCCCATTTGTTTACACCCATTTTGGCGTACCCACGTAGAAGATGAATCAATGGCTGATTTTTGGTGGGGATGATCTCCTCACCATATAGATCACCCCAACAAAAAATCAGCCCATTCTGAAATTTCTAACCCCATCAAATGTGGTTTTCAAGTTACACAGTAAAAATCATCCGTCCATAATTCTTCAACTTCTAAACCAGTCTATGAATATCAGAATGATTTGAATATTTGTGAGGATGATCTCCTCACCATAGAGATCATCCCCACCAAAAATCAGCCGTCAATTCATCTTCTATGTGGGTACGCCAAAATGGGTGTCAAAAATGGGGTCCCCCGAGCCCGGACCCATTTTTAAATAGAGAACTGAAGGCACCTCTGTTGCGATAGAGAAAATTTTTGAAGCAGCGAAGCAGTGACCAATCACACCACGCCACAATCCACTAATGCTTTTAAACAAACCCAGAAATGCTTTTGAAGAGCGGATTGTGGCGTGATATGATTGGCCCGATGCTTGGCTGTTTCAAAAATTTCTCAAAATATGTGGTTATGTAGTGGCAAACACAGAAGAATTCTGGACCGTAGCTGCAGAAAACTCGTCCCATTTTTAGCTATCACGTTTGTTGTTCTGCCTTCCACGTTGCGGCAGTTTTCGCCACAACAAGCGGCGGCAGCCACAAAGAGCGCGCTTTTGTTCTCTCCGGCTACACAAAATTCCTATTAGGACTGTTTGGGCGCATGGAAAAGGAAGTCACCACCTCGGATAAGAGTGAAAAATAAAGCATGGAAAATATTTTTTTATGCATGCCAATATCGATGCAGTCGATGAGTGGGCCCACTGACCGCATGGATGTTTAGTCCACCAAAACCAACAGCTAGAAATCATCAATCAAGCTGATGTTTGGTTTGTATATCCAAGGGGTATGGGCTAAACATTTATGCACTCGGTGGGTCAAAAAAAATTGTGCTAACGTAGGGCCAATCATCAAGATTTCTATGCATCAAGATTTTTTTCCCAAAGCACGTGAGGTATTCTTTTATTTTATTTTATTATATTATTTGATTTTTTGTGTGAAAAAGGTGGTTCTCCAAAGCATAGCCAACATCATATTTTGGTGATCTACAAATCACCGTTCATTTGCCACGGTTAAGATGGTCATCATGAAGGATGCGTTTGGAACACGCGCATTTGTTTTGTACAAGCACGAATTAACATCCATTACTTTGCTAAGCTTGTTTGGCAACCCGCACCCTCTTTAATAAATATTGACACACCTCCTCCCCTTTGCAAACACATTTTCCTTCTTGGCGTAAAATCAAACACTTTGTGAGCATAAAGAAACTCACACCTTTCCAGATCTTAACTATACTATCAAATTAAAGCTTATAAAATAAATGAGAGATGCAAGAAGAAACAACACAATCCATACTTCAAGCAAAAGAAACACAACCACACCACGAGAATTTTTACGTGGTTCACCTTAATGGCTACCTACACAAGCTATGAGCTTAGAGCTCAATTTCACTATGACAAAGATAAGCAAATCGTTACAAATGATTACCTCCCTCTAACACTTTAGCTTCCACCTTGACATAGATCTCAATCTTCTTCTCCTTAAGTAAACCCTAGATTTCTTAATGTCTCTTAAGCCTCCCCTTTTATTCTTCTATTTTTTTTCTTGTGTTTCAATCACTTAAAAAAAACAAAGCAATGCCCTTATAAGTGGGCAACAAAACCCCTAAAGAAAAAGACCAAATTGCCTTATAATTTTTAAGCCAAAAACAACAATCTCCACCTTGGCGAACAAATACTCTCTGACCTCTTGAAGTTGATGATGTGTGTTTGTAACACCTCCACCTTGATGAAAACTCCTTCCCACCAAATTAGCACCTCAAGCCCGATGTGCATTCTCAAATTCTAACAAAATGTGAAATTGAGCAAGTTCAAGCAATGCCTGAACCATTTCACAATATTTCAATGCTCTTTTCCTAGATTCATCATGTATCTACTCACCACATTGACTGCTTGGGAGATGTCCGATCCTGTACACACCATGGCATACATCAAACATCCTACAACACTAGCATATTGTGCTTGGACATTTCTTCAACCTCTTCATCTGTGGAAGGACTCTTCTTCGCACTCAGACTAAATTGACTGGCTAGTGGAGTGGACACGGGTTTAGCATCTAATATGTTAAATTTTCAAGTACTTTTGAGATGTACTTTTGTGACAGCCACAATTTTCCCGCTTTTTATCTCTTTTAATCTCCATACCTAAAATCTTTGTAGCGGCCCCAAGGTCTTCCATGTCAAACTCCTTACTCAACAAGGATTTAAGCTCATCTACCTCGAACCTCTCCTACATGTTATAAGCATGTCATCCACATAAAGCATCAACATAATAAGAGACACATCATCTAGCACCCTAAAGTAGACACAATAATCATACTCACATCGTGTGTAGCCAATATGCAACATATAGGAATCGAAGTGCTTGTACCATTGTCGTGGAGATTGCTTCAACCCATAAAGAGACTGCTTCAATCTACACACACGATCATCTTTGTAGACTTCTTTGAACTCTTCTGGTTGCTTTATGTAAATGGTTTCCTCCAAGTCGCCATGTAGAAAAGCCGTCTTTACATCTAATTGTTCAAGCTCCATGTCAAACTCTGCTACCATAGCCAATAACACCTGAATGGATGTATGCTTCACGACTGGGGAAAAGATCTCATCATAGTCAACATCTTGCTTTTGAAAGTATCCCTTTGCTATTAGGCATGCTTTGAACTTTGTTCCATCATTTTCATTCAATGTTTATTTCTTCTAAACACCCATTTGTAACCTATTGGTCTCTTGCCTTTGGATTTAAGAACTAATTCCCAAATGGAGTTCTTATGGAGAGATTCCATCTCCTCCACCATGGCACCCATCCACCCTTCTCTCTCACTAGTCTCAATAACTTCTTAGAAGGTAGTTGGGTTGTCATCATTAGTAATCAAAGCGAAATGCAACTCATCTTTCCATCCAAGCCTTTGAGGTGGCTTGACGGTTCGTTTTGTTCTTCCTTGTGCTAGGCTTGTAGGTTCTTCATGAACCTCTTGTTATTTTTTCCCACTAGATGTACCACCTTGAATTCGGTCATGTGCCTCTTTACTTACTGTACTCTCCGTACTAATCGAAACCAACTCTGTCACTGTCTTCTCATCACTGTGCCCCTTGATCTCATCTTCGTGTTCTCTCTTTAACGTATAGGTTTCATTGAACACTACATCTCTATTAAAGATCTTTTTCTTGCCAACCAGATACCATAGCTTATACCCATTTACTCATTTCTCAAACCCAAGAAATATGCATTTGAGGGACTTAGAGTCTAACTTGAATCGTTGATCACTTGGAATGTGTGTGTATGCAAGACACCCGAAAATCTTCAATGAAAAATACTCTACATCCCTACCTGTCCACTTCTTCTGCAACTTTGAAATCAATGACCTTTGATGGTGACCGATTAAACACGTAGCATGCATGACTAACCGCTTATGCCCAATATGTCTTAGGCAACCCTGCATGAAGTCCCATGCTCCTTGCTCTCTCCAAGAGAGTCATCATCATCATTTCCGTTGTTCTATTTTGTTGTGGAGTCTTTGAAATAGTGAAATGCCTTCATCCTTGCAAAACTGTAGAAACTTGTCATCCTTGTATTCTCCTCCATTGTCGATTCTCAAATACTTGACTTTTCTTCCCGTTTGTTTTTCTACTCCCGCTTTTCATTCTTTGAACTTTGCGAAAACCTCAAATTTCTCCTTCATGAAGTAGACCCAAAGCTTTCTTGAGAAGTCGTTAATGAATGTAACAAAGTAGTAGGCTCCTTTTGACTTGATTGGTGAAGGCCCCCACACATCGAAGTGAATGTAATCTAGCACACCTTCACTTCTATGAGTATTGCTTGCACCCTTAAAGCTCACCTTACTCTGCTTGCCAAACACACAGTACTTACAAAATTCTAGCTTGCATGCCAAACACAAATGCATCTTTTGAAGTTCTAATATGCCCCTCTCACTCATATGCCCTAGTCGCATATGTCATTGTTACATATGCCATAACTGAGACTTATCTTTGCTAGCTTTATCTTCCATGAGACTATCACTCCACTTAGAACTGCGTCTCCCATAAGCTTGTAGAGGTTACCCAACTTGGTACCGCTCATCAACACCATAGCTCCCCTAGTCACCTTGAGTACACCATCTTTTGATGTGAATGTGCACCCATTTGTATCGAGTGTACCTAGGGAAATTAGGTTCTTCTTGAGTGCCGGTACATGTCTCACATCACCCAAGGTTCTCACAACTCCATCATGCATTTTTATTTGATGGTATACCAATCCCAATGGACTTGCAAACGGCATCATTACCCATTAGAACATTACCACCGTTGTGAGATCGATAAGTGTCAAACCATGCACGATTATGGCACATATGATAAGAACAACTTGAATCCATAATCCAAACATTAGATAAATGATTACATTGCGAGACCGATAAGAGTTCTCCTTTGTCGGCACTTCCGATGCAACACTAGCCGAATTGGTAGCATTTGATTTTTTCTCATCTTTTGTCTCCGCCTTGTATTTCCAACAATCTCTCTTGTAATGACCCTTCTTTCCACAATGACAACACTCGGCATCTTTCTTGCTTCTAGATTTTGATCTAGAACTCTTCCCACTTAACTTTTTCTTCTCTTTTAATCTACCACAACCATTGGAGCCTCCCTTTACTAGGAGCCCCTCTGTTTGAGAGTCATCTCCACTAGATTTCTTTCTAGCCACATTTGAAATAATATCCGCGGTAACCTCTTCAAATTTTAGAGTTACTTTTCTAAAGAGCAAGGTAGTCACAAAGTAGTTATTTGAATTAGGAAGCGAACTCAATAACGATAAGGCTTTGTCTTCACTCTCTAACTTGACATCGAGTCTCAACAAATCACATATGAGTCTACTGTTCATATGCTCCAACACATCGAATCCTTCCTCCATCTTCAACACATACACTTGTTTCTTGAGAAACAACTTGTTGGATAGGGATTTACCCATGTAGAGAGTCTTGCCCCGGTTCTGTCTCTTCCTCCATGACATTGTACATGACCTCATCAGAGAGGTAGAGTTGAATCGTACTCACCGCCTTCTCATCGAATTCGGCTAATTTTTCGTCATCCATCATTGGAGGCTTCTTTTCCTTATCTAGCAGGGCTTTCTTCAACCCTTGTTGGATTAAGATGTTCTTCAATATCTTTTATCATACACCAAAGTTAGATTTGCCATCAAACTTGTCTACTTCAAATTTAATTGAAGTGCCCTTTGTAGTCATTGTAACAACCTTGCTCTGATACCACTTGTAGGCGTAAATCAAACACATTTTTCTTTATTTGTGTAAAATCAAATACCTTGTGAGCATAAAGAAACTTACACCTTTTCGGATCTTAACGATACTACCAAAGCTAATAAAATAAATGAGGATGCAAAAAGAAACAACACACAATCCACACCACAAGCAAAGAAAACGCAACAACAACAACAACACAAGAGAATTTTTACGTGGTTCACCTCAATGGCTACCTCCACAGGCTATGAGCTTGAAGCTCGATTTTACTATGACAAAGATAAGCAAATCGTTACAAGAGATTACATCTTTGTAACACTTAGCATCCACCTTGAGCTAGATCTCAATCTTCTTCTCCTTGAACAAATCCTAAGTTTCTCAATGAAGGAAAAGACCAAATTACCCTCATAATTTTTTAGCCAAAACAACAACTCACTAAGAATGCACTTAATATATGGGTCCTATATAAAGGACAACGTGAGTCCCACAGCAGCAAAGTGAGCCCCACAACTCACGTGGGTCTCGCACACATAGGGGTAAGCGTTTCAATCCATATGTGGCTATTATTTTCAATCCCCAAGTTTAATGGCACCCACTATATGTGCATGGGACCCACATGAGTCCCGAAGATTATCTTGATGCGTGTATGACCTACCTAGGTACGAGCCCACCTTGTCCCTTGATATGTTCGGGGCCATATATTTGGTGTGTTTTTGTATGAGGGTGTAATAATACACATACATGTGTGACACACCTAAATTCCTTTATTTTGCCTATCTAAATGTGCACACCAAACACAAAAAAAAGTGTGACATGCATTTGTTTATGTGGATAATCTTTCACGCATGAACCAAACATAGACAATGTCACGCCCCAAAATCTGGCATAGATCTCGAGGTGTGAACCAACAACTGCCATGTTGCTGGATTTCTCCCATTTATTCAAATCCTCATTTTTTATGAGTATCTAAAGTGGTAATTGTGGGGGGAAAATCCCACACACCCCCAAAGGGCTAGTGTAGACTGGTACCCTCACACTTTCGGTGACTAGTCGGACTCGGGTCTGACCCAGTCTTGTGTGGCCGAGAAGTCTTGTACTTGTCCAAGGTCTCCACCGTCTCAATCCGAGAAGTATGCCTCCGAGCCGAGTAGTCTGTCTCTGAGCCGAGGACTCCATGATCCCTGCAAGAACTCTTGCCAGTGGAATCCGAGAAAGAGTGCCGGGAGGGGATCCCACTGGTAAAGCCTCCGACGATCAAGTTAGTAATAAATTCCAGGTTCAATTTGACAGAGTTTAGGCTCAACCATTCAATACCCCTTTAATGTTCTCATCAACCTCTATTTATAGGTGTGCACCTGCTGACGTGTCGGTTGCCCTTGTCGCACTCCTCTTTCAACGTACACGCCTTCCCTGGTACTGACTGTTCTGCCTGACAGAGTTAATGGCCTGCTTCTCTTGCCAGTAGTTGATATTCGCTTAAAAGTACGTATTTTCCACTATTATCTTCTAAGCGTTATCACACTCTCCTACGTAAAACTGCTATAATTATCCACTTTTCTACGTAAGAGTCTCTTATGTTGCGTAGAACACACTTTTCTGGACGAAATGGTATATTTGCATACATTAAACACATTTTCGGAAGTCTAGATATAAAGTCGTTATGATTAAGTCTCATTACGCACTTTTTCTGTTGCAGAAAACCCTGATTGGATGATTCTCGAGACTTGCGGGCCAAAATCGATCATGAAAGCCCATTATCAAAGCTTAAAGAGCCCACAGGCTATGACTAGAAGATATGGGCCAAATATGGGCTGAATAAGAGGACCAAAAAGTCGACCCAAAGAACAAAGAGAGCAGGAGAGCCAATGACCAAGAGACGGACCAAAGCGTTTAAAGCCACATGAGTCAGCAAGGAATGATGGTCTACTCTACCGGAGAAGCGTGAGGATGGTCACAGTGAAGACTAGGGTTCCAGACCCTCTGCCAATACTTTTATCTCCATTTTTTGATATTTTCTCTCTCCTCCCCCTAATTTTCTATCTCATCTCTCCTTATTCTCTCTCTCTTCATCTCTCGGTCCTCGGATCTACTGACCTAACCCCAGAACTCCTGCCCATTGGCTCTGTCTCATCTCCCTTAGCTTTCTGACCGTTGGATCTTCAATCGGACCGTTGGATCTCTCTAAATCCGTCAATCTACCAATCTGGGTCCCAATCAAGTTACCATCCATTCGATCATCATCAAATTGTCTGTCACATCATCTTGTGAGACGATGGACATCATCAATCCATGTGGGCAGTAGCCGAGCCCATCATCATATCGACCTGTGGCCCGACCATTTAGTAGACCTCGCGATTTTCAAACGCTTTAAATTAATTATTTTTAAATAAAAAATGGGGGGTCCACTAAATGGAGAAATTCTCCAAAGAAAAATAAGGTTTTACTTAAAAAAAAAAATTATTTTTCTTATTTTTTTTATTTTTGAAAAATCCCCTATTTCCATTAAAGGAAATAGGGAAGCTTTTTAAGGAGAAGAGAAGGGTTCTTTAGAACCCTAATCCCCCTCCTTACTTCACCTCATCTTTCCCCAAAAAAACCCTGGACGATTTCCTCTTCTTGGGGGTTTCTTCTTTTTTCTTCTTTTCTTCTTCTTCTTCCTCCTCCATCTTCGCCGGAGTTGCAGGCAGTAACTCCGGCCATCTGGGTCTTCTTCTCCTCCTCCTCCTCCTCCTTCTTCTTCTTCTTCTTCTTCTTCTTCTTCTTCTTCTTCTTCTTCTTCTCATTTTTTTTTATTTTCGTTTTCTTCATCTTCTTATTCCCGTTTTCTACCAGAGTTGCAGCCTGCAACTCCGGTTGGCAGCATCCCCTCTCCCACGTTCTCATCCTCTCCTCCATGCCTCCCACGTTCTCATTCTCGTTTCTCTATTGGAGGAAACTCCCCAGTCTGCCTCTCTCTTGCTCGAAGAAGGGATAAGAAAAAGATCGGAAAAGGCCTCTCTCCCTTGCTGCTGCCGCCCATTCACCTGCACATCCTCCTCCGCCTCCTTCTTCATCTTCTTTGCCTCCTTGCACAGCTACTGCTGCTGCAGTGCGCCTGCTCCTCAAACCGTTGCCTTCCACCTTCTCCACGGCCTCAACACAACGGCAAGAGGGACGCCTCCCTCTTTCTTTCACCGCTCCCATCTCTCTCCTTGCCTTGAGCTGCCTGGTCATGGGTCGTCTTCTCCATTAGCTCTACACCTTGCTGGCCAAACCAGCAAGGTTCTCCTTTACTTGCTAGACCGCCTCCATTAACACTATGAGGTGCACCAGCAGCAGCACTTCCCTCATCTCCAAACGGCAGCAATAGTCACTTGCTGGTGTGCCTCCCGTAACCCAAACCTGCAACTTAAAGTTGTGCATCCAACGGATTTGTTTTCCTCTCTCCAACGCCCTCCTCTTTCATTCCATTCAGAAAAGAATCAAAAACCAGAAAAAAAAGGAATGGAATGAAGAAAGAAGAGAAGAAGAAAAAGAAGGAGAAGAGAAGGATTGCTCCTACCTGGAATAGCGCCACCATCACAGCTCCCCATCACCACCGTTATCTCCTACAAAATTCCAGGCGAGGTGGCGTTTATCTTCTCTCCATGCAACGTGCAGCAACTTCCAATCACCACAGCATGTCCAGGTTGCATCTATAATCTGCCCAACGTCAACTCCTTGCTGGACATGCTACACCAATCTCTCCCGTTCTATTCATTGCAAGTGAACCAGTCACAGTTGCTATCGATCCTCCAATAAAGGTGAGATCCTTCACCTTTTCTCTCTAAATCTTTGGAGTTTTCTCTATTTTCTCTCACTAGGACTTCTCTATCTCTCTCTAGATCTTTCTAGCTTTTTCTTAGTCTCTCACCATTTCTCTCTCATTCACTATTTTCTCTCTCTAGATTCTTAAGTTTCTCTCTCTAGTTTTTGTTTACTTTTCTTGAAATTTTTGTTTAGTTTTTTTTTTTATTTCTTTAGGTTTCGCTTCAATGCATTGTAATACATTTTTTATTAATGAATAAAATTTGTTTGGAAGCTATTTGCATATCTTTATTTCTTGTTCAGTATTATTGTCATTCACGGTTTGCGAGGATCCCCTAAAATGAATGTTTTAAGAGCAATATCAATCACCACTCTCACCTCACCGCAAACTCATGGAGCATTTTTCATCATTCTATGTTCAGAATTTTGCTAACCCGGCTAATCTCGAGTGCGGATCAACATCCGACACGAATCCCTATACAAAATCTCCCAATTTTGCAGGATAATCGGATAAATATTACAAATCTTGTTGATTTTAGGGTTTCCGTAATCAACGACGCGGAAAAATCCTACTTTCAGTAGTGAATGTCAGTGGTCATACCAACCGCTCCGCTCTAACATGTCTGTCGCTGACTATTATGCCCCCTAACATGGTTAACTACCTAATATCGTGCAGTCATGTCAATCCTCCATCTGCCACCGGCTTACTTGTACTCTAACATGGATAACCACCTACCCTGTTGGTTTACCAACTCAGTACCTCCTTACTATACCTCGATCTCGGACCATCGGCTAGGTCTTGGCCTCGGACAACAGCTAGGTCTCGGTCTAGGAACACCAGCCAGGTCTCGGCCTTGGACCATTAGCCAGGTCTCGGTCTCGGACCAACAGCTAGGTCTCGGTACCGGAACACCAGCCAGGTCTTGGCATTGGACCATTAGCCAGGTCTCGGTCTCGGACCAATAGCTAGGTCTCGGTATTGGAACACCAGCCATGTCTCGGCCTCGGATCATTAGCCGGGGCTCAGTTTCGGAGCATCCGACTAACTGCAAAATATTCGGTACCCACAATTGCTCCCTCTTGGGCATTATTGCGACTAAATAGCATGATGCCCGAGAGTAAGTACAGGTGTCACTTCTGCTAGCTGTTGCCAGTTCACCACGTCATGTCATTCGCATGAATCAATGACTGGTAACCTTTCCACGTCCCCTGTTAGTTGGTTCTTCTGGTCGGCGCAGTTTAGACATCTTCTCAGATTCTTCCGGTTCTTGACGCGCTTGCCAGACATCCAACTTCCATAGGTCATCTCTCTGTCCGCTAATTAATGCGCCGCACGGGCGTCATTTGGTATTAAATACGCTGACATGCGTCAGCCCGAGATAGGGTTTCGCCGAGCGCCGCGCGCGAAGCGTCGCGTCGGTCGGCGTATTTTTTCCGCCAAATCTCCCTGTCATGATGACCCCACCCACTATAAATAGGGGGTCCCCACCCCTTCACATTTTTACTTCAGCCCTTCCTCCTCGGCGTCTGCAATTTTCCTTACTCCTTTCTCGGATTCCTCGGCACAGTAGCATTCTTTCCTTACTTCCCGGGCTCCTCGGCAATAGGTACCTTCCAGTCTCTTTCCCTTTCCTTTAATCAATCCCTGCTTATATGGCCCCTCAGAGACCTGCGAAGGTTCCCAAGGTAGAAAATCCCGAGATGTACGAACGTCCGAATTTATCTGAGATTCGTGAAACTTATGGGATCCTGGATTCCATAAGACTTGAGCATGTTACCAATAGGGTGACCTTCTCCCATCACACCCCAATCGGAGCCGACAGGATCTGCGTTACCATCGGCCAGATCCAAGCCAAGCTACTGTTGCCTCTCACCTCTTTTGCCCGAGAGGTGTTAAACTTGTATAGAATTGCCCCCGGCCTGACCACCGGCAACTTCTGGCGGCACCTTCGTTCTTTTGATAGGATCTCTCAGTTTTGGGGCCGAGAAGTAACCTTGAACAACATCTGACTTCAACATTTTATTAAAAGGAGTCCTCAACCGTCTGCCGAGACAGGGGGTTCTTCCTTCTTTTTCCTTGCAACCAGGATGGGTAAATTGCCCATCCTAGAAAGAATCCAGGACTCTGACAAGGGTTGGAAGAGATTTCCTATTTTCGTGTTGGGAGCATGGGAGAGGTGTGCCAAGGATCAGGGTCCGTCCCTCTATTTTCCAAGGTTCAACTCCCAAGGAGGTACCTAGGCTCACCGTCCTCTATTTGTCTTTAGAAATATGAACGTACCAGGCACTTACCTTCTTTGTTGTTTGTAATGCAGGCGTATTCACCGACAGCTCTCCTCTCAGCATTTCCGAGGTTAACATCCCTCTGTGTTACAAACTCTGAGCTCTTCCAACAGCCGTCTACCAATGCCTGGTCAGCCTCGACGCCCGAGGCTACATCCTTGACTGCCCTCCTCCCTCCGCTGATGAACTAGCTCGGAAGATATCCGAGGAGGATTTAGAGAAAAAACTTTTGGAGCAGAAATCTGCGAAGATTCGTGTCCCGACTAGCAAGAAGTGGCATGTCCCAGTTGAGGAAGTCTACTCTTGCGAAGAAGCCGGGGCCTTTGCATCCGGGGCCGAGGGTGTTCGCTCTGAGCATTCCGAGGCCAATATTAGTGCTGGTGCCGATGTATTCTTCGTGTCTCCTCTTGTAATCATTTATCCAGTTAGCTCTGACGTCAGTTCTGAATCCTCCTCGGCCTCTTCCTTCGATCCATTTTTGCACCTGACACCGAGATGGCTGCCCGCCTAGTGATCAATCTCAGCGATGAATCCCCCCTTCTACTGGGCCCCAACCAGTGGCAACCGCCTGACCAAAGGTCATGGTTGTTCAATTGAGGAAGCGTTCTGCCCCAAGGGAAACTTTGGAGCAGAAGAAATCCAAGGGATCCATCCCCGAGGACATCCCACCACCTTCTCCAGTAGGGAGTCTACCAGTTCTCCCTGCGATCATGATTCCACCACCTCCTCCTGCTCCAACTGTGAACCAGACTCCCCAGCCTCCTCCTGTCCCTCAAGACCCCAAGTAGAAAAGGCCCCAAGCCAAGAGCCAGGGTTCTCGGTCCAGAAGCAGGGAAGGCTCCGCAAGGTTCGGGAGGTCAACTCCTCCTACTGTCACCGCTCCGACCGGTACCACTCCCTCTGGAGTCCCTCCCCCTAGCGCTCCCCCAGCTGGTACCTCGGCATTTCTACCGATAGCCCAACTCAAACTTCTCGATCTCTGGGATCCGAGATTCTTCTCGAAGATAGGTTAGCCGATCTTGAAGACTGACTCGATAATGGAGGACTTAGAGATAGCCAGGATATGGGGAGTGGCATCTAGGACCCCGGCTGACATTGAGAAGTCGGCACAACTGGAGACTGACGTGATGGTCGGCAAGTTCTGCGCCTCCCAAGCCACGGTACTTTCTTCCTCTTGCCACTATTTTTCCCTTTTCTTTCTTACAATGCTCATACTTTTGTTCCTCAGTCGCAGAACATGTTCTTGAGCCTCAGCCACCGACTGACCCAAGAAGCTATATACTTCTGGGAGCAGGCAGTCGGTATCAATGCGAAGTGTCTATCTCAGGTCAAGTCGACCAATAACAAGCTCAAAGTGGTAAATACCGAGAAGGTCATCTTGGTCGAGAAGCTCAAGCTCAGGGACAAGGACACCGATAGATATGTCTGAGAGATCGTCGCTCTCAAGGATACCAATAAGCAACTGGTGGAGAATGGGGCGAAGGCGGCGGAGGAGGCGGTAAATCTGAAGAAAGAGGTTGCCCGACTAAAGGCCGAGCTCAATAGTCAAAAGGAGTTAAGGGAGGCTGAGAAGGCGAAGTTGGAGAAGTCTCTCTCCGAGAAGCTCTGTGCCGAGTACCAAGCGCAAATCGATGCCGCCATCACCGAGATGGATGCTCGAATTGCGCGCGCTCATGCCAGTCGACTCAAGTATAAGACAGAGGCAGAAACTCTTACCCAAGAGCTAGCCCAGTACCAACAGGCCGAGCAATCTGAGCTCTTGACTGATCAAGGGCCGGATAACGGCCAACCCTCCCTCCTTGAAGACCAAGCCGAGCAATCCTCTCAACCAGTTATTTCTGCCGAGAAAGTTGGGCCATCGCTGCCCCAAATTAGAACCGACCTGCCTGTGAATCAGGCGTGAAGTACTTCCTTTTCTCTTTTTGTTCTTCCTTGGTGCTCGACACCAGATTATACTTTTTTCTTTTTGGTTAATTGAAGACACCCGTGTGGGGTGGTCTATCCATTGTAATATTCTCTTTTGTCATCAATATATCCAACTTTTGCTTTAAATTCACATATTCATTATATCTAACGATAAGTCTGGTCAATCCTCTGCACTAGGATAACATACTTGAACCCTGGGGTAAAGTTCAATCCTTTGAAGTTGAACCCAGAAGCCATATCCAAGGACTGTGGGGGGCTCTCGACTACCTCATAGGACAACAAATCTTTCCAAGTTGGACCTAGAGGTCATGGCCGAGAGTACTTGGGCCCCACAATCCGAGGACTGTGGGGGCCTCTCGGCTACCTCATAGGACAATGAATTCTTCCAAGTTAGACCTAGAGGTCATGGTCGAGAGTACTTGGGCCCCACAATCCGAGGACTGTGGGGGCCTCTCGGCTACCTCATAGGACAACGAATCTTTCCAAGAACATCAACTTTATTGATAAAACCTTTTCAAATTTATTACATTCCATGGTCTTTCTATGATCTTTCCATCTAACATTGCCAGATGGTATGCACCCCCTTCGCCGACCTTTCGGACTCTATACAGACCCTCCCAGTTGGCTGCTTGCTTTCCGGCATTGATCACTCTAGTGTTTTGAAAAACTTTCTTTAGTACTAGGTCTCCTTCGTTGAACCTTCTGTCTCTGACCTTCTTCTGGTATCCTCCGGATAACCTTCTGTGATAGGCCTCCAATCTGATTCTGACTTTCTCTCACCTCTCTTCTACCATATCCCCATCAAAATTTTGAGCCAAGAGCCCCATGCCTGTTTCCACGGCCATGTGCCGACTAGTGAAGACGGTCATTTCTGTTGGGATCACAGCTTTCATTCCGAATGCTAAGGCAAAAGGTGAGTCACCGTGGGATCTTTAGGTGTAGTCCGATATGCCCATAGGACCCCGTCCACCTTCTCCGCCCACTTCCCATTTTCCCTCTCCAGGCTGTTCCTTAGATTGTCGAGGATGACCTTGTTCGAGGCTTCTGCCTAGCCATTACCCTGGGGGTACATTGGAGCCGAGAAAAGTTATTTTATACCAAATTTTGCATAGAACTGAGAGACCATTTTCCCTCGGAATTGAGCTCCGTTATCCGAGACCAAAGCGTAGAGGAGCCCAAATCGGGTGATAATCTTTTCCCACAAAAACTTCTCCACCTCTTGTTCTCGGACTTGCTGCAATGGGACAGCCTCTACCTACTTGGTAAAGTAATCGGTGGCCACCAACAGGTATAGCTTCCTCCCCAGCGCCATTGGCAGTGGTCCGACTATGTCCAGACCCCACAAGGCAAACGACCATAGGCTAGTTACCGAATGGAGGTCCTCGACAGGGGCATGGATAGTCCGGGCATGCTTCTGACATTTCTGCATTTCCTCACGTATTTCTTTGCGTCCTCCTACATGTAGGGCTAGTAGCACCCCTGAGTCCATGCTTTATGCGCCAGGGATCTCCCTCCTGAGTGGTTCCAGCATTCTCCATCATGGATCTCGGCCAGGATCAGCTGGGCCTGCCGAGTTGACACACATCTCAGTAATAGTCCTCCTACCGACCTGCTGTACAAAGCACCTTCGATGAGTTGATACATTCTAGCCTTTTGCTCAATTTTTCGAGCAGTCCTCCAGTCTGGGTCCCTCTTGCCGTCCCTCAAGTAATGGATCAAGGGAGTCATCCAATTTTCCTCTGCTTCAGGGCCATCTTCCCCTATGCCGATTTCGTCGCAGGTCCCCTCCTGCCGATTAATGCTAGGATGGGTTGTGAACCCGATGTCGATCGTTCTGATCTCAGCTTCTCCTAGCATCGTGGCTACATAGGCTAGCGCGTCGGCATGTCTATTTTCGCCCCTATTGATGTGGAATAACTTGACCTTCTCAAAATCTCTCATCTTCATCTGGAAAAGCTCTAGATACTTGGCCATAGCTTCACTCTTGGCCATAAACCCCCCATTCACTTAGTTAACCACCAATTGTGAATTGCTGTAGACTGTAAGTGATCAAACCCCTAGTTCTCCGGTCATATCCAACCCTGCCACCAGGGCTTCATATTCGACTTCATTATTCGATGTCGGGAACCCCAGCCTTTTTGCCAACTCGATCCTTGTATTCTCGGGCGTCGCCAGGACTGCCCCAATTCCTGCTCCGCTGCTATTCGCCGACCCATCGATGAACAATCTCTAGCCTGTTCTCGGATCCAAAGGGTCTGGTTGCCCGATTGGCTCTTCTTCCGTGGTTGCCGGCTCAGGCTCCTCATCTAAGAATGGATCTTTCGTCGGGAAGTCGACCATGAATTCGGCAATCGCCTGGCCTTTCTCTACCGTCTGAGGTCTATACTCGATATCATATTGGCCTAGTGTCACGGCCCACTTCTCCATTCTACCCGACTTCTCACATTTGGTCAGCACGCCTTTCAATGAGAGATTGGTCATCACTACTATTGGGTGTGCTTGGAAATAGGGCCTCAATCTTTGGGCTGAGAACACTAATGCGAGCCCCGCCTTCTCCAACCGAGTATAATAGGTCTTGGCATCTAAAAGTGTTTTACTCAAGAACTATACCGATTTTTCCTGTCCTTCGTCTTTTCGGATCAATCCGAGCTTATCGGAAACTCCGAGACAGACAGATACAGAATCAACTCCTCTCCCGGATTTAGCTTTGACAGAATATGAACCTCTCCCATATACCTCTTCAGACTCTGAAATGCTTCTTCGCACTCCTCCGACCATGCGAAACCATTGTGTTTTCTCAAAAAGTGGAATAGGGGTCGGCATCGATCGGAGGATTTTGAGATGAACTTGTTAAGCGCTGCTATCATGCCCATGAGCCTCTGGACCTACTTTTTGCTGCACGGAGAAGGCATGTCCAGCAATGCCCGGATCTAATCGGGGTTCGCCTCAATGCCCCGTCCGGTCACAAGGTACCCGAGAAACTTCCCAGAAGACACTCCGAACGTGCATTTTTCCGGGTTCAGTTTCATCTTGTAGTCTCGGAGTGTCTAGAAAGTCGCTCCCAGGTCCCCAATGTGCCGGGCTCTCTCCTTGCTCTTTACCAACATATCATCGATGTACACCTCCATTGTGTCTCCTAGTCGGTCTCGGAATATATCCTCCACCAGCCTCTGATATGTCGCCCCAGCATTCTTCAATCCGAATGGCATCCGAACATAACAGAACGTGCCATTGTCTGTGTAAAATGCTATTTTCTCCTAGTCTGATCCGTGCATCAATATCTGATTGTAGCCGGCGTACCCGTCATGAAGGACAAGAGCTCGTATCCGACCGTCTGATCAATGAGCTCGTCCACTCTTGGCATGACATAACTGTCTTTTGGGCATACTTTGTTTAAATCTATGAAATCGATGCAGACTCGAACTTTTCCACTCTTCTTTGGCACAGCCACAATGTTCGCGATCCACTCGGGGCATTTGACTTCTCGGACTATCCCGGCCTTGGCCAGCCTGTCGACTACCTCGAAAACGGCCTTGGTTAGCCGAGGTGAGATCCTTCGCAGTTTCTGCTTTACAGGTAGAGCTCCTTCCCTGATTCTCAGTTGGTGGGTTGCTACCTCCGGACTGATGCCTGGCATGTCTTTCATGGACCAAGCGAAAACGTCCCCGTTCCTTCTAAAAAGAATGTCAACTCTCACTTCTCTTCCGGGCTCAATTCTGAGCCGATGTAAACAAACTTCTTCTCTCCGTTAGCTCCCAGCTCGATAAGCTCTACTTCCTCCACAGTCTTCCTCCCCTTCCCGACTTCTTCCTCGGGGAGGGTCTGCTGTAGTTGCTATTGGTCAGCAGAGCCGACCCCTTCCTCCCTCTCTGTTGTCTTTTCCCGGCCGACATCCTTGATCATCATCATCTGGCATCTCTGGGCTGCGCTTTGATCACCCCGGATCTCGTACTATCCTAGGGGGTAGGGAACCGAACCACTTGGTAGTAGGTCGAAGGGACAGCCTTCATGGCGTGTGTCCACCTCCTTCCTAAGATCACATTTTAAGTTGATGGCACGTCAATCACCAAAAACTTGGTGGGCAAGGTTATGGGTCCGGCCGAGACAGGCAGTATGATTTCTCCAGTCGGTTTGGAGGCTGCTCCGTTGAACCCGTAAACGGATGCCGAGGACGACGCCAATTCCGATTGGTCTATTCCCACCCAGAATTCTTTTTACCGAGAAGTTTCCTATCGGCAGAGTAATCACCAATGCGTCCTCGTGTGGCGACAAGACCTTTTTAGAATCCTTCGCCGAGAACCATATGGTAGTTCTCGGATCATGGCCTCTTCTCAATGGTTCCACCAAGCGGGGTTCTGCCGAGACGCTCATCACTTCCTGGACGCTCATTGTTCTTCTCACCTTATCCCTGTGAGTACTCCGACTCTCTGCTTCTCCTCAGTAGATCATGTTAATAACGTTCCTGGCTGGCCTCCCATCAGCGTGGGTGGGCCCGCCTCTCCTCCTTGTCTGTTGTCTCGGCCTGCTGCCCATGAGACGTATCTGTCGAGATACCCCCCCCCCCGAATGAGGTCCTCAATCAATCCCCTAAGGGCGAAGCACTCGTCGGTGGGATGCTCTCGGACGTTGTGATAGGCGCAAAACTGCTTCTCAGGTCGGTCTTCATATTGCTTCCTCGGGGGTCTAAAGTAAGGCTCCCCCCTAATTTCCTCCAGAACCTAGATGGCGCCACCAACAGGGGAGTATAATCCCTCTGCTGGTAAGGGATCCAAGTTCTGTTCTCGTGAATCTTTTCGTCCCCTAATCTCTGTCCTCCGTCATCGGTCGAGCTCCCTTCTTTTTCTCTTGCTTATTGTCGTTATCCTTCTTCTTGGACGTCCCGACTTCATTCACCTTCGCCACAGAGTCTTCTACTCTGATGTACTCATCCATTATCATATAAGCATCCTCTAGCCGATAAGGATTGCTTATGACCAGCTTCTCATGGACCCGGCACCCCGCTAAGACTCTGATCTGCAGCGCGAAGGTTGCAGTCTTCTTGCCCAGTTGGTCGACATGGACTACCTCCTGCTTGAACCGAGTAAGGTAATCCCAGAGGGCTTCTCCCTTGTTCTGCTTCAGGCTCAAAAGGGCCATCATACAGACGGTTCTCTTCCGCTGGTGAATGTAATGTGTCATGAATTCTTCTCTAGTTCAGCGAACCGCTCGATTCTCCCAAACTAGGGCACTCCCCTTCAGACTAGGGCACTCCCCTTCAAACTAGTAGGGAATAGTCGACACCTCAATCCGTCAAAGGTGGGTTCCCCCCATAGTACCATCATTTGCTTGTAATGGTACATGTGTTCCAGGGGGTCGGTGGTTCCGTCAAACATCTCAAACTTCGGCTGAACGAACTTTCTCGGTACCTCCGATCGCAATATACTTTCTGCAAATGGGGAGGCCCTCAAAGCTTTCAAGGCCTCCCTCGTAGCCTCGGCAGTCGTCTTTTCTCTCAGCTCTGGTCTCTTCTCGCTCTCCTTTCTGATCATCTCTGTCACTTTTTCCAACGTGACTAAATTAAAGTTGTTTTTGACTAGCTGTTCTACTCGGCCAGTCTCTCTGTCCTAGCCAGGAGGTGGCGGCATGGCTCCAACCCCTGCTCCCTCATGGCGCAAATGCTTCTCTGCTGAAGCGTCTCCCTCTGGTTAGAGCTATGCTCAAGTCCTCATTCCGACCAAGTCCGACCCCAGGAAAATCATTCCCTAATGGGTAAGTTCTCACTCCTTCCTTTCTTTCGGCGGCCTCCTCTAGCAGCTGCTGCCTCAATTGCGAGTTTTCCCTCTTCATCTCGTCCATGTCCTCCCTCATTCTCTTGATCTGATCAACGAGCAAACTTAGCATCCCCGGCACGTCAGAGTTATTGACTTCCTCCTCGTCTCCTACGTCATCGACAAACACCTCCTTGGATCCCCCAGGCCCACCATTTCTTTCTTAATAGGAGCCATATCAATGCCGTCTATCCGTAGATAGCTCCAACGAACACGTGGCTCAGTCTCCATCGCTTCCCACAGACGGCGCCAAAAGATGTGGGGGAAAAATCCCACACACCCCCAAAGGGCTAGTGTAGACTGGTACCCTCACACTTCCAGTGACTAGTCGGACTCAGGTCTAACCTAGTCTTGTGTGGCCGAGAAGTCTTGTACTTGTCCGGGGTCTCCACCGTCTCAATCCGAGAAGTATGCCTCCGAGCCGAGTAGTCTGTCTCTGAGCCGAGGACTCCGTGATCCCTGCAAGAACTCTTGCCAGTGGAATCCGAGAAAGAAAGAGTGTCAGGAGGGGATCCCACTGGTAGAGCCTCCGACGATCAAGTTAGTAATAAATTCCAAGATCAATTTGACAGAGTCTAGGCTCAACCATTCAATACCCCTTTAATGTTCTCATCAACCTCTATTTATAGGTGTGCAGCTACTGACGTGTCGGTTGCCCTTGTCGCATTTCTCCTTCGGCGTATACGCCTTCCCTGATTCTGACTGTTCTGCCTAACAGAGTTAATAGCCTACTTCTCTTGCTAGTAGTGAATGTCAGTGGTCGTACCAACCGCTCCGCTCTAACATGTCTGTCGCTGACTATTATGCCCCCTGACATGGTTAACTACCTAATATCATGCAGTCCTGTCAATCCTCCATCTGCCACCGACTTACTTGTACTCTGACATAGATAACCACCTACCCTGTTGTTTACCAACTCAGTACCTCCTTACTATACCTCGATCTCGGACCATCAGCTAGGTCTCGGCCTCGGACAACAGCTAAGTCTCAGTCCAGGAACACCAGCCAGGTCTCGGCCTTGGACCATTAGCCAGGTCTCGGTCTCGACCAACAGCTAGGTCTCGGTACCAGAACACCAGCCAGGTCTCGGCCTTGGACCATTAGCCAGGTCTCGGTCTCGGACAAACAGCTAGGTCTCGGTACCGGAACACCAGCCATGTCTCGGCCTCGGATCATTAGCCGAGGCTCGGTCTCGGAGCATCCGACTAACTGCGAAATATTCGATACCCACAGTAATATCATAAGATGTATCTTGATCATCAGAATTCAAAATTTATACAATGATTATAACAGTGATACTTTATACGTAATTGAGTATTTGATGTTGATAAATAAATAGAGTTAAACTATACAATAAAAGAAAAGTATACTAAAATAGAAGCTGACCCTAAAACGTTACCTCACTTCGACAAGTCTTTTTTTCTTTATAATCTTCTAAAGAACTCCAGTCAATTACTTGATTTATCGAATATCCTCGATCCTCTGCAAAAGTTCTGTTGGTGGGTGAGCTTTTAGGGAAAAGCCCAGTAGTGGGGATGTGATTTAAAATTACTCATGATTTCATCTCTAGGGAAAACAATCGATAAAAATATGAAAACAAAAATCATAAGGCAACAACATGCATAGTCCATTGACATATAGTTACTGTACTTGAAACTCAATAATACATAAACTTGAATTTAAAACAATGATAATAAACTTAGAATAAAAGTTCGAATAAGCAACGTCAAAATCATGTAACTCGAATATCACTGATGCCAACATATAACTCACAATAAAATATAGATAATAGTTTTCATGATGCAAAATTTAAAGAGATTTCACCTTAGTCTACGACGGGTTTACTTATCCCTGTCGATGCTCATCTCAAAATTCACCGATATGGGATACCATCGTTAGCCTATTCATGAGGGTTGCACGGTCTTCACATGTCCTGATATTTTGGCCTGGGAGTTGTTGTTTGACACCCATCGAACTCATCTTGCACTGGTCTTGCTCTATACCCCACGTTTTCAACTCAGGTCGCCGTTGGCCTACATTATCACGTCGACTAAACGTTCTATGACTACAAAATTTCTATTGATCCAAAGAAAGTCCAGGTAGAGTTATATCATGCCCTGCGTTTAAATGCCTATCGGGAGTGTAGTGTAACCCTCAACCAATCCACCGTAAACAAAGCATCATACTGGGTTCCTCAGAAGAATCGAAATTCTATGATAGTTGCTAATATCCCATGGTTCTAATGATACCCCATCCTATCAAGAGAACACATATGTACCGCCTCTATCTAAGAATCTTTTGATCCTTCTAATTCACCCTAACACATATAATATATATAACCCTAGACTTTCTAAAGCTTTTATTTTTTATTTAAATTCTCTTTATTGTGTTCTAGAAAACCTTCTCTTTTCATTTCATCAATTTATTTGATCACCTAGTACTCTGACATGTGTGTATGCTAGTAGGGCCCCAATCTCATAAACCACATGTTCAAATTCCATCTAAAACTAACTGGAAGAAACGGACCATAATGGCACCCACGGGTCCACTTGGGCACCCAATAAAGACCAATCTACAAATCCATACATCCACAATTCCACAAATTCGGGGTAACCTAAGCATCCAACACCTTCAGACGTACTAGTGATCACATACACCAAATCGATCATCAAACTCTATAACATCTATCTTCTCTGTTTCCTTTAAAATTTTTGGTAAATACAACTAAATGAAAACCCACTCATTTTGTCATAAAACTCATTTTTTAAATAGTTCATGAAAAATCCAATGACTCAAAAGCTAGCAAAAAACATTTCTTGGAACATGGCAATGATATGGTGTAACAGCGTCGCACCAAAAACATGTTTCGCGGTCCTACCTTCAATGTACGCAGCCTAATTGAACGATCCGTGCGTGGGCAGAGGTCATAAGATCGGGTCTCCTAAAGGTAAAACAACGAGCTGAGTCTCATGGCGGCCTCCATTTGGTCCAATTCTAAATGATTTCATCCGAAAAGACCATTTTACTTCTTTTATAGTTTTGACTCTCGCATACAGCTAATGCATCGCTATTGTTGCAAAAACTTCTAGAGAATTTCAATGAACACGATATATACCTATCTTGGGTAAAATGACGTAACGGATCTCATGGTGATGTCTGCTCGACCAAATTCTTAGCAAATTGTGTCAGAGATTTACCGACATGCTTTGACTTCGATTTCGGTTCGTATATGGTTAACCTACGGTTTAGGTTATACCAACTTATAATTGTCGATCAGGCCTGACCAAAATGTTCAGTTTAATAAATCAAATGTATCATTACTGTTTTAGTCAATTGGTTGCCATGAATCCAAGTAAATTTACACATTTGAACAATTTTCTAAATCGACTCTGATTTCTTGTATTACTCTAAAATGTTGTAGAACTTTATCAAAAGTCTCAGTCAGTACTAGATATACCTTACTTAGGGTAATTCGATGTGCTAGAGCTCATGACGAAGTCTGTTTAGTCAATTTGTTTTGTATTTTGCTACACAATCCCCGATACACTCCCATTCTGGTTCAGGTTTGCAGCAAAATTCGCTAAAAAGTTTGATAAGACTACCAAAACATTACAAAGAACTTATCTAGGATTCAAATCTCGAAAATCAAGTTTTAAAATAATCAATCTGACGGCTATGATTTTTTTGGGTTTTACAGTCAAGGTGGCCAATACTTAGTTGGATATGAGCATCTCCAAACAGCCTCTATATCTTCAAATTTGAAGGTGTACGTTTTTGCAAAATCCAACTGCAACCGGTCTCTATATCCAACGTCAAATTTGAAGGCCCCTCTTTTTTTTTTTTTTTTTTTAAATCAAGATATTTCTATTCCAACCAAAATAAGACTACCCTTCAAAATGACATCCATCCTTGGCTAGTACAGCATAGAAGGGGGATAATAAAAGTTTTAGCCTTGGCAGCTATGTAGTGAGCTACTCCATTAAGAGCGGTTAATAAATACAAAGTTAATAGAAATAAAAGACGAGAGAGTTTTAAGACATCTATTATGGGCTATAGACGACCAGCCCAGATCCACCGACCCACTCTCCATACTAGAAATCACAACTCATGCGTCAAACTCCACCATCACTAAGGGCACTGCAAAAGAGCTAAGTTAGACCTCATTTTAAAGTTCTAATCTCGGCTTCTTCTACTGAATGGGCTCGAGAGCTAGCTCTTGAAGGCCCCGTATATCCCTATTCTTGAACTCAAATATAGAGGGGGTTGCTTTTCAACTGGGTAGTAGTAGTAGTGGAAGAGATCATATCGATATTCCTAATGAAGAGGAAGATCAATATTGTCCACATTGGGAAATAGATTAACAAGATGATTTGAGACGGGCTATATGTAAAAGCAAACGAGAAGCAAAGGAATAAGCTCAAAGAAGATACTCTGTATCTAGAGGGACAAGTTCACCTGGTGGTGTACGTTGGGTAGGGGGATACCTCGTAGTGCAAGTGTTCATGGTGGTATTGATATTAGAGAGATGATGCGTCGTTGTGCTAGTGTACATGATCCTTCTACTCGACCATGAAGAATAGATAAATAGGCTGATACTGCAATCGAAGCTCTAGGGGAATTGACCCTTATATAAATCTACTGGAGGAACACAAAAAAAGTTGAAGGGAGCATGGGATGGGAAACAAGTCATGCATAAAGTAGGGAAGACAATTTCAAAAAATTTATGTTCAACTCAATTCCCTTCAGTGCAGCAAAGGGTCCCTACTTTCAAACCATGATCGACATTATTGGTGAAGCGGGGCTCGTAAGATGACCTACCCCATACCAATTGGCAAATAAGTACTTAAATGGGGATGTGGTGGAGCTAAATGACTATATAAATGGAATAATTAAGAAATGGCCATAATTTGGATGCACATTGATGTGTAATTGTTGGACTTTCAAAACTAAGAAGTCTATCATAAATTCTATTGTCTACTATGAGAAAAACATGATATTTCTTAAGTTATTAGACACGTCTGAAAAGAGAAAACATCAAGTTACATTCTTGAGTTAATGGATAAGATGGCTAGGAGGTGGGAGAAGAGAATGTTGTCTACATTGTGATAGAAAACAAAACTTCATTTAAGCGTGCAAGGATAGAGTTGATGTAAAAGAAGAAACATTTATACTGGAGTCCCTGTGCAGCACACTACATTGACCTTATACTCAAGGATATTGAAAAGTTAAACGAGTCAGTGATACCATTAGGGATGGACGAAAAATCACTTCTTTTATATACAACACAAATTTAGTGAACTTGATGAAGACATTCACTGAAGATAGAGACTTATTACATCCTAGTATCACTTGATTGCAACAAAATTATATTTATTTCCCTCAAAAGTCTTATCAGGATGCACTGAGGAGAATGTTTATATTAGATGGGTGGAAAGAGCAAGTTAGGTGTACAACAAAAATAGAAAAAGAAGGAACTAGCCAGAAATGTCTTAAATTTGATTATAAATGATGAATTTTGGGGTAGCGCTGAAATGTATGCAGAGTTATGGGACCTCTTGTGAAGGTTCTAAATATTGTACACCAATACAAGAAACCTACTTTGGGTGTAATATTTGAAGCGATGAAAAGAACCAAATAAGTAATTTCTGACCAAGTCCGCTATCCTCAACGTTACTTCGACATTATTGACAGAAGATGGAAGACACAACTTCATCGTGGTCTCCATGTAGCATGTAAGCTATAATACTGCATTGACAATATATATTTTTGATGTTATTAATGTTTATTAGTTATTGACAATTATTTTTTTATTTTGTAGCGTATTTCTTAAATTCAAAATTTCAATATGCTGGGGACTTTTCTCATCACCTAGATATAAGCACGAGTTTGAAAAATTCATCAAAAGGCTAGAACTAGATATAGATAGAGCAGGATAAGCAATTGATCAGGTATAATATGTTATAATTAGGGCTTTATTGATAGTGGTTATAGATTATTAATTAATTGTGAGCTTCTAATACTGATTATAGATAAGACTTTATGAAGAATGAAAATGAGAATTTGGCGATTCACTCGCTCAGAAAAAGTAAAGTTTAGTCTACTAGGTATGTTAATGTTATACTTCATTGGATGAATAATTACTTATAGTATATCGAATTTTAATATATTTTTTCTTTCACAATTGAGTAGTGGTAAAGTTATGACGAGACTGCTCCTCCCTTACAGAAAATTACAATTAAAGTGTTAAACCAAACATGTTCATCGTCAAGCTGTAAGAGAAATCGGAGCGCCTTCTCTCCCATCCATTCAAAGCCACGAAATAGATTATCGATGAAGAGGTTGGACAATCTAGTATTCGTCCACTACAATATGAGGCTTCGCGTTTGTAATTTAATAGATAGAAGAGATGAAGAAGATTATTATAATCTAATTGATTTGGATAATATTTTTGAAGACAACGATGTTCTTGACGAGTGGTTACAAGAAAATGAACCATCTACATTTGATAGAGATGACTTGTCATAGTTGGATGAAGGTATTCCAAGTCGCGAAGATGATACGATACATCATTAGAGCGTGGTTCAGATGATGATGATGGTAGTGGAGTCAGGGGGAGTGGAAGTGTTGAGGAAGGTCGTTTAGGCGACACCTACCTAGATGAAAATGTAATCGTGACCCAAGACACGGATCATGGTGGTTGGGGACTACGAGGCTGACATAGTAGAAGATCAAGTGCCTTATTACCAAGATATTCAAGCAATGATTATGGGACACAGAGAGATCACGTTGGTACTAACAAGGGGTGGCCCAGGTGAGTATGATGCAAGACTCACCGACTTAGATGAGCGAGTATGTAGATAAATTTTGGAGACTATGGTGGTCAGCTTAGATATGGAGGGGGTAATTATGATTATGGCCAGCTTCCTTAACATCAACCTCCTGTTTATGAATATGGTTATGATCAGCAGCCACATGGCTATTATTATGGCCAATCACAGTCCGACTATAGCTACAGTGGATATTATGGACAATCTGGAGGAGCTAGCTATGATACTGCAGAGCCCAACAATACTGCATCCAGCCAGTATGGGACATTCTACTTTCCTATGAACCCATTCCTTATAGTTACTACGAACAATAGTCAATCATAAGTTTATTTATTTTTTTACACTTATTCTTTTTTCATAAACTATATTTGTATTTATTGAGACTTAGTTCTTCATTTATGTTTTGTTTCTACTTTTGCAGTTCAATCGGTCTTCTTCAAGGGGGGAATGTGTAGATTACTTGTGAATAGGTTGGAAGTTAGTAATAATTTGCATTTGCATCAACTTATTTTTATTATTATTGATTCTTCGATAGGGTAAAAGATTTTCAGTTTGGATTTGTTAGTTTTATAGGGTTGCTTATGATTAGAATTAGAAGACTAGATATCTAATACAAAACATTTGAACATGTTACGTTCATATAATTATTTGTTATATTAAAAATATTGAATGCTTGCATGTTTTTGAGCTGGTGATTTATTATTCTTTTGGGGCCTTCCCATTTGGTTCATTTCAGATTTCTGTGGGCTACTAGTTGAAAACCTTCTTTTTTGCAGGTGTATGACTCAAAGGGAATGTGTTTAATCAACCGGTAAGCGTCACATAACTGATAATTATTTGGGGGGCTTAAAATTGTTTTAGCTTTTACTGATTTAACACCGAACAACAAGAATTTGTAGATTCTCCAAACTATCCAACAAATGACGAGTTTAATATACAAAATTTAATATCTTTTGAATTATATCTATTTGTTTTAATATCTTGTTTAATAATGTAGAAGCTAATGTTTTAGTGACTTTATAGGAGTCCAAATGTTTTTTTTTTTAGAATCATGCATCGATGTTGTTCATAGGTTTGTCTAGGATTTTTTTTATAATTTTTATGATTTTTCTACATTTTATTATATTTTTAGCCCTTTTTTCCATCCAAATAGGCTGAAATGTTTTTTTTTTTCCTGCTTTTTTATGGTTTTATAATTTTTATGCTTTTTATGATTTTTTTCACATTTTCTGCATTTTTTTGGATTTTTTGTCTCGACTCGGGATCACGCTGGATCGGTCCGATCCAACCGATCCGGATCGTGATAGGAGGTGGCCAATCCCGAGACTTCGATCCTTGACAAGGATAAATAAACACGAGCACCATGTTTCTGGGGATAAAACGCTTTTGAAAGATATTCTTATCCTCATAATAAATTTGTGCAAACCAAACAGCGGATACACTTTATTCTGGAGTAAGCCCAGTTCATCACATGCCATCCATGTAGCCAAACTAAATGGTCAGGGTGATGGGGTCTTAATATGGCGACGAGAAATGGTGGTTGGATAGAGAAAGATGACGATTGGGGGGTTGTTGTCGTCATCGGCGACAGTTTTGAGCGGTTGCTTCCGCCCTTCTTCAACTCCGAACCTCTTCAGACAACACCATAGACCGTTATCTTCTCCGCCGACGCTATTTAAAGCAGCAAAGGCCGAAGCTCTTCCGATAATTTGTGTAAGCAAGAGGAGGTTTAGCCTCTCTGTACTCCTGGGCTTCCCAAGCACCGCCATTTCAGTACTCTTATCTGCTCCTTCGACAGCAATGGCTGCCGAAGAGAAGCAATTGGACTTGGAGATGTACACGGACACCAATGAGGGATTCACTGTTCTCAGACCTTCGTCATGGATTAAGGTCGCACCATCTCTCTCTCTCTCTCTCTCTCTCTCCCTCTCTTTCCCTTTTTAAATCTTTGTTTGGTGTTTAGGTTGAGAAGGCGGGGGCGACGGTTCTGTTCGAGGAGGCGAACAAGGGAACCAATAATGTCGGGGTTGTAGTTAGCCCGGTGCGTCTTTCTTCGCTTGGAGAATTCGGGAGTCCTCAATTCGTCGCGGATAAGCTTATCCAAGCTGAAAAGCGCAAGGTAACTCCAACTGCTGATACTTGTTAGTCAGGTTTAAAACCTTGGTCTCCTTCGACATTTCAGTAAGCCAACTGAACATGACATTGGTGAAAAAATGATGTTGTTATATGTTGTTTATCTTTTCTGTGTTATTGAAGACACATATGCCATGAAAATAAAGTTCTGGTAACAAAACGACGATATCGTCTTGATACCCTGCTGTACATTATGGTCTTTTGTGGATTATTATTTAATGGGAATGAGGGCAGTGAATTGGATGGAGAATTCTGGCCCAACCCGTGTTGAATTCTTGGGCGAATTAGAAGACCTTTAACAAAGTTGTTAGAATAGGGATTAAATGTGCAGTCAATCTACACTCAATTAGAGTGTTGATTATTGAATTGGAGTCCACTAATGTCATCTGTGGGTGAAGATTCCGGTGGGTTGTCACGTTCAGTGAGTTCTATTTCAATAATAACATTGGTGAGCCCATGCTATATCATCTGTAAAACCAAATAATCAACTTTCTTGCTCAAATTTTACCTAGCCTTAGGTAAACAAGAAACAATACCACATTGTAGTTTTTTTTTACATCTAATTGAAACCTCCGACTGTATATGAAGATTTCATCTTTGACTACAGCTCCTCATATCGGACTTCAAATATTCATTCGTACTTGGTCTCATGATGATCGGCAGTCCTATGCAGCAGTTGACAATTTTAATGCTTTGCTTGGAGATCATAGAAGGTTCTATCATCTCACTAACTCTTCAAATTGTTAGAAACTCCAAGCAAATTCACTAAGAAGAGTGTTTTCTCTCTGTAAAATCTGAGGAGAAGAAAAAATGTCGATCATATTATGTTTCTTCTACTCGATTTTGATTTTAGTCGAGGAACCAAACTATGCTCGGTATCAACAGAGGCTCAAAGTTAGAACATACCTTGTCTCTCTACTCTCTACCCTACTTATGTTTTCTCCCAAGAAATCCCACATGACGGATGTCTTCCTGTGCCTATAGAACTGGTCACAAAAGCCTAGACCTCTTTTTCTACCAAGTTGGAGGTAATTCTTTCTGTTGCTTACCCTTCCCTCAGTTTTGGTCATTCATTATGCAAGAAATTAAGTTGCACAAATTGAAGAAGGTTTCACCTTTCGACTTCAGAATAACATCAAAAAATGGTTCTAGACATTGGTGAAAATGCTTTTCATTTTTCCTTCTTATGTTCAGTATTTGCCATGCTTTTGTTTGTTTAACTTCTGTGTAGACATTTGAATTATTAAATTGTAGAAATAATGCACTTTGCTGTGGGATAATCTCAAAATTTCCTTTGTCCTGAAATTTGAACTTGCATTTGTAACTCCAAAGTCAAAATTTACATAACCCTTATCAAACTTTCCCCCACAACTCATTCAATAATATATCTCAGCAATTTGTATCGAATCTTGGACTTTCACCTTTACAGTTCTTGCAAAAACAGACTAAATGCACTTGCCAAAAATATTCAGCCCCAATTTAATTATTTACCTTTCTGGTTAAGCGAGGAAAAAAAAAATATTACTTGAATGATTTCAACTCTTTCAATAGAAAATATTTTTTTGAATAATTCATTCATCAGCATTTGTTTTCCTATCTCCAGTGTAGTTTCTTTTAATCCAGTGAATACAATGTATCATATGATTCATCAACCAATAAAGATTAACGTCACATACTGTAGGTTTTCATGTACACTACTAGTTACATGTAACCTAATAACAGCATTCCACCTGAGGACAATCTACAGGCATTAAAAAAAGAAGGAATAATATGGTCTTAACCCTACTAACAAAATAACATCATACATCTAGCAGATAAATTTCATGATTCATGGAACATTAATTTTTTTTTATTTCTCTCATTCTTTTTTCGTTTTGAGACATACTACTCAATGCAATGTAGGATATTGTTTCAAGTGTAGCCTTATGTTAATCTCTTGATTTTATTCAAGGATGCAAGACATTTTACCTGCATGCTAGGACATTCACCATGATAAGTAGCCTTATCATAATTTCATGCACACAATCAATTGATGGATGATGTGGATAGGCAGGTACTTGGTAAAAGAAAGGAAAGAATTAACAGAAAATTAAATTAACACACACACAAAAAAAATTATGAAATAAGAAGTCAAAACAAAGATCCTACCTTCAAGGCAATTTTATCTAAACTTCATCAGGATTGCTTCTCAGTAGCATCAAAGTCATATTATGGAGATTGTTCCTCAGTTTTCCCTGATCACACTAGGTTATGCTTGATCTCCTCATTATACAATTGGTTATTCCATGCTTGATCAGGATCTCCATTAGTCATGCCATGATTGGTATTGATTGTTTTATGTTCATTATTGAAGTTCTATTATTGCAATTGATTGCATCATGATCACCGTTGAACTTTCTTCTTGCTAGATGTAGTCATCTAAATTGGAGGATTCTGGACTCTTGATCTAAAGAGTAACGACAACAGAAAATCAATTGCAAAAACGCTTACTTTGGTAAAGCTACTCTAATTTGCCTGACCGCAAGACATTCCTCAGTGTTGGGACCGGTGATTTTCATCCTGGTCACCATCATTGTCGCTGTGATCATCTTTCTCTTTACTAGTTGCTGCTCCGTATCTGCTACATTAACCTACTGCATTCACATGAGTGATGTCTATTTTGTACTTAATTGTAACAGGAACTGTTCAACTTCTTCTGGTATCAGTTGTGATCGTAAGATACTTTAATGTTGTAACTTGTCCTTGGCCTTAATCGTGAGTTTACATGGCTCTTCCACCTGTCCGGTGGAATATTGAGTCTCAAACCGTTAACATAACACATTGCTTTTTGTTTCTCCTCGTCTTCAATACCGTTGCATATCGTCAATTTATAAATTCTTCCGTATATTGCCGTACATCCTTTTCCTTCTATCACAGACTTTGAACTTGCCCGTAAAGTTCTTCATAATCCAAGGGCAGACATTGATCTTTCAATCTGCTCTCATATTTAAATTGAATCCTTTCCCTTCTTCCTTCTCACTGGTGTGGACTTGATGCCACCAAGCTGTAAAATATCCTGTTAATTTCGCATATGTGAACCAGACTTGTTTCTCATCGTTGATCTCCTTCCATTCAAATAATTTCTTGATTCAAAAGATCCAGTCGAGAAACTTGTCTGCGTTCAAATGTCCATCAAACTCAGGAATTCCAGACCCATCTAGGCATGTACTACACGATCTTCATTAGTTTCTTCTGTGAGCAGTCTGCAATGCGTCCTGTTTCACGATCAACATTTCCTACCTCTTCGTGATAGGAACGATCTCAAATAATCATCTGCTCCATCAATCCCATCATGCACTCCATCTGTCTTTGTAGATCTCCAAAGAGAAAGTGGCGGAAAGAGAGATAATCGAACTTTTCATCATTAAATTCAAATCAAACTACTACATAAATAATAAATTTAAAGTTCCAAGAAACCCTAAATGAATGTCTACCTTCTAAATTAATCACAATTCCCAATAAACAACAATTTTTTGAAAATAGAAATTTCCAAAAAAAATGTTCTAAATTTGTTTTAAATTCCTAAAGACCTTCTAAACTCTACCCTTTGTAAAACGAAAAAACGACAATTCAAAATTTCCATTTAAAATGGTCAGACACTTGCCCCTCCCGAAACTTGCACTTTTGGAAGGGCATGATTGTGCTAAACCGCATCAGATTCACACCATTTGTGTTCATGCCAGATAATCTGTATAATAGTTATATTTGTCTAGCCTTCCATTTACAAGGGATGATACATCTTTTCATGGATTATATGCATGAGTATAATGATTTGCTGTATTACTATTTTTTGGGGAATAAGTAGATATTGTTAAATTTATCAATTAGAAAGAAAGTGTAGAGTTTGAGGAAGAGTGTTCCCTACATACAGAAGTTCTCTATTTATGCTGCTTTTTGCTAAGGAACATGCATAGTCATTTGCATCCTTTGATTGTGAGAGAAGATAAGAGTCTGCCCTCCTACGAACTCCCTAATGTGATCAATCACATTAGCTAGTTTCTACCGACTTTCCCCTATAGGTGCTTGCTCACTTTGTGGCATTTGATGAGCATCCTTCTACATCCAATGGCCCTAAGTCCTCGAAAATTTGAGGTCTTGGGGAAGAGTTGTTACCTCTTCTTTGTTTGAGTCTACTGCACCAATTGATATTTGTATAACAATGCTGTAGCGCTAATTTCTACACTCTTGGCGATTTAAGTATGTGGGTTAATAAGGGATTGGACCCTTGGAGGTTGGCATGTTTTTTACTTAGGTTTACCTTTATTTTCAGGAGCAAAATTGGCTCTAAATATTACAGTATACGTTTTTGGTGCAGAAAGGAAGAATTTATATGCTGCATATCATTATAAACGTGCCAATGTGATGTGAATTGCTTTTTATGATTATATCTACCATTCAATCACAACTGTATGATGGATAAATAGTTATAGATTGTTCCTATTGAAACTGTGTATGTATTTATCAGTTCATTGTTGTATAGGAAAGTACGAAGGATGCTGAGGTCATTGAAGTTGCCGAGAGATTGGGCCATGGAGACCTACAAGTGTATGAGTTCGAGTACAAACTGGATAGCACCAGGGGAGGGATGAAGAGGGTATTTTCGGCAGCTTTTGTGGCTTCTAAGAAGCTCTATCTCCTCAATATTACTTACTCTGATCGACCGGAGAATCCTCTAGATTCCAATACTAGAATGATGTTGGAACAAGTTTTACATTCCTTCGACACATCGTCTAAATAACTCATAGTACAGCTCATTGTTTTGATACACCATCACAACTGGATGTGTTCTCACTTTCAAAGCCCGAGGTACTGCTGCTCAACTTTCATCCAGGGTTCAATTCTTTTCAAAGATAAAACATGCAATAGCATGTGAGTTACCATGTTAAATGGTCCTTCCATTCCAACAGTGCAGGTTTTAAAATCAGGGTTTACTGATAACATGAGCAACTTAAAAAGTGTACACCACTCAGCCCAAACACTGATCATCACAGGCTCCCAAGCGTTGAACATTTAACATGGTAGCTCAAAAGTTACAAAAGTGACCTCTTTATGAAGTATGATTTTTGGCTCACTCTTGGTGATGGATGTAGGAGTGGCGAGGACTCAACCTTGAATGTTTCTCTTAAGGTTGAGGCGAATGGTGCAGGGATCATCTAAAATCTCCAATCTATCATATTCTTTTGGTCAGTAAGAAGGGAGGAATTTTCTGAGATGCTGGACAAGTCTATACATTGGACGGTATGAATTCAATCCAATTGATTTTTGATTTAGGCAGATCCATCGAGTGTTGGGTTTCACCCCACTGGATGCGTTCCATGTGTACCATAGTAGTGTTTATAAACTGTAGCATGTTATGTATGATTAGGATAATAAATTCTTTGGTTTACAATGGGATTGGAATCCGATTTCTCAATCACTCAAGTTGTATTTACTGATGTGCTATTGCAATTTATTCATTAGGTAAGTTGAGATGGAACCATGACCTGAGAGTTTGGACAATGGGCATTGCCCAATTTAGCTGTAGCTTGACACAAGGAGCTAAAAAGCCCAAGATGATATGTTCTCTTGTTGCTCATGATGATGTACTGGGTCATCTTCTACACCCTTCCTTTTTTTTGGGTAGCTAGAAAATTTTAATTCGGACAAACTCAAAAAAATACAGCATACAATCTAAAAAAAGCACCCTAAAAGGTCTGGAGACTGGGTACCATGCGTTCATACAACATCTCTAGAATCGCTTCAAATGGGTCTCTCGTTAGCGATCAACACTCCATGTTCAGCCAATTCACACTCTTCCAAGGAGAGTAAGAAACATCACGTAAAGCAATCGGCAATAGAACAATAAAGATTATGTTGTGAGGATGTAATAGGACAAGGCTGTTGAACATGGGATTTGCTAGCTAGAGGAACATTGCAATGCCCAGGCGAGGAGAGAGAGGAAGAAGAGAGTGAGAAACTGACTCAGAAAAGGGAGTGCATGGATGAATGTCTTGCCCAAAACCTTGTATTTATATTTTATAGGCTTATAGGATGGGAGAAGACGAAAGTGCCCTTCTCGAGATAGTTGTTCCTCGTTCTCACTAAAACCTATCAAGGCCAGATGACAGCACATATCATTGTCTGACTGCCATCTCCGCACCTCTAGATGGTGATCTATAGAAGGCTATTCTAAAGAGGCAACCCACAGATGGCAACCCACAGATGACTACCCTAGAAGGCGACAAATAGAAGGCTACCCTTAGAGGTAGCGACCTATAGATGGCTACACCTAGAAGGTGTCACCTTTGTGAGTGTTTTCGTCTCAATTTTGCAATAGTTTTGAAATATGAATTATCGAAAGCAATCAGATTAATTTCGTTTGTTGATCTAACAATCAGGGTTTTGATTTATATGTGTGGGGCTTCACTTCCAATCTGATTAGAACAAGATCATTAATTACATCTCTTCTTAGTTAAGAGATCACATTTGATTAAGGGAATGGTTAAAACATTCAAAAGAAATATATTTATTTTGAGTTCTTTAAAAAATATATGAGATTTATCTCCTACAAGAGATATATGTCTGCCTCTGACGAGAAAGCTTGATTTACAAATCTTTTGAAGACTTGTGCACATGATCTCCTTTTTTGGACAATGTAAAGTACATGTGACCTTTTTTTGTTATATGACTTTCTTTTAGAGGGAAGAAACCTAGCCTGCACACATAGGCTTATGTAATTCCATATATATATATATATATATGGGCTGGGATAGAATGACTAATGGAATTCTTACTGATATTCTTACTAATGGACGTGGGGCCCACATGCGGATGAGTTAAGGGATGATTTTTGGTGAGGGTGATCTTCTCACCATGGAGATCACCCTCACCAAAAATCAGTAATTTTTAAAACTTCTAACCCTACCAAATATGGACCTAAATTTAACGGTGAAAATGGATGGTCCAAAATTTTTCAATTTGCAATCTACTTTTCACAAGGCTACAAATGTTGGAATGCGCTGATTTTTTGTCTGGTTGATATCCACATTGAGAAGAATATATCACCAAAAATCATCCCTTAACTCATCCGCATGTAGGCCCCACGTCCATTAGTAAGAATTCCATTAGTCATTCTATCCCAGCCCTATATATATATATATATATATATATATATATTCATAAGATGTTTACAAAGAAACAAAAAAGAATGCATACTTTTCTCACCTAGGGATTGCCATTAGTGTGTCTTGAGTCACCTCAAGATACATGCATAATCTTCTTCCCCTTCCTTGCTTTCTACATAAAATATCTTCTGAAAGATGCCTTCTTCAGAAAGTCTTCCAAAAGTTTTTCTCCTTCTAAAAGTATTTGCAAAAGCAGTTTTGTTCCCTTTTATGGAAAAGGTGAGTTACAGTGTTGTACAAGTTTGTATAACATCTCTCCTTCAATGAGACTATTTTATTGTTGTGAAACAATTCTTATACTAGATGTTTACTTGGTTCTATACAATGAGAATGTTCTATTGTTGTGGAACAACTCTAATACTAAATGTTTACTTAGTTTTATCCAATGAGAAAGAGCCATTGGGATTCCTTGCATGTTTTAAAAGAATCCAAATAATCCGAGGGTTTGTCTTTTGAGACTTTTATCCTTTGGACAATTGTGTTTAAGTGGAATTGACCCTCTTAGAATAGGAGGGGGTCTAATCTTTGGATTAGCATATACGTTAGTCAGTACCAAGATGACACATGTCGACCTGGTATGGGTCACCTTTATAAAGGGAACCAGGGCTGACCTGGGTCACTGAGCCTCCACCGTAGTGACACGTCAACCACAGAGTCGATTCTCGTTGTCGCTCTAGTATCTCAGGAGTGGTGTACAAATTTGATACGGAGAAAGCCTATGATCACGTCAGTCGGGACTTCATTGATTATTTACTTGATAAGATGGGTTTTGGCATTAAATGGAAATCTTGGATACATAAATGCATTTCTTCTGCTTCTTTTTCTGTGTTAGTAAATAGCGCCCTAGCAGGTTTCTTCACAATATCGACGGGCATGTGCCAAGGCGACCGTCTCTCTCATTTTTTATTTATCATTGTGGCCAAAGGTATTAGCTAGGGAAGATGATCTCTAGGGCAGCTGAGAATGACATTTGGGGGTTTTGGTGTGGGGAACGGACATTTTGCTATTTCTCACCTTTAGTTTGCAGATGATACTCTTCTCTTCGTAGGTGATTTAGAACATCAGCTCAGATTTTGCGGGGCATACTTTGCTGTTTTGAGACAGTTTCTGGTCTTCGCATCTGGCCAAGAGCAAGGTGTTTGTGGTAGAAAGTGTGATGAATATTTCTAAACTGGCAAGGATTTTGGGGTGCAGTATTAAAACTCTACATGCTTCCTACTTGGAATTTCCATTGGGCTCTAAGTACAAAGGCATTGTCGGACTCGGCGATCAAAAGATTCGAGAGGAAACTAGCTATGTGGAAGGCTAACTGCCTCCATGTTTACTACTTATCCATGTTTATGATCCTAATGTCTGTTGCGAAGAGGTTGTAAAAGATTATCAGAGAATTTTTATAGCATGACAATGGCAACTGCCCCTTCAAATAAGGTAGGAGGATTAGTAGTCAAAGACTTCAAACTTCCGAACGAAGCCTTGATGTGAAAATGGTTTTGGAGATTTGGGGTGGAAGTTGATAGCTTATGGAGAAAAGTTATAGAAGCGAAATTTGGTAATAGTGGTTTTGAATGGGAGAGTGGTGTGGTTCGATCTATGTATGGTTGCAATATGTGTTAAGGAATCTCAAAATGTTTTTTTTTCTTGCGATTCCAAGTAGGGAATGGGGACAGAGTTCAGTTCTGACTTGATGTTTGGTGTGGGGATAGACCTCTTAGAGAGAAATTTCTCATTCTTTTTGACATTTCAAACAAGAAGATTCAATTCAGGCTTTTGTGAATGGGACTGGGATAGACTTTTCTTGGGATTTTGGTTTCAGACGTAATATAAACAATTGGGTGATCGATATTGTGACTAGTCTGATTGGGTGCATGACGGCTATTGCTATTAACTCTTTAGCGGAGGATGTTCGGATATGGGCTCTAAATTGCAATGGTACGCTTACAAAGCGATCCTTTTATTCGGCTCTGGCGTCTCCTTCAAGGTCTTCGTTTCTGGCCAGTAGTGTTTGGGGTCTAAGGTTCCTTCTAAGGTGGCATTCTTTATGTCGTGTGTAACCTTAGGAAAGATATTGACTTGTGATAATTTGATTAAGCGGAAGAGGTATATTGTCGATTTTTGTCACATGTGCAAAGCAAGTGGAGAATCCGTAAATCACCTCCTCATTCATTGCGGGTGGCTAATGAGGTGTGGTGGTTCTTTTTGTCGCTATTTGGTGTTTCTTAGGTGATGCCGAGCTCGGTGAAAGATACATTCAACTCTTAGAATATCTATGTTTTTTTTTTGCTTAATGGCAGGCGTCTTTGGAGCAGTTTTCCCTTCGCCATCGTGTAGGGGTCGTGGAGGGAGAGGAATCAAAGAGTTTTTTATGATAGGATAGTGTTACATTACATCATTTTTTTGACTAGGTCTAAAGTGTTCAAGGAATTGAGTGGTTTTTTTTTGTCGTCTGAAGACTTTATGTTTTAAGTGGGAGTCGCTTTTGCACATGGGAGATTTAGTCTACTTTTCTTCTGGGTTCCCTTTTGCTTTTCTTCTTTCTTTGATCTTTTCTCTGCGAAAAATATATTTTAAGCATTTGATTTTAGAACTCAAACATAATGGTTGAATTCAACATTTAGAATCATACCTTAAAAAGTACTAAAATCTAATGGCGATTTTTGGTATGTATATCCACGGAGGGGTAGGCTGAACCAAGGTTTAAAAGGGATCATTATAACGGTATAACGGACTGGGGGTGTTACTGTGTTTTTCCGTTATAACAAAAAAATGCTCAGGGGCAAAAACGAAAAATAACAGAAAAAACGGAAAAAATGGTGCTGAAATTCAAATTTTGAATTTCAAATTTTCAAAAAAGGAAAAATAACAGAAAAAATGGAATATAACAGAAAAATAAAGGAAAATAATGATCGTTATTTTCGTTATAATGGAAAAATAACAGAAAATAACAGCCGTTACTTTTGTTATAACAGCCTTTAATTTTTGGGCGTTCTAACGTAATGGGGGAGGTCCGAATCCGTTATAACGGCCGTTATTTTTGTAACAACGGCCGTTTTTTAAACCTTGGGCTGATGAAGTCCATGAGGTCAGTGGGCCCCCAGATGGCAGCGGTGAGTAATAAAAATGGTGCTTCGGCACACCAAAAAGTTTCAGGTATACCTTGTTACATCTTTTTCCTAAGAAATAATCTTCAAGATGAATGGGTCAGTTTGAATATTTCCCGCCGCATGTTGTGCTTCTTACTTCTGTGAGTGTGAAGTGTGAACACTTAAGTTGTGGGACCCACACATCAACTTTACATTAATACTTATAAATTGCTACAAAGATAATGTAGCTCCCATTTTATGGAGTGATGGGACCCGAGTAAAACTTTGATGACAGGGCCTGTTATCAAGATCGATGACAGGGCTCAATATGAGCTACGTGGCACACTGTTAGAGGACTCTGACCTTATGGATGTTTTTTTTTCCAATCCCTAGGTGGACCTACAAACCAAAAATCAGCTTGATTAGCAATTTCAAACCTTTGGATCTTTCTACCTAAAAAAATGGTCAATAATGTTCAAATTCCCACAGTTAAAACGAACCCATGAAAATAATTCCAATCCAAAGCCTAGAAATCACTACTGTGGCTGATTTTTGGTTTGTAGGTCCACCTAGGGATTGGCGAAACATCCATATGGTCAGGATCCTCTAAGAGTATGCCATGTGGCTCATACTGAGCACTGTCGTCAGCCTTGATGACAGGTCCTTATCATCAAAGTTTGACTCCATGGAACCCACCCTGGTTGACTAATCCATGAATCCAAATGGAACACTCTTGAATATCTTGATCCAGATTCAATAAATTAATCAATCTTTAATTAACGAAAAGTCAACTTTTGTAAAAAAAACAAATAAAACGTGACAAGAAATTCGCTTATCGTTCCACGCTTCTCATCATATTATAAGGATAATGCTGACAGTCTATCCAATCAATGGAGATAACTTGGTCAAATTTTCTAAACTAATTCGAATCCGTTACTTTGTTGACCATGACCATAACGATGCTAAGTTGACAAATTCAACTAACTGCCAAAGCCCATTAATTCGATGGTCCAGCAGATCGGATTCCATATTTCTTGAACGATGTATGAGCCACGTGGCACAATCTTCGAGACCACTGATCGTATGTACGTTTGGCCCCATGTCTAGATGGACCTATAGACCAAAAGTCAGTCCGATTGGTGATTTCTTGCCATTGGATTTGACTCTTTTCATGAGTTGATTTTAGCCGTAGGATTTGGGACAATGAAATTCAACTGCTAGAAATCACCGATCACGCTGATTTTTTGTCTGTAGGTCCACCAAAAGATGGGCCAAACATCCATACGGTCAGTGATATCAAAAGAGTGCCGCATATTACTAGACTAACATGGGTAATTAATTAAGATTTATATGGGGAAAGTCGGTTTCCAACAAACACGGAAGTCGACCCACATATAATATGAAAGTATTATCTTCTTGGAAAATGTCCCCAATACAAAAGATTAAACTACTACGTTATGGGATTATTGAGCACTTTGGGATATTGCCGCCCACTTTATTATGCTGCCCACCCACTTTACAAAAAAACAAAAAAATAATAAATGATATATGTATCTTTTTTCTTTTTTTATCATGTCACCCACCCTTAAAAATAAAAATAAAAACTCAAACTCGAAGAAGAGGAACCCACCACACTCACTCTCTCTCTCTCTGTTACGATCCTAAAGGTCAAGACTTAAACTTTCCGCACCTCTATCACTTTGGTGCTTTTGGTGTATTGGTTTGGATCTTAACATTTGGTATCAGAGCCAATCCCGCGTCATGGATTCATGTCACAAGAGGGGTTACCTAAGGAAAGAGCTACTTTGGGGCTTACTCAAAAAGAAAAAATAGGGGTACAAGAAAAAAATGCCAGGGGCTCGCTCAAAATAAGAGAAAATATGGGTACCAGAAAAAATGTCAGGGGCTTGCTCACAAAAAGTGAGCAAATAGGAGTACCAGAGTGCCACCTTAGAGTGGGCCACCGTGGACGTTGGCCTAGGAAAAGTGGTAGAATGTTACGATCCTAAATGTTAAGACTTAAACTTTCCGCACCTCTTAATACCTAAGTGCTTTTAGTGTTTTGGTTTGGCTCTTAACACACACACACACACACACACACTCTCTCTCTCTCTCTCTCTCACTCACTCACTCAGAAAAAAAAAAAAAACACGAAATATTCAATAAACTAAAATGCCAAGTAATTCGTATTCTTATTTTAAAAATTAAAGAATATTTTTATTTATAACATGTCACCAATTTTTATGTTCGAAAAAATATTTTTAGAAAATATTAACAGATTCCTATGAATTTCAAAACCTTGATAAATGAGAAATATTTTTCGAAAATTATTAGTGTTGCTTATATACTTAGATTTAAAGGAAATATCATATAGTTTCAGTTCTATTATACTTATATTACTACCTAATCTATATACATTATGGGCATAAGCACATATATGTATACGTTTTTTCGAGAAAAAAAGTAATAAACCCGTAGTCCTCACTTATTGATCTTTCGACGTTCTCGTCTTTTTCACCGCTTTTTTTGAACCCAATTTGTTTTTAAAAAGGCATTTTTTAATGGACCATACCGCTTCACAATTTGCTAACTATAGTCTGCACCAGCTAGGACGATAGGGATGATGGTAACGCTGCCCTTTGTGAATTGCATCGGACATTCCGCATAAGTTCGGTTTCTATGACATCATAGGCTTCGCTGATTTCGTCATTATTCTTCTAATAGACGGCTGTAATTGAATACGCACTAGATTAACGCGTATAACTTTGCTGACCGACAGACTACGATATGAGCCACGTTGGCATATTCTTAGAGATTTCTGACCTTTGTTTGGCCGACATACAGACCAAAAATTAGACTGATTTCTAAGCGTTGGATTGGAGTCGTTTTCATGGGTTGATTTTTCTAAAAGTTTGAAATCACTAATCAGACTGATTTTTGGTTTGTAGGTCCCACCTAGTCGTCCTCTAATAATGTACCCCGTGGCTCATATAGTGGTCGTTCAGTGTGAAAGCCAGTGACATTGCATGGGAACTAGACATGACAGAAAAGATTTGCTGGCCCGGGGGACTTTTCTCTCAAAATTTGGAGTCTCTCTCTCCATGTGGCGTTTTGGATGGGGCCCATCAAACTCGGACTCTTATAACTAGAATTCAAACTTGGCAACAGATTTTAGCAAGAGTTGCTTCTCTTGGTTGGACTTTAAGAGACGTTACAAGTCTAATCTCTCTCTCTCTCTCTCTCTAAAACCAGTTTTATTTTCTCTCAAGCTGGATTGCTTTCTCTCAAGCTGGATTGCTTGGGAGTGATATCTTGATCAAATGGAACATTACCCACCAACGATGCAGACTCCCCAAATGGATTCGGGAGAGAAGCGTCTCAACGAGCTCGGATACAAGCAAGAACTCAGAAGAGAAATGGTTATTAAATCTGATTTGATCATCCCTTCTTTTTTTTTTCTTCATTTTTTTTATATGGGTCTCTCTGTTCTTGCTCGATTTTGAAGTTTTTTTGCATTTGTTTTGTGAGATTGTTTTCTTCTATGTATTTGTGATTGATTTATGGATATGGGTTTTTCTTGGATTGCTTTCAGACTCTATTCAAGACGCTTGCGATATCGTTTTCGACGATGACCCTTTTCACAGGGATAACTCCCTTGTATGGCTCAAGCTTGCTCTATGCAGGACCTGCTAGTCTTGTGTGGGGATGGGTGGTGGTATCTTTCTTCACCTGGTTTGTGGGGATTGTAATGGCTGAAATCTGCTCCTCTTTCCCGGTTTGTTTCTTTAATTCTCTTTCTACTGTTGTCGTAACGTATTAATCGCATTCGATAAATGGGGAGCTAAGTGGATTTATTAACACATAACAAAGTTGGTGGATTGAAAAATTCGATATCAGGAATTCAATTTTGCATCATGGTTGTTAGAATTAGGTGTTTGAGATTTGATCGTTGAGGAATTTGAATTTTATTTCGTGCGCAAGAATCAAGATTTCTTCTTTCTTTATGTTCTATTTGTAATCTTCAATTAATATGTCAGGAAATTCAAGAAGAGTAGTGGTAAAGGTCTTTTAACGAGGTGTTGACACAAATTTCGTTTCCTAAGGCAGGAACAGGGGAAAATGTCACGGATTTTTTATTTGTATTGATATAGGGAATTGAATCATGGTTGGTAGAATTAAGCATCTGAGATTTGATCATCGATGAATTTGACATTGATTTCATGTCCAGGAATGAAGAATTCTTCTTTCTGTAATGTTCTATTTGCGTTCTTCGATAATTGTTTAAGGGAAGTCAACAAGGACAGTGAAAACAGAGCCTTGTTAACAAAGGAGCATGTCTTATTTGTATTTGTGATTGAATTTACATGGAAGATTTAAATTCATACAAAAGCAGTCCTGAAAATATCTGAAACTCGAGGAACGATCTTTATCCTCATTATGAGAGAATATGATGATATATAGAATGTCCATTGCGGCATTGCGGTTAATCATATTAAGTTTATGGTTTGGTTCTATGCAGGCTAATGTAGCTATGATGGGAACTTGCTCGGAAATTTATATTTTGTGCTTCCTATGGACTTCTGTCCCCCAAATTGTCAGAGCTGTTACCAGTCATCAATTACTTCAGAGCATTAATAGATAATCTGCATTTTTCGTTGCTAAAATTTATTGCTCATACTTAATGACCATGCAACATACATGGATTAAGTAGATGTATGATTAATCCATTTTTTGGCATGGTTTCCATCCTTGCTTCCTTGTGCTTTTTATTACATAATTTGTTCTTTTTGAAAAAAAAATTATGAAAATGAGTTGCTTTTTTGGTGTTAAATTAAACAGACTACTGGTTCTCTTTACTTCTGGGCTGCCCACCTAGCTGGCCCCAGATGGGGTCCATTTGCTTCATGGTGCTGTGCTTGGCTGGAGACCATTGGACTTATTGCCGGCATAGGTACACAGGTAACAACTCTTACTGCTAATACGGTAGCTGCTAATGCATCACTTCTTTTCGTGTTTATTTGCAGTGTATAATGCATTTTTTGCTTATGTTCCATACAGATACCTACTTTGTAATTTAGGCTCTGCTATTGGTTCCTGATTTGTGATTCTTTTGCTTGCTTGATAGGCTTATGCAGGATCCCAGACATTGCAGAGTATTATTTTACTATGTACTGGCACAAACAAAGATGGAGGGTACCTTGCTCCTCGATGGTTATTCTTGTGTATGTACATGGGCCTTACCATTATATGGGCAGTACTCAACACATTTGCTTTAGAAGTTATTGCATTTATTGACATAATTTCTATATGGTGGCAGGTATATTTTCTTGCCTTTGTTCTTGTTTTGTTTTTTGTGTTTGTAGACTACATCTGCGTGAATTGTTGTGAAGCCATTGTCAAGTTCAATTAAAGACTTAAATGTGCAGTTTTTTTAGGCTGACGCCTGAGTATGATATGGACCGTATATTTAGTTTAAGGATAACTTTTTCAACTGCCTTGCAAGAAAATATATCTCACATTCTTAGCTGAACTATAGAGCAAATGAATAAATAAGACGCTCAACTGATCTTGTTATGTCACATGTTTCTACATTAACTAACACTAGCTCCTGTCTTGCTAGTTAGAAAAATCCATATTGGTCCCCTCTCAATCTCATACTTTGTGACTTTTCTCATCACTTGCTTCCCTTCAAACCAAAAAAGAGAAGAGTCGCTTAAGTTGTGAACTATCAACGTTTATTCTGTAAAAACAAAAGTTGGATCAGATGTACCTTATGGTGTTATCAACCTTATGTAAAATAAAGAAGTGAGCTTGGAGGATTGAAGATTTGATCCTCGTTGAGAACAGTTGTGTGGCTCAGTATGTACCAAAAGAATGTCTAGTTCCAGATATGCTGTATCCCTAAGGATTTACAAATGAAAACTATCCACAGGATAGGGATTTTCATATGACCTGGCCAGACAATCATCTCCATTACATAATATTTCTCAGGATATATGCTCAACAAATCAATTTCACGTTTAATTTTTCAGGAGGCCTTGTGAAATATGATTGTACGTTCATTTTCGCATGTTCTTTTGTATTTCTTTGTTATGATGATTCGCTATGAGTTATTAGATATACCTGAAATTGTTCATCTGATGGGATTAAGATCCTACTCAGAAAGAAGCGTTTATCCAGCCTAGGGGGTGATAGGATACCATCCTATTAATGAGAGGATCTTACCCTATGGAAGGACGAACAGATTTTGTGGAAGTTTTGCTAAAAGTTATCATGTTTGTAACTTCAGAAGTTTCTTGAGATACACTATCTAAAAGTATAGGAAAAACACATTACGAGGATTATGTTTTATTCACTAATCACTGCCTGTGTAGACAAGTTCAGATTATGCTTGGGATTGTACACTGTAAGTAGAAGGTCTGAGTGATAAAAAATCAAGCAAGGCAAGAGGAAAAAGCATAATGCAGAAAAGACAAATTGTCTCTTTAAGTTTTCATCATTAACACTATCTAGTATCCTAATACTTGTGAATCTTGTAATAAAAAAATTTCTTTTAAATATTTTGAACTACATGGTTTGTTCAATCTCTCCCATCACTCTCATGCAATAAGGACATGCAAGTTATGAGACGTTTGACTATCATTGTCATTTTTAATGCAACATTGTCAGGTTATTGGTGGTTTGGTTATAGTTATAATGCTTCCCCTGGTGGCTATGACTACACAATCTGCTTCTTACGTGTTCACTCATTTCGAGACATCACCGGATACTGGGATCACAAGCAAAGCATATGCAGTCGTTCTATCTGTTCTTGTCAGCCAGTACTCCTTATATGGATATGATGCTGCAGCACATCTAACAGAGGAAACAAAAGGTGCAGACAAGAATGGCCCGATCGCAATTCTTGCTAGTATAGGGATCATCTCAATATTTGGATGGGCGTACATCTTGGCCCTTACTTTCAGCATTCAGGTATTCTTTAGAACTGATCTACAGTTATTAACTTCCAACTGGGTGTCATCTAACTGACATTGAATTGCGATTCCCGTGCAGGACCCAAGCTACTTATTTGATGTGACCAATGAGACTGCTGGAGTATTTGTGCCAGCTCAGATACTCTACGATGCGTTCCATGGAAGGTATCATAATTCCAGTGGAGCCATAATTTTGCTCTTCGTCATTTGGGGGTCTTTCTTCTTTGGTGGCCTTTCAATCACTACTAGTGCAGCCAGAGTGGTAAGTAAAATGCCGTCATTTCCTACTGAGATTATTGGTGACCCTTTGAACAAATTAGCCAGCTCTTAACCTTCCACACTTTGGAAGTATCTACAAATGATATTCTTAACTTGGTAAAATTTTCCACAATAAATTTTGCACTGCACCTTAGTATCAACAACAATAAAAATTCTAGATTATGGTGGTTCATTAATGATCAACATTTTTTTTTCTTAAGCAAGTTCACATATGCATATGAGGAAATCTAAGGTATCCCATTGCGTAAACTGTACGAACAACTAACAATGGAATTGCAATATACGTAGCACACATGCAGGGGTTAAAATCCACAATTTGATGGATCCCACCTAGGAAATCTCTAGGGAAAACACAATTCAATCAAATGATAGATTATGGACCATTTATTTTTTCGGGCTTCCCAAAAGAGTGAGATAGATTATGGTTTTAGTCATTAGGTGGGATCCATCGAATGGGTGTGTTCCACCCCTTCCATGTGCGTCATGTGTAATTGTTTGTAGACTGTTCTTATGATCTACCTGATAGGTACCTTAAGTATCCTGTTTGCATAAATTTCCATACCAAGATACTTTCTGTCCTGGAGAAAATTAAGAAGTATTTCTCCTGTTACACTGGTGCTTTTACCATTGCTGACCACTTTTTAAGGTATCAACCAACATTTTTTTTTTCCGATAAACATCAACCAAGATTTCTTAATTGGATTTTTATTCCTACCATATAACTTATGTTGTATCATGGCATGTTTCAGGTATATGCTCTGTCAAGGGATCAAGGAGTTCCATTTTCATCTGTTTGGCGAAAAGTGCACCCAAAGCGCAAGGTTCCTGCAAATGCAGTGTGGTTGTGTGCAGCCATCTGCATTCTTCTTGGACTTCCCATCTTGAAAGTCAACGTAGTCTTCACTGCTATAACTTCCATATGTACAATCGGATGGGTCGGTGGGTATGCGGTTCCAATTTTTGCAAGGATGGTCATGGATGAGAAGGACTTCAAAGCAGGTCCCTTTTATTTGGGTAGAGCAAGAAGGCCACTTTGTTTGGTAGCCTTCCTGTGGATCTGTTATACCTGTTCAGTCTTTCTATTGCCGACTCTATACCCAATCACGTGGAACACGTTCAACTATGCACCCGTTGCATTGGGTGTAGGTTTGTCTATAATTATGCTTTGGTGGATTTTGGATGCAAGGAAATGGTTCAAGGGACCTGTTAGGAACATTGATTTGCAGAATGGAAAGGTTTAACTTCCTTAACACATTTGTTTTCATAGTTAGTAGGACAAATGTGGGACAGCATTGAATGTATATATTATTGATGCTTCAATACAATGGAATTTTTTGTTGTCCAACTGTATTTTAGGGTTGTAGGTTGTGAGGGCAGAGATGGGAGGGGTGCAAGGACATGGGAGGGATTTCCAAAAATTGCACTTCCATGTCCATGGAATAAGGAATGTGGATTTTCTTGACACACAATCCAAAAAATTTGGCATCTCAAACCCAAATACACTGTGGTTGTGCTATCCAAAGTGTGGTTCCCCTTGTTAGACAATAAAAATAAAGCAAATACCATTGACACCCTTTTCATATCCTTGGTTTGGAAAGCGTGTTCTTGCAGCGGAACACCCGCATGTCTCATGGTCTTGGATGCATAACAAGCTGTGCTGAGCTAAAATGGATTTCTATAGATCTTTATTTATATATGTACATGTAAACGTATTAATTCCCATTAAAACGCTAATGCCCGCAAGCCAAAAGAAAATTTTCTTGGAGGAAAACATGAATAATTGATGTCGAATCAAACTTTATATTTGTTCTCGACTTCTCGTAATACAATGACCTTTGGCTCTGCTTTGGTAGCTCCAGCTTCATGAATTCTCTTATATTTGGAACTGTATCTGGAAATGGAACTAGAGTTGATATCTTTTGCTTCTTATTCTCATGACCCCATGTCCTTGATTTCATCTCAACCTCTAATTCAGAACATTCTTCTTGCTATATGAACTTTCATCAGTTATCCATGTTTCAGACCTTGATTCAGCTTTGAAGTCGTAGCGAACTAATCCTCTGTCAGATGAGCAGACTCAAACTTATAGTGAATTAATCTAATCAACTAGTTCATGAATAGCAACTTGTTATCTAAAAACTCTTAAGTTGTTCAGTCCATATGCAATATATCAGTGAATCAATCAATTGTTCTCTCCTACTAGCCCATAAAATGCTCAATTGCACGATCATTGATCCAACTTCAGATAAAATTCATGTTGTACTTATTGAACATAAACTGTAAACTGTCTGTTCAACCAGTAGTGTATCAGCAGTGGAATTATTGAACGAAAGAGATGCCGGGTCGTTTAATTGCATTAGGTAGGAGATGCAGGCCGCAAGTGCATATTCTCTATTCGATTCCACATCCTCAATCCAGGTCGGTATAATTTCTTTTCTTCTCTATATTGCAGTCTCATCAACGACTGTAGATTGACAGAGATGTCTTTTGCGCCGGTCAATCTGTATCAATTGAGTAAACAACATCTTCCTCTCCCATGTCACGAGTTATCGCCATTCAACTTTTCATCTTTTAACAATTCTTCCAAGACTCCATGTGTTCTCGTTTGACCCGAAGTTAAAGAATAATGAGAATGAGCAACAGGAAGAAGTCGAGCATTTTAAAATAATGATGATGAAGCAGCAGCAGCAACAACAGAAAATTTTACTCCTAGCAAGAAGTACTCCAAGTTCTGATACCAAGTCAAAAGGCATTGTGGATTGATCATCTATTCAAACATTCCTTTCATTGTCAAAACCTTGAAATTCATGGTCCTGACAAACCGTTTAATCAAGTTTAATCAACGCAATATTGACCATTGAATTGAGCAATCATCGAACTGCCAGGATAGTCCAATGGTATGAATGTTGCATTGTAGCGAATCCAAGAGTAACCCGAATCCAGATTGATTATCATGAATATAATCTAACTTCATTAGTTTTGCTCACTTACCCATATGAATGAAGGCTCTTAATGGAATAGTTAGGATTGTCTGAACAGCTTGAAGCATGGTTGAAAATCTTGGTCACGACCATCGGACCGTCTGGTGCCGAGACAATGTGAAAAAGGGAGACAAACTGGGTTGTCCTCAGGCAAGTCAGCCCAAGAGTATGTCTTGGTCCCTGCTGAGACCGAGTTGAATCGGGCGAATCAGCTCGGTCTCGGACAAGACTTCAAAACAATGGCTTGAATATTGACTTTTGGCTGATCTAAGGGCTGGACCAACAATTGGACGACAGTTCGGATTAATAATCGCGTGCCGTGCTTATAATGGTGACACATGGAAAAACCCAATATTTGGATGGATTGGATGAATGACCACATATGCCTCTTCTTCATGTTCATCATACATCAGAAATGTATAAAAATGATAACATAGCAAGCAAGTCTGAAACTTTCTTCAGGTTCAGAAGGGTTTGTTTTTCTCATTTCAATTATCACAGAGAGTGCCAAGTTCATAACAGTCACCCTGATCATCTCCCTCATAAAAGGACAGGATATGTTGGGTCCACATCCACATCAGTTAAACAGGAAAAGAGTGCCTACCCACCCCAAAAAAGAAAAAGTCAAAATCTGAGATGGTGATGCATGCCCCACTTATGCAGATCAGATTAAGATTGCTTAATGGGTGAGCAACTATGCCGATCAGGCAAAATATCTCCATCTAATCAAAATATCTAAAACTTGGATGAAGGGATTTAAGGAGTCCTCATGGGTCATGTACAGTTCAGATGTATGAGCAGCACCAACCTCTCTGCTGCCTTGCACTACCAGATATTGTAATTCTTATAAGGCGGCTAGCAATAGACATTCAAACTTCAACAACGTATATATTATTACTTGGACTAACTGGCAAACTTCTTTTGTCTGTAATTCTTTGGACTTAGTGTGTGAGCAGAGAGAAAAGTAAGAAGTGAAGATTTGCAAAGAAGAATCCAAGTAAGAACATATTTTGTTGTCGATGTCGTTGTCGATGATTGTCTTCTTCTCTGTACTTCTTCATCATCCATAATACTAGGAAGAACATATAAATGCTCCTCGAATCTTTCAGCAAATTTCAACCACCCCTTTACTCTGCAAGCACTTGAAATGGGTTCAAGAGAGATGCGTCTCAATGGAGCGCCGCAAGCTCTTGAAATGGATTCAGGAGAGAAGCGTCTCAACGAACTCGGATACAAGCAGGAACTCAGAAGAGAGATGGTTTTATGATCCTCCTCTTATTTGCTGTTTTAACTAGATTTGATTGTGTTTAGTGTTTTGTAGGCCTTTGTTATCGATGGACGCGATTTTTTTTTTCGAACTTCTTTAATAGGCTTTGTTGGGTACCTGCAGACTATGTTCAAGACACTGGCAATTACGTTCTCGGTCATGGCGATTTTTCCAGGGACACCTCTCTATGGCCAAAGCCTGCTTTACGCCGGACCAGCGAGCATCGTATGGGGATGGGTGGTGGTTACATTTTTTACATGGTTTGTTGGGATTGCCATGGCTGAGATCTGCTCTTCTTTCCCGGTGTGTTTCTTTGCTTCCTGCCTTCTGTCATAAGCTCTTGCCTGCCTTACTACTTTCAGTTTTCAGTTTTCAGTTTAGCTTCCTATGCTTCTTTCCTGCACTCTTATGGTAGCATAAATAGTGTAGCCAGATAGTATAGCCTCCCATGGTTTAAAAAATGGCCGTTATAACGAAAATAACGGCCGTTACCGTTATTTTCTAAGTGTTAAATGGTACATAACGTAACGGAGGAGGTCCAAATAACGCCGTTATTTTTCTGTTAAAAAAAGTCCGTTATTTCCATTTTTTCCTGTTTTTGCCTGTGCATTACAATCCGCTATAATGGAAGAAAAAAAACGGTGACACCCCATGTCCTTTATACCGTTATAACGGCCCCTTTTAAACCTTGTAGCCTCCTACAAAAAGGACTTTTTATATGGTTTCATATGCCTTTTTAATCTTTTCAATTGCTAACAGTTCTAGGAGTTCAGTATCTGAATATTGATGACTTTGATTCAATTTCATTCAGTTTTTTTGAACATTTTCTGTTTTTTTTTTTGCTCCCCTTCTTGTTGTGCATAGCATGGTTTAAAAAACGGCCGTTATAACGGATTCAGATCTCTCCCGTTACGTTATGTACCAATTTAACACTCAGAAAATAACGACCATTATTTTCTGAGAAAATTTGTGAAAAATAACACCCCTTATTTCCATTATTTTCGGTTATATTATTGAAATTCAAACTTTGATTTTGAATTTTGAATTTCAGTGCCATTTTTTCCGTTATACCGTTGTAACGGCCCATTTTAAACCTTGCATAGAACAATTTTATTGAAAATTAAGGTGCTGTTGGTATTACGTGAAACAGACTACTGGTTCCCTTTATTTCTGGGCTGCACATTTAGCCGGGCCCAAGTGGGGTCCATTTGCTTCATGGTGCTGTGCTTGGTTGGAGACCATCGGCGTTATCGCCGGAATAGGTACACAGGTACTACCACTTCTTCCTCTTCCCTAATTTCTCTTGAACGAAACCGAAATAATCAAATTACTTGCACTGATGCAATGTGAACAAGGAATTAATTGGTCAAATTTTCTTTTTGCTATAAACATATGTAACAAGGACATGGCACTTTTTTTGCCGTGGATCACGTCAACACATGGACACACATAAGATAGTGTCGCCCTTTATTTTAATAATTTTTTAATAAATAAATGATTTCTAAGAGAGTTGGTGTGTGCTAGATGCTCCAAACGGTACTTTGTTAAGTTTTTAAACACAGCTACAGTTGTTTAATAAGTCTTCTCTCTTATAAATCTACTATAGCTCAGGCTCCGATGACCCCCTTTTTCTGATCCCTCTTGGTGTTCGCGCGCTCGGCCGTGGATTTAATGAATCCAACTGTGGTTGTCAGCGCCCCCAAAAGTGAAAAAAGCGATGCCATCTCGGCACTAATAACCACCGTCGGATTCTTGAAATCCACGGCCGAGCACACAAACACCAAGAGGGGTCAGAAAAATGGGGGTCCCCTGAGCCCAATCCATCTACTATTAGATAGGTCCACGACAAACAGAAATGTTTTCTTTTATTTCTCATCATATTTTTAATTATTTACTTTAAATATAACTAAAATATCATATTATAATACATGGGTAGGGACGTGTCTGCATGTTCGGAATTTTAGAGGCACCGTGTCAGACACCTCGTATCTGCATCAGACACCATCGTGCTGTCCGTGTCACTGTTTCATAGCTAAAAGAAATAATGGCAACAAATAAGGTTCTAATTCTTCATAAGAAAAAAAAAAATAGCTATGGGTGTCAATGGGTATCCAATTACCCAATGGACGATCGATTAGGCCGGGTCTGGACCCATATTCTAGACCAGATTAATAATTGGGTTGGGTCTGGATGTAATGTCGCCAAACCCGATCCTGTACGTTGACACGCCTAATGTTTTATATACTAAAATTAAAATTTATTCTGATTTGTTGTAGGCATATTCGGGATCACAAATGATGCAGATTATAATTCTGCTATGTACCGGTACAAACAAAGGTGGAGGTTACTTTGCTCCTCGTGGGGTATTATTATGCATGTACATAGGCCTTACCATCATATGGGCAGTACTCAACACATTTGCACTACAACTTATTGCCTTCATTGACATAATTTCAGTATGGTGGCAGGTAAATTTTTGACTCCATTATTCACTTACATGCCGGGGTGTCAATGGATAACCCGTTCCCAACATATTTGAAATCAAATAACTAGATATATCCGAGACATATTATTTGGATTCGGATCTTGTTTCTGCACCTGATTAATAAGTGAGTTGGATCCAGGTTAGAGCTGTCAATGGATAGTCGAAAATTCGAATCCAGATCTTTTTTTTTGAATATTCGAATAGTTTTTGGATACAGATTCGGATATTGATATATCCAATTCTATAATATCCGATCCGATATATTATTTAATAATTAATCATTATATTTATTATGTATAATAGATTATATTATAATTATCATTTTAAATAATATATAATAATAATAATAATATTTATTATATATAAATATAATAATTATAATTATTTTATATATATTTATTATTGTTGTAAATAATTTATTTTATATATACAATTTTTGGATTGGATATTATCTGATATCTCGGATATTTTTTCGGATTCGGATATGCTGATATTTCATCCGAATAGTATCCGTTGACAACCCTAGGCCCCTAGTCGAGGTCCAACCCAGTACCCGAAAACCCATAAGACTAGACTCAACTTGGTTGCACATGGGTCACCCAATTATTAATCGGGTTGGATATAGATATACTGTTACCGACCTGGAACCAGCCCGTTGACACCCCTATTTACATGCTATCGTCTGTTTACGGGACGATATTTAACTCCAATATCTTCTGCAAAATGTTATGAAAACAGTTAACTTAAACCAACTAATAATGTAACTGACAGACTGTTCTACTAATCTCCTTTGTTAATAATGGTATACAGGTAATTGGGGGGTTGGTTATAATCATAATGCTTCCCCTGGTGGCACAGCCTAATCAATCTGCAACCTATGTTTTCACTCATTTTGAGACATCCCCAGCTTCAACTGGGATAAGTAGTAAACCATATTCAGTCATTCTCTCCATACTGCTTGCTCAGTACTCTCTATATGGCTACGACACTGCGGCGCATCTAACCGAAGAAACGAAAGGCGCAGACAGGAGCGGTCCGCTTGCGATTCTTTCTACTATAGGAATCACCTCATTATTTGGATGGGCATACTTCTTAGCTCTTACTTTCAGCATCCGGGTATTCTTTAAGAACTATAATTATTCGGGTTTATACTTTCTGCAGAATCGTATTTTACTTGACATGGTTCTGTAATTCTCGTACAGGATCTCACGTACTTGTATGATCCAACCAATGAGACTGCTGGTGCACTTGTACCTGCACAGATAATCTATGATGCATTCCATGGGAGGTTTCAGAATTCCACTGGTGCCATAATTTTTCTCATTATCATTTGGGGATCATTCTTCTTTTGCGGCCTTTCAGTCACCACTAGCGCCGCCAGAGTAGTAAGAAAAATGTTTTTGAATGGATTAGCTTGGTTTAATTTTCTCTGTTTTCGAGTTATCATATGGGATAAGTGTGATGTCGCTTGTTCGGTTCTAGGTGTATGCTCTGTCGAGGGACGAGGGAATTCCATATTCACATATCTGGCGACGAGTGCACCCAAAGCATAAGGTTCCAACAAATGCAGTGTGGTTATGTGCAGCCCTCTGCATTGTTCTTGGACTACCGATATTGAAATTGAACGTAATCTTCACCGCAATCACTTCCATAGCTACAGTTGGATGGGTAGGCGGCTATGCAGTTCCAATTTTCGCGAGGATGGTTATGGATGAGAAAAATTTCAAACCAGGACCATTTTACTTGGGCAGAGCTCGTAGGCCAATTTGCTTTGTAGCCTTTTTGTGGATCTGTTATACCTGTGCAGTGTTCCTATTGCCAACTCTCTATCCTCTCAGGTGGGATAATTTCAACTATGCACCTGTCGCTCTGGGTGTAGGTTTGATACTGATAATGCTGTGGTGGGTTTTGGATGCAAGATATTGGTTCAAGGGACCTGTCAGGAACATTGGAATGGAGATTTGAAAATCCCAACTCCCTCTATTTTTTCTCTTTTTTTTTTCAGTAAGGTTTAACTTCCTTGTATCAGTGTTGTATGACTGCGCGCATTTGGATAACTGCATAATAGTGGAAGTAGAACAAAAATTAGCTTTTGCATAATTTGTTGGCTACATAATTTTACTCATATTGTCCAATTTTCCTTTAGCTAAATAGACTATTTACCTGCGCAACATCGATGTCAGTAGGGCATGGTGCTAAATATCAAGCATGTGAGTGCTGTTATCAAGTGAGTGATTCCAAAAGCAAGAGTTGATGGTAGCTAAAGGCTCAAACCTGAAATATATCCTCTTGGCTTGTGACCTTGCTTATTGGTGATAGTTACAAGTCAATGTCAACGAAAGGAGGATACGAGGAAAATAAGCAACAATCTCGAAGCCTGATTCCGATAGTGTCCGTGTCAAATCTTGGTATAGAGGGTGTTTGGTTGCAGGCCTGATTCCGATAGTGTCCGTGTCAAATCTTGGTATAGAGGGTGTTTGGTTGCAGATAAGTCTATCACCACCATAAGTGTAAACCATACAATCTTTCGCAGAATATCTTATCCACTCCAAACGTCCACAAACACCCTGAAATCCAAACAAATAGCTCTTGTGGATGTGGTAACTATTCAGATGACAGCTGCAACAAAATAAACCCAAAAATGGTAAAATGATTTCATTAAACCCTTCTGGCGCTCAAAGAAAATTTTAATGGAAAATCATTCATTACAAGCCAAAATAACACTTGGTACATAAAAATGAACTTATCACCATAGAATGATAAACTAGCATTAACACATCTTTACAGAGGTAGACATTTTGTTCCTATGATGCAAATAATTCTTCATACTCCATTGGGGACGACCAATACCGCAAGAGCGATTCTACTGTCAACCTTCGGATCGCACTAAGCATCGATATGAAAAACCGACACCCATCAATCTTGTATTCTTCAAGTGGGTCCCTGTGCCCAAAACTCCTCACATTCACCTGTCAGAAAATGCACATTAGGTCACATTTTGGTATGCCAAACAGAAAACGGCATTCAAATCGAAAGAGGCATGGTGAGATACCGCTGAACTGAGCCTGTTCATGTTTATGAGATGGTCCCTCCAGAAACAATCAAGAGTCTTCACAAGAACTGCTCTCTGTACTCCAACAAAGAGAAGTAAGCATTTCTACAAAGCCAGCACAAACATAACTAGTCAATCTTCCCTCATTTATAAATATTGATAATCGGTAATCAAGATGTATGTGCAACCAGATTTTGGCAAAAAGACGAATCTCATGAGAGATTTTGAGAAACAAGAACCCACATATCAGTGTTCTGGTTGATTGTGTAATAATCCAAAAAACAAGAAGATTAATTCCTCTGTCTACTGGCATTTCTTGAGGAACTTTGAACTACCAACTGGTTGGTATTCCTGTGTCACTCACATTTGAATCCCACTATACTTCCATGGACACAGATGTACCGATGTATGTCTATGTATACTTATACTATCAGAAGGAAAATGAAACCTAACCTCTAAGATTCCAGGTTTACATGCATCATCATTAACAATGCCGTATCCCAACTATTTGGGGCAGCAACATGAATCTCATTCCTCCATTCAATTCTTCTAGAGCCATATCTTTTGTTAGTGTCTTTAGATCTTTTCTTATTATTTCAATCCACTTCCTTTTCATCCTTGATCTCATCCTTTTAGAACCTTCAACCTGTAATAACACTCTTCATTGGCGTCATGGTTTCATTTTACATGCCTATACCATCTCAATCATTATTCCTACTGGGTTACTACGAGAGTGCTCATGGTCCTTCGTAGTTCCACCCATCCATCTCTGCACTATCATCTCTGCTACACTCATTCGAAGAACATGTTTTTTCTTGATTGCTCAACATTCTGCTCCGTAAAAGCATAGTTGACCTTGTCTTATACAATACTCCCTTTAGTTTGATTAGTATGTGCTTGTCACATTGCACTCCAAAAGCGCATCTCCACTTCAGTCACTCAGCTCTAATTCTATGGTCAACATCCTCTTCAATTACTCCCTCTTCATGCAGGTTTACATGTATAAGGAACCTATTTTACAAAATCTACTTTCACATATAATTATAAACAAACAATTTATTAGAAAAATAATAAATTACTTGGAGAACCAAAAGGATTATTGCTTCCTAGGTGTGAAAATATTGAACACCAAAATGGATGTGATACCACTAATTACACACAGAAGTGGGTACAATCCCACTCTTCAAAGCAACATGTTATTCATGGCAACATCTTGTTGTGAGATATTGAGGGGTGGTAACAAGAGGTAGAGGAGAGTTTGATGAAATACTCCATAACAAAAGAACAAGAGCTTAAGAGAGATAGAATGAGATTTAAACATCCTCTCATATCTTCCACCTCTTTCAAAACCCCAACATCCATGGACTGTAGCAAAAACCTGCTGAACTCAAGTTGCAACCCACAAATGACAATTCTCTGCATTCATGCTTCAATGATTTTGGACAAAAATCATTGAGACATGAGTGCATACAATATTGAAGAGCAGGATTAGAGCTTCAAATTTCAGCCAGTTTGTCTTGGTTCAGAAGGTATTGATACAAGCCCAAATCATGGAAACTCATATAAATGCCGCATTGACTCAGGAAACTCTTAAGTGACTTGGCCGAGTTGGTAATGATTCATATCACGGAATCGCACCACAAGAAAGAAAGGATCTTACCTCAATCTCCTTAGTGTATGTATCATCATAACCGGATTCTTGTATGACATCCAGATAAGAAGCAATCAAAAAGTCTCCAAGGTACTTGCGGAGAAGATTAGCGATTCCTTGATACTTTCCATTCCTACATTTTACATATCGGATTTCATATGGAAACTGTAAGATGAAAAAAAGTTGAAAAAATTGAAATACACCACTAAGGTTGTACTCACTTCGTTGATTCATCGGTGCAAATGACAAGCCAACGTCTTAAAGAGGAACTCTTCCTACGGATTCCTCTAAAGGCATTTGGAGGTAGGGGCAAGTTTGGAAGGGAAAAGTTATCGATTTCTATAGAGCTCAATTCGCATGGCTGTTCAAGTGATGCCAATAAAGCTTCCTCGGTGATCCCTGCAAATGAATCTAGAGAAGTTTTGTTTCATGAGAATGCATGTTGAACACTGCTGATAATGAAATTTCTAATTCAGCTACCAATAATATGTAGTGAATGAAATCACAAAAGAGAGGGAAAAAAGGAAAGAATGATGTAAGGTTCAGCTTACCATCCAATGTCTTCCCTGCAATCTCAGTAAACTCATTCAAGAGCTTACCCAAACTCCAGCTACTAGGATGCTAGAGAACAAAAGGGGGGCACATAAGTAGAAGATGTGACAAATTGTGAACAACATACCGCTTTCTGAGGGAAATTTCAAATAATACCTTGAGTGGATCAACATTTCCAAAGATGATTTCATCTACAACTGCTTGCATGTATCTACAAGCAACATTTTTTTTTTGTTAGTCCATTTCAAAAGATAAGTTAATGCGAACAAATGCACATTAAGCTACATTTAGCTTTGAACAACTATGTGAACCAAACACTCAATTGACTATATAACATTGTAAAGCTGCGGCTCGCATGTACCATTTATCCTTTTTCTTCAAGTACTATATACTTGAAAGTTGAAAGTATATGGAGATAGAATATATAGAACGAACGGGTGCACAAATATATTGTCCTTCGTGTATATAATAACATGTACCTCATTCACTTCTGTGATCAAGGTTTTAAGTATTCATATCAGCAAAAGCTATGTAACAATGACATGAACACGTGTGTCAGTTTCCAATACATCTGACATGGTGCCTTTGAGAAACCCGAAATGTAGACTACACATGTATTATAATATAATATTCTAATTATATAATATCTAAACAAGAGTTTTCTTTCCCTTAAAACTAAAAATAAGGAAAGAAATATATGTAAAGTTAAAAAAAAACATTTGCATACACCACAGAGCTATCCAATAACATAATAAATATAGGTATATTATAAAAGGGAAGACTATCAATAACTACACTTGAGCTTTAAACATCTTTAAAAAGTACTGTATATAAGACAGAACACACCAACCCTCCGTAAGTAATCATTTCTATTATTAAAAATCATCAAACTAAAGGTGACACAGTTGTATGTGTCAAGAAGTATGGGGATGTGTCGAAACAAGCATCTGCGTTGATACGTATCCGATAATACGCATGTCGATACGTGTCCAATACAGAAAAACCCTAAAACTGCCATGTCATTATTACATTAAGAGTAAGAGTACTGATGACTCGGGACTTGAGCTAGCAATTTCCATTTTATCCGCATATTAAATGCAAATTCAGCATTTTTTTTTAAATCTTGTTAAATAAGTATGTTTCAATTATATGGTAAAATACACATTTCTTTTTTCATGTAGAGAGTCTAAGACATGAACTTTCAAATAATTGAAGAAAATGTTTAAAAATTTCATTGTACATTTAACCCCCGAAAAAACTAAGATTAATCTTGATGAGGCCAGAAAGACGAGAATAAACCATATAAAATAAAGAGAAAAATATGAACAAGATATAGGGAAGAAGGAGATAAAGAAAATTTTAATACTAATTGAAAATAATTAGAGATGGGACACCGTGCTGGTCGAACCACAACTGGGCAAGTACAATGATGGCTCTCGTGATGACACTCTGCGACAAAGGGTGGGAGATTGCGATTGGACTCCTCCACAGTTGCACGAGCTGAGATAACCTCAAAGGGGAGGAGGGGGAGGAGCTTCAAGCTCAACTCTTACAAAAATTTCTTCAATTAGGCAAAACCTTTTCCTTCAACTCAAAGAGGTGCTTTATACTAAACATAATCTCTTTGGTTGATTACAAACATTGAATCCTCCAATTAGATCCTCCCTATCAGTATAAAAGATAAAGTGTGAGGACCAATTATCATGAATCGGCAATCTGAACAAAGCAATAATCATGTTTAAACTTAAACAATTTTAAGAAAGTTGAAAAATTCTTTTCTCCTATCTTTTCTTCTCCAAAGTTCTTAGAAACCTCTAGAAAGCCCTCGTAGAAAATTAGACTAGAAAACATAAAAAATCACACATTTGGTGTGTGGTTTTTGTGGATTGAAAAAACAACCTTGATTTGGGCCTTTTTGCACACAAAAAAGAAGGTATGATTCACAATTTCGGCTAATATTCTTGGGAAGGAGGTGAAAGTCGGGAGGTTGTCGGCAAGGGTGTCATAGTTAACACCAATGGTGTAGGGAGAGGTGGAGGTTTCGAAGAGAAGAACAAAGAAGAAAGGAAGGGATGGAGATAGTTTAGCGGACGATCTCCGATTTCCATAGTTTATAGTTTAACAAATGATCTTCGATTTCAATTGTTTAGGGGTGGAGATAATTTAGGGATAGAAGGGATTGAGATTAATGATGGATAGTATAGGGATGAAGATAATTTAGGGGTGAAGATAAGTTGGATGGAGGTTCAGAAGGTAGAGAGAAAGTCATCCGGTTTGTTTTTGGCTATATCGTCCAAACCCCAACCGAAACCTTGAACCAGACCTGACCCTTCACACTAAAAAAGAAAAAGGACAAACATATACCCTTTATCAAAAATGACATAATGACCCAAAAAACACAAATTCCAAAACATTTATTATTTCCCTAAGAAACCAATTTCTTCAACTTGTTGAATGGCTTGAATTTAGAAAACGAGGGACGAACCCCTAATCCCACGTAACGTCAACTCTCTCATACTTGAGAAAAACTCGTTCAAGTTTTGTGCAATTGTAACCTTCTTGGGAAACATTATTCTAGCATTCTTCCATATCAACCTTGATGCCAACGATAGTGGACTGCATCTCCATGAATCCAAATAACTAGCATTTGTGTTGGGCTCGGCAGAACACACCAACTACTCTTTTTTGGGCACCCACCTGGTCTTATAAGCAATCTTCACCATTATTAAACTTAGGAATCAAAATCCAAGCACAAAAGTCAATCCTAAGAGTCATTTGATATCGGGGAAACACAAATTCCAATTCTTTGCACTCGACTACTATGTCTCTCGCACAACAGTGGAGGAAAATGTCCGAGCAAGGCTTGGAGACTGCACAAAACTCATATTACATTATTCTTCATAATTGTTCCCTCCAACAAGAAATAGATGGGTAGTGACTACAATCGATGCGGTTACCCAACGGTCACTTCCAAACAATTCAAATGGTCCAAGAGTCGTCTACTCATGCGATCAACCAAAACTGCTAGATCGTGTGGGTGGCGCAAATGGATGACCACGGGTTGTACCACTTAGAATAAGGGACACGAATCCATGGTTCAAAGTTTCGGCTGAAACCGAAACGTTTCGACTGTTTTGTTTCGGTTTCACTATAGAACGGAACTACATATGTCTCGGTTGGTTTCGTCCGAAACCGAACGATACTTCATATTATGTGTAAATTTGAACTAACATTTCGTTTCGGTTTCATGAAGTTCTGTTTGAAACTGAACGATACTTCTAATACGTTTCGGTATCCCCATGAACGATACCAAAACATTCTCCACACGGTTGATCCGGTTGACTCCCGGAAACATAAGCCGACTGTTGAGCCCTTTGGCTTAGCCGCACCACTAGGGGTGCGAGCCACCCAAAAAGCAAGCTATTACAGCGAGCAGCTAGAGTAGTAGGGAGCCGAGTAGCAAGGCAAAAGAGCAGAGGAGACGGTTAGGATAACGAACTTGAAACGCGGAGCCCGAGTAGCCGGCGAGCGAGTGGTTAGTGGCCAATAGCACCCTAGTTGATGGTATTCCTCTCTACGACTGGCACTCGAGGAACCACTGGGCACTCCATACAGAGCAAGAAAGTCTTAGGGATGAGACGCCCGCTCAAGGACCTCAATTCTCATTAGGTCTATGGGGATACCGTGTACATTGGATGAAACAAATCTAGACCGATATATCCAGTAAGTGCTTCTTGGGAAGAGAGGCATCAAAGTCTATATAAAGACAAACCTGGGTCCAAGCCAAATGCGTTCAAATCATCCAAAATCCAGAATCTACAAAAGCTATTATACGAAAAACAAAAGTATTCTTTGGGCACTTTTAGCGTTACAAATAAAGTGTTCTAGTTGCGATCAGATGATTCCCAACCCAACAATTCACTATCAAGGGTTTTATTGTATCCTGGAGGTGATTTCTCATAGACCCTTAGTGCGTTCACGATCAAGATCAGAAGGGGAGAAGTACTGTCTAAAAGACATCGAGATCATACCAAGCCTTGAAGTCCATTGGATAGCATCCTCATCATTGTTTAGTGTTACTATCCTCCATCAGAATCATCTATTTTTTCCAACCACCCCTTCATTGAAGATGGAAGCATCACCATCAAAGTTCGTGTCAGAGACGATTTCCTCGCCAAAAACTAGATTGCAACAATACAAAGGTTCAGGGTTCTCTTGTCCGGCCACGTCATCATAGACAACAACACCGTTGTACTGCAAAAATGGCACACAGTGGTAGTTATGTCTTAACCCAAAATGGGAGGCAACCAGTTATTTCTTTATCACCACTGGTGCAAAATCCATAGATTTGTGGTGTGACTGAATTTCATCTTCGTCGAAATCAATCCCCACATCTTGTGTTGTAGTTCACTTCCTTACAAAAGAAGGCCTATCATCTCCACTAGCTTTCTCCTCACAAAAATGGGGCAACTATCAATGTCAAAATGGTCAATGACTACTTGCTCATGCTCTTCGTCAAACAATTCTTCAAAAGATCCTTGATTACTATCTTTACTAAATTGGCGATGACTGCTCTCAATCTTGATTTTTAAATCAGATTGAACCCACGAGAATATCCACTCTCTGCGACATTGTTGCCATTTTGGCCAAGAATTGCTATATTTTCTCTCTTAGTCACCATACCAGCTCTCTAAAGTCATCCACAATGATGAAATCAAGTCCCCTCAAACGACCTCTATTTCCTCTTGTTGCATGGTAGCACGGCGCTTGCTGTTAGCGGATGATTTGTTCCCCCGCACGTATTGTGTTGGCCCGACGACCCGTTGATATACATAGTTGTTTCGCCTTTCCCCAACAGGTCGATCTTTTGGGGTAAATGGTTGTTTAACATGGTATCAGAGCCTTATGGCCTGGGAGGTCGCGGGTTCAAGTCTCCAGCGGAGTGTATTCCCACTGAGGGGGAGTGTTAGCGGATGATTTGTTCCCATGCACATATTGTGTTGGCCCGACGACTCGTTGACATACATCGTTGTTTCGCCTTTCCCCAACAGGTCGATCTTTTGGGGTAAATGGTTGTTTAACACTTGCACAGTCTACAAAGAATAGAATGTGATGTTGTATTATATGATGTGAGAGGATAGTACTCCCTCCCGCGATTGCAACGATACAAAGTTCGTGCAATTTGAGACTGTTTGACCCTTGATCGAGTCAAAATAGAAGTGTATGCAATATTTTATGATGTACTTAGATGTACAGAATCATGAACTATTTTGTGCTTCTTTGAGGATGCCGGGTGATTGTATTTGAAATGGGGATCACTTAGTTGCTAGAACATTCTACCCTAGGTGCCACTTCTGCTCTCGCTCCCGTTTCCTCTTTAGAATCTTATTCCTCCACCCACTTTCTAAAATAATTCAATTAAATCAGGTTCGCAACAATCGTTTCCTTGATCCCGCACCCAAGTCCTATTTTGCTCCAGCTCCAGCTTCGTGCAACAAAGGGAGATCACAATGATATAAATTCCACATGAATTGGAGGTCTAATATGCCAAAATGGTCCAAGCACACCGTACTACAGTATGCATGCCATACACTACAGTTAGTGTATAAACTTATATGTCCTTCTTTGTAACTTCTCGTCTTCTATTTTAAGTTGGTGGTGGCGAGAGTTGACCATACCACTAACTCTCTTTCGTGTCCTTTTTTCTTATTTTTTTTTCTTTTTTGCTTTTTGGGCTTCACGACGAGCATGGTTTAAAATTTCGGAATGTTTCGTAATGTTTCGTATGCTTCGTTTCGTTTCGTAATGTTTCGGAATATTTCGGTTTGTTTCGCCGAGACAAACCGAGACAATCCGAGCCAATCCGATACAATCCAAAAAAATAAAAAAAAATAAAAAATATAATTTAATGATTTTGAATAATATTTCGTAATGTTTCGTAATGTTTCGTAATATTTCGTAATATTTCGTAATGTTTCGTAATATTTCTTAAATGTTTCGGAAATTTCAATTTTTCAATGTTTCGTTTCGTTTCGGAGTTTGTCTCGGTTTTTCACTTGACCGAGACATTCCTCCGAAACGAAATTTTAAACCTTGACAACGAGCTAAACTCAACTTTGGCTGTGAGCTACGCTTGGCTTGGCAGCAAGCTAAGCTTGCACACACAGCCTGGCAACAGCTGGGCTCATGGTGAATGGACCTCGAATTGGGACCCGATGGGCTAGTCAGTTGAACCAGTAAAGTCCAAACAAGTTGGGCCTGATATTTCTAAGAAAAACCCAAATTTCTGGGATCTCATTCTTCCTTCGGCACAAACAAGAGAGGGTTTTTGCAGAAACCCTATGTCCCTAAGAGCCCCACCCAAGCAACTATGGGGCAATAGTTGGAGGTTGGGATGGTGATGGAAGAGTGACCAGCGACTGGAGAAAATTCTGGCGGCCAAGAAATAGACAGAGATGGTTGACAAGTGGGTGATTGATTAGCTGCAACTCTTCCTCAAAATAATCGCTATGTCTAACTTCGAGTGGTTTTCAACAGCGGGAATAATTTGAGATTGATGGATTAAAAAAATAAAGTTTCTATGAAGGAAAATCACAGCTAAAGAAACAAATGTATAAGCTTTGAGGAAAAAAACGAAAATCGCAATGATGATGGATTTAAAAAAATAAAGTTGCTAGATGAAGGAAAATCGGAGCTAAAGAAACAAATGTATAAGCTTTGAGTAAAAAAAAGAAAATCAAAACAAAGGTACAAGAGATGAAGAAATAGGGAGGAGAATGGATAGATTGACAATGACGGAATAAAGAGTAAGTGGGTGTGATTGGTCTATGTGAGCATGACTAGGTGTCTTGTGGATTGAAATTTTAAAAAGAACAAAATAGTACTCAAAATAGAAAATTTTAATTACTAAAACTGAATTATACTCTTTATCTTTTCCCGTTTCGCATTTTTGCCAGTTGCCAAATTGCAAACTAGCCTTCCCCGGGTTGGTTGTATCTTTTGGCTTCGGTCCTTTCAATATATCTTTTACTTATAAAAAAAAAAATTGCAAATTACGCTCCGAACACAAGTATCATCAGAAAATATTAAGATACACTAGGATAATCACAACAAAACATTGTTTAATGCTTACATAAGCGAAAAAAATATGATATTTAAAGTACTAATACTTCTATCAGTCTATTACAACTATCTATATAAAAAAAGGACAAGACATTTTTTAATTTATACATAAAAAAACTGACATATATTACTGAAAGACCAACAGTTCGCAATCATGTCGTGATATATATTTTAATTAATACTTAAATCTATTAAAGTGGGCACAAAGTACAAACAGAATAGATTTATGTAACTCAGATCCTCTATGGGTCTACAATATGCATTAAAAATTTCTGAATTTATTTAGTGTTTTGAGCATTTTTAATTAATTAAAATAACTTTAAATAAAAAAATTTAATATATAAAAAATTTAATGAAATTTCCCCCAATATGCACATGTAATTCATATGCCGTCCACAGGTCTACAAAATTAAAATTACACATTATTTACCAATACGTTATTATAACGAATTTTAATTATAAATGATTAAAATATATTTTCTTTTGAAAAAAAACAGTAGGTTTACAGATCTGGTAGATCAGCCCTGTGATATACAATTAAACAAGCACAAACCTTAAAACATTTGATTGGAAAATAAATTAAGATTTTATTCTCTTTTCATTTGAAACTCTTAGTTTTCCCAAAAGTTGCAAGAAGAGAAAAAAAAAATTAAGCTAAATATCCCTCAAATTTGAGTATAAATGCGTGGATACAATAAATCCACCATGCGTCCAATTGCTAAAGAGATGAAATAAAATTTAAAGAAAAAAGTGGTTATGTACCTGAAGAGGAAAAACGAACCCTAAGTATTTGATCGGCACTTTGAATTCGAACACAAATCTATGTAAAATTGTTTTTAGGGGTAATGTAGTTTGGGATTACTTTTTTAGAAAAGAGATGTGCAGTGTGTCAAAAGACAAACTGGAATGAGATTTTAAACCCTTGAATCTGTTATAGTGTACTATGACGTATCAATCATATTGTTTTATACACATTCATTAATTACAATATCGCTCAATATAGAGTGATAAATATGCAATTTTAAAATGTAATCCTTATCATGTCTCCCATCCTCAATACAGATACATATCAGAAAGACAGGGAGAGCAAGGAACTACTATCAAGTGCTGCAAAAAATAAAGAGATTGGATCTCCCTGCAACAATTCTAAGCAACATACAGAATTTCATAAATTCAAGAAATGACAGTGTGAAAGTTTACAAAAATTAGATCGTATATAGAAGAGACTTTCTTGCTAAAATTCCAATATGATGAAATTAGGACACACATTATTTCAAGAATAAGATGGTAAAGTTACAATTAAGCATGGAACCAATATAGAATGTTAATCATATTATGATCATACAATGAGTAACAAATAAATGAACTTAAGGAGCAATTACCTCTAATATCTTATACTGAGGTATATGCTTGTTTAGACTCTAGCTTAACAATAAAAAATAATTGCTCACATGCAAACGGCAAAATATTTTACAGACACGGAAACGAAAGAGACGTTCATGCATATCTGAAGTGTAATACAAATCAACATGCTGGTGAAAGTGGGGACGGAACTCACTGGAATATGTGTTGAGAACAACTTTCAGAATCACCTGTTAATATCAATTGCCTAAGGTCGTAGACATGCTTCCTTTGTACCTAGTAAAAGGAAAACGTGCTTTCATGAATTGTATTCTCCAGACATTTCAATTTTAGATCAAACAAGTTAATGCTTTTCATTAGCCATAGGAATCATATATTTGAATGATACAAAGGGTCATTATTTGAATCATCTATGAATATGAGTTGATTTCAGGGGAAAAAAATGTTAAAGCACCATTCATACTTAACCTCAAATATTTTGGATTTAAAATACAATTGGTTTTCCTCAAGTGAATACAATGAAGTTACTCTAATATGCATTTTTATGTTTAAAGACTCACAAATAACTTGATAAGTGCCCATGTCCTACTTGATGAAAGAATTGATTTAGAAAATGATTGAGTTGACAATTTTGAGTACTACTATAATGAAGGCATAAGTATTTCTAAATGCATACCTCTAATACTTCATCAAACTCAACAAGGCTCTTTCTTATCCCAAAGAAGTACTTCTCTGCATTTATTTGCAGCCCCAAAAGCTACAAGTTTGAGATAATTCAAATTAACAATGAGTTAAGCATCTTTCACTAAAGAACCATGAAAAGAACAATGGTTCTATGCCATGCACCTGTTTTACGATGGCATCACCTTCAATCGGAATATCCTCATTATTCGTAATCTTTGATATAAGTTTCACAGCCCACTCAGTGTCAAAATTGAACTTTTGAAACATCTCATCCTGTAAGCTGTTTCCATAAATAAATAATGAGAAGAACTAGTTAAGAGAGACCTTCTGATCTTTGACAAAAAAACTAGCAGCCAAGCAAAAGACCTGAGTTAATATAGTCATATGAATATCAATTCACCAATCCATACTGCAAGTTAACCTTCTCAACCCACACTATCAATGAATATTTTCCCCAAGAAGTAAAATAACTAAACTAAAGAAAAGACATGAGAGAAGGGAGAGAATTCCTGCTGTGCAAAAGGCATCTATTTACACCATTTTTAGCCAATAATCAGCTATATTAGCAACCTGATGAGTGTGAAAGATCAGCCACTATTCATCTCTAGAATGTTGCCTATGATTAGACAAGCTCCATCATTTTACCAACTCCCTCGACGCCCAAGAGATTAGGATTTCTTCTCTCCAAGGTTTTAATTACTCTCTTTGATTCAAAGAGAGAGTAACAACGGACAGCCAACTATGTTCACTTCAAAGTTTTCTCAAGTTTAGCATCATGATGAATATGTGATCTACGATTCAAACAGAGAGACATTAGTACCCTGATGATATGTGAAAGATTGTCTAACACCATAGAATGTAACCTATGGTGTTAGACAATCTTCTCATACTTGCAAGAGTTTCTGTTTGTGTTGTTTTCTCAAGTTTGATTCAAAGATTCATTACCATCTATTGCTTCTTTATATATTTATTTATTCTCTTTCATCAGTTCATTTCAAAGTTTTACTTTTTGGTTAATTTGTGTGTGATCTATAGAGGAGATTAGTGTTGTAATCTTGGATCGTAACCAGGATAAGAGATTAGGGTTAGAGATGGAAGAGAGGTGAGGTGAAGAGAATAGGGGAAAGAGGAGAAATCGTGTAGAGCTTAGAATAGCCTACACGATTTCACCCAATATATATATTAAGTGAAGTTTTACAATATTACAAAGGCCCCCTGTAGAATATAAGATATTACAAGTAGGTCCCTGACAACACTCCCCCTCAAGCTGGTGCGAAGATATCTATCATGCCCAGCTTGGATAACAGGTGCTCTAAGATCCCTTTAGTAACACCTTTAGTTAACACATCTGCAACTTGATCAGCAGTATGGACATACGGTGTGCAAATAAGTCCCTGACCAAGCTTCTCTTTGATGAAGTGGCGGTCTACCTCAATGTGCTTTGTCCTGTCGTGTTGAACTGGATTATGAGCAATGCTGATGGCTGCTTTATTGTCACAATACAGCTGCATAGACCCTTTGACAGGATATCCGAGCTCACTGAGCATAGTCTTCAACCATAGAAGCTCACATACACCATGAGCCATAGAACGGTACTCTGCTTCGGCACTGGAGCGGGCGACAACTGGTTGCTTTTTGCTGCGCCAAGACACCAGATTACCCCCCACATACGTACAGTACCCTGATGTGGAACGTCTGTCAGTGACTGAACCTGCCCAGTCAGCGTCTGTATAAGCTTCAACTCGCAGGTGTCCATTCTTACTAAACAGGATACCCTTCCCTGGAGCCCCCTTAAGATAGCGTAACACTCGGTGTGCTGCTTCAAGATGTGGAGAGCGAGGGGCATGCATGAACTGACTGATGACACTGACTGCATATGCAATATCTGGTCGTGTCAGCGAAAGGTAGATGAGACGCCCAACAAGTCTCTGGAACTGGCCTGTATCAGCAATGGGATCCCCATCAACAAGATTCAGCCGATGTTGCTGCTCTATAGGCGTATCGGCTGGTTTAACTCCCAAGTTTCCTGACTCTCGAAGGAGATCAAGTACATACTTTCTTTGTGAGATGAACACACCCTGCTTTGACCTAGCAACCTCAATGCCCAGAAAGTATCTCAAGGTTCCCAGATCCTTGATTTCGAACTCTGTGCCGAGGTATTTTTTCAATCTACAAACCTCATCTGGGTCATCTCCTGTGACCACGATATCATCCACATACACAATAAGAGCAGTAAGACAACCTTGACTTCTCTTAATGAAAAGAGTGTGGTCCGCCTGACTCTGCGAGTAGCCAATCTTCTTGACTGCGGAACTGAACCTCTCGAACCAAGCCCTTGGTGACTGTTTAAGCCCATACAAGGCTTTCTTCAGTCTGCACACAAGTTCCTTACTCCCAGTCGGACTGAACCCCGGAGGACCTGTCATGTAGACCTCTTCCTCTAGATCAGCATGGAGGAAGGCATTCTTGACATCCAACTGGTGGAGGGGCCAAGAAAAATTTGCCGCTAGAGATAACAGAACTCGAACTGAGTTCATCTTGGCCACAGGAGCAAACGTCTCTTGGTAGTCAATTCCATAAGTCTGTGTGTACCCTTTTGCAACGAGACGGGCCTTGTACCTGTCGATGCTTCCATCCGCTTTGTATTTCACTGTATATACCCACTTGCACCTCACGGGTTTCTTTCCTCTAGGCAATGGAACCAAATCCCAAGTACCATTCTTTTCTAGAGCTGCCATCTCCTTTAGCATGGCTGCTTTCCACTGAGGCTGGCTAAGGGCATCTGAGACACCGGATGGCAGAGCGACACTGGATAGGGAAGTAGCAAATGCCCTGTAGGATGGTGAGAGCTGCTGATAGGAAACAAAGTGAGAGATAGGGTGCTTGGTAACACAGTTCCGAACACCCTCCCGATGAGCAATAAGTACATCAATGTCTATGGGAAGGATAGTAGAAGGAGCAACAGACATATCATCATGAGGATCACTGAGGACACGATTACCTGGATCGAGTTGGATTTCCTGGCAGTGAGCTTGGATGGTGGACTATTTCTCTTTTTGACGTCGTCTGGCATATGTCTTCAGCTGCGGATCCTGTGGCACAGTGTCAGTAGGAGATAAGGACAAGGGTACAGGAGACTCATCAGGCAAATCAAGGGGTACTGGTTGAGGAATCTCCCCCTGTGGAGGTATCGGACTCTCGTCAATACTCCCAAGCTCCCCCTGAAGAGAAGTCCGATCAACTGAGAAGAAGGGAAGACTCTCAAAAAAGGTAACATCTAGAGAAACAAACCGACGACGGGTAGAGGGATGAAAACACCGATATCCCTTCTGAGTGGACGAATAGCCAAGGAACACACATCGAACGGCTTTCGGATCTAACTTGTCCTTCCTGTGATGGGCGTGAACATAGCAAACACAACCAAAGACCTTAGGTGGAATGGAGAACACAGGACAGAAAGGAAACAGGAGTGAAAGGGGAGACTTCGACCCCAAGACACGAGAAGGCATCCGATTTATCAAGTAGGATGCCGTCAACACAGCGTCAGCCCAATAACCCTTGGGTACCCGAGTACCAAGAAGAAGTGCCTTAGCAACCTCCAGGACATGGCGATGCTTTCGCTCAGCGGTCCCATTCTGTTGAGGTGTATCGGCACATGAAGTCTGATGAAGAATTCCATGCTCTTCAAAGTAGGAGGCAAGGCCACTGTACATGTATTCCCCCCCATTGTCAGTGCGTAGGACTTTTAGGGTAGTGCCCAATTGATTGCACACCATTTTATGGAAGGTCTAAAAGATAGTATGCACCTCATTTTTTGATTTCATAAGGTAGATCCAAGTGTAACGACTATAGTCGTCCACAAAAACCACAAAGTAGCGAAAACCAAAGATAGAAGTAGTGGGATTGGGTCCCCAAACATCAGAGTGCACAAGCTGTAAAGGAAACGTATTTTTTTTATTACTGGTCGGAAAAGACACCCGACATTGTTTTGCAAGTACACAAGTTTCACAGTTGAACTCAAAAAATGGAATAGACGCAAACTGAGGTAACAGACTCTTCATGACTGAAAGCGGTAAATGACCTAGCCTGTTATGCCATCGCATTAACAGGTCTTTATTAACGCTAGAACTACTGACATTGGCACTAGACTGATGTGCAACAGAATATGAAGTCGGCTGGCTATCGAGCAGGTACAATCCACCATCCTCACGACCACTGCCAATCATCCGCCTCGTCTCCAAGTCCTGAAAAACACAGTGAGTAGGAAAAAAGGTAACACTGCAGTTTAGGCTCTTAGTAAGATGACTAACAGAAAGCAGGTTAGTGGTGAATTTAGGAACATGAAGTACAGAGGATAAAGACAAAGTAGGTGTGGCAGAGATAGTGCCCTTCCCTGAGATAGAGGAGAAGGTGCCATCGGCCACGCGGACCTTGTCCTTACCTGAGTAGATATTATAGGTGGAGAAAAGGGATGGCATACCAGTCATATGATCGGAGGCACCAAAGTCAATGATCCAGGAAGGACCAATGGGTGCCGTAGACACATGGTGGGCTGAATGGGATGTACCTGTCTGAGCAAAGGATGATGTAGGTGGAGAAGGGCCATCAAGCTGAGTAAATAATTGTCGAAGCCTGTCAATGTCCATGCTAGAGAAGGTGTTTGACTGCCCAGAGGAAGGGGTCACATCAGAGGAATCTTGGCTGGTGGCATGAGCGGCTGAGGTTCCATGTTTGCTACCAGAGGGCTTCTTTGAGGAGCCTTGCTTCCCCCCAGAGAACTGTGCAGGACGACCATGAAGACTCCAGCAGGTCTCCCGAGTGTGGCGACGCTTGCCACAGTGATCACATTTGAGTCGATCACGATCATCAAGATCCCCATCCTTCTTGGATGTGGGTTTGCTCAATTTCTGAGTGGCCAAGGCAGACTTCTCAGATAAAGGAACATCAGCATCTGTCTTAGAGCTCATGGCTCTCCTCCTGCTGTCCTCACTCTGGATGTAGTAGTAGACCTGTGCAATGGTCGACGGCGGTGGATCTCTGCCCAAGATGTTGGCTCGAACCTGCTCATAGCTCTGGTTCAAGCCGCCAAGAAACTCGAATATGCGTCCGCGCACAATCATCTTTCGGAACTCCGTAGCATCCTTGGTACATGCAGGGGTGTAAGTCTGGTAGTGATCTACCTCTTCCCACTTGCTGCGTAACGCAGCGTAGTATGATCCCAAAGGAAAATCGCCTTGCTTCAGATGTGCTATCTCCTGCTGAAGTTCATACATCCTAGCAAAATTTCCATCTTAGGAGTAGGTCTGAGATGCAGTGTCCCATATATCCTTGGCAGTCGGGAGAAAAAAGAAGCCTGTGCTGATCGATGGATGCATGGAATGAAGCAGCCATGACATGACCATCGAGTTTTCCGCTTCCCACTTCTCAAACGTGGCATCGGAGGAATCAGGTGCAGTGATGCGTCCAGTGATATAGCCGGCTTTGCCTCGTCCGGTGATGTACATCTTGGCAGATTGAGACCATGCGAGGTAGTTGGTCCCGTCGAGTTTCACTGTAGTGATCTGTAGGCCCGGGCTGTGATCACCATGACTTCCCAGACTAGGTGGGGCAACAATGATCTCTGACTTGGCAGAAGATGACTCCTCAGATGTACTCATGGTAGTAGATAAGACTTTTCTGATAAGAAATCACCCAAACTGCTGCTGTGAAGGTGCAAATCACCTTATTTTTTATTTTTAAAGCCTCCTGCTCGCGTTGCTCGCAGGATTCAGACCTTTTCGGAACAACTCCTTTATAGATTTTCTATTGGAGAAAAAAACTACTCGCGGGAAACTTGTGAATGGTTCCGATGACCTAAAAAGGTTCCTGGATAGGTGCGGTAGCATTAGGGAGAGGTTCCGGGCTCCTCTGAGACCTGCAGCTATGTCCAGAGGGTCTTCTCTGACCTTTTGGAATGGGCGGTTAGGCTTGGTGGCTCTTTTCCAGCCTTCTGGAGTGGGCGGCTATGCCTGATAGCTCTTCTCCAGGCTTCTGGAGTGGGCGGCTAGGCCTGGGAGAACTTCTCCAACCTTTTGGAGTGGGCGGCTAGGGTTTCAGACTCTTCTAAAGCCTGCGGCTATCCATGGGAGATGATCTCCTTCTTTGGAAAGCCCTTCGCATCGAATTTCGCAATCCCTAGGGTTCTTCAGACCTCTAGGATTGATGTAGGATATTTAACCAATACTCCCCAAAAGCCGCGACTGTTGGTAGCGTGAGATTAAATTCCTTTATCTCATAGGATCTATCTAGGTTCTCGGTTGACACGACCCCTCGTGGGCCCATATCACACAGGCCACCTCCTCGTGGGCCCATATCACACAAGCCACCCCACCCCGAGTGTGCTCCATATTACACAGGTTGCCCCACTCGGTCCCGGTGTGAAAATGCCCCTGCATTAATCACCCCCGGTGAGGAGACTCGAACACGAGACCTCCCGCTCTGATACCATGTTGTAATCTTGGATCGTAACCAGGATAAGAGATTAGGGTTAGAGATGGAAGAGAGGTGAGGTGAAGAGAATAGGGGAAAGAGGAGAAATCGTGTAGAGCTTAGAATAGCCTACACGATTTCACCCAATATATATATTAAGTGAAGTTTTACAATATTACAAAGGCCCCCTGTAGAATATAAGATATTACAAGTAGGTCCCTGACAACAATTAGACGTTCATGAAATACTCTATTGATTTAATAAATAATTGCAGTGTTAATGATCCTTCAATAGCTTTTGCATATTCATTTACTTACTTTGAGGGTGTGGGGGGACAATGGAAACTGATGGGGGGACAGGGCTGTTCCAGTGAGCAAATGGCAAAGTATCCAGGCTACTCATTACTCTGGTATTCTCCTTTGTTTTGAACGCCTTTTAGTATTGAAACAGAGAACCGACGAAACCAGTTGCTGTTCCTCTCTTGCTTACACCATTCGAGGTGGTAAGCATGTACAACATCTTCTTGGACAGTCACTCTATCACTGCTAGAGTGATAAATGGGTGAAGAATCGGAGGCTGCTTAAGTGTTTCCTTTTCAGTTAATCACTAGGGTTTTGGGGAAATTTTGAGGATTCATCAATGGGTTACCAATTTTCTAATTAATGCACCAGGTTTTTGGTATGTTTACTAATACCCTTTTTTTCTTATTTAGTTAAAGGCTATGATCTATGTAACAACGACACAGCACTTCTAGGGTCTTTTTCCTGTCAACGTGTATCAATACGAATACATGTATTGACACCTCCTAACTTCTACCACACATCTTGACATGTACGACAGTGTCACCTTTTACTTCAATGTCTTTCTTTTGCATAAATGATTTCAAAAAGAGGGCTCGTATATTGTATCCTCCATGCACTAGTTTAAGTTGTTGAACACAGCTATAGTTGTTTGATACTATGGTAGTCTTCCCTCTTATACACTTATATTTATCAAGTTATTGGATACCTCTATGTGGTCGATGGCACAAATCTTATTCCTCCGTTCAAATTTATATAAAGCCATGTATTTTAGCCAAGGAGAGTGTCGTCAAATTTGTTCTTAATACCTCAATCCCTACTTTTTGGCCTTTCCCTTGTCCTTTTAGAACCTTTAACCTACACATTCCTTCTCGTGAGTGATCTGATCGTTCTTCTTTGTACATGAGTAAACCATCTCAATTGATGCTACCTTATTTTATCACCTATTGGGGCTACTCCTATATTTTCACAAAGGCGTTCTTACCACTTATCCATCTCAACATCCTCATCTCAACTACGCTAATTTATGAACATGTTTCTTGGTTGCCCAACATTCTGCTTCAAAAAGCATAACTAATCTTATTGTCTTGTAACTTTTTTCATTTTTAGTTTGATTCTCTAGAAGCTCATCTCCACTTTAGCCACCCACTCTAATTCTATGGGCAACATCCCCTTCAGTGACTCGGTCTCTCCCATAGGGGCAACTGAAGGTTCAATCAATGCTTTAACATCTTTAGGTTGTGTATAAATACATAATTAGTTATTGCAGATATTATTAGATCAAGCTTTTTAGTTTGGTATTCTGCAGATGAGCCTTCTTTTTGAATAGTTTGAAGTTGGCCTGGGAGATACAATAAATGGTTAAAGATTTAGCTTAAGTGCCTTTATTACAGCTGTGTGTTTTGGTTTTTTTTTGTTTATCATATATACCACACAATTATACACTTTCATTTTACATATTACTTGCAGCACATTAGTTAAATATGGCGATGGTTAGTCATAATGATGAAGTTCTTGTTTTGGATACACAAACATCAGAAGTTAAATCTAGACATGCAAGAAGTGGCACCATTCAAGTTTGGAATGATTTCTTAAAGCTTCCTTTAAATGAAGATGATAAATAAAGGGCCAACTGCAAACATTGTGGCCAAGCATATAATGTTTATACTAGCTATGGAACCACAAACTTAAGGTGTATTGCCTTGCAACTGCAAACTTAAGGTGTACTTCCATCTCAATCCTCAACAAGTGGGGCTATAACACTTTGATCAAGTTACAAATTTGACCAAGATCTTTAGCGTGAAGCAATGGAAATGACAATTGTTCAGCATGAACATCCCTTCCAATTTGTTGAGAATGATGGCGTAGTGCACAATGTTCTTAACCAGGTGTCAAGAACATCATGGATAATAGGTACATTTACGACGTATTGATAGGTACATCACATCACTAATTTTACTCCTTGATGTGTTTATTGCCCTGTAACGTGTATGCTTGCTTATATTTAACATATCATAGCATTAAACAAGTTTACCTAATTTAACATTTTAGTGTATTGTAGAATATCTTACCGTATCTTAGAACAAAAATGAGGTTCTTTGGGTTATAGAAGGTAGTATTACTGCACCAAACATCAAATTTTCAGCTTACCTAAGCATTAGACATAGTATGGTGTGATGTATCTTAGTGTATTTTTGTGCATCTTAGGTTTCGGTGAACTATGGTTGTAGAGGTCGTTTAATTGCTTTAAACACATTTTTGTAGGTTTGTTCATGCATTGAAACCAATGTCTTGGCTTTGTATCAAAACATACTACTTTGTCTCAATCTTGTCCATTGTTTTTTCCATTGTCTCCCCTTTTTATCATACCGTCTCGCAATACGTCTCCATTTTTTAACTTACCAAGACATACCTCGAGACTGAGATTCTAAACCATTGATGAAGGTAGTGGAATTTCCTTATACAAAACTGTATGCTAGCAATGCAGTACATGTATCAAGCTTGTTTGTGAGAAGCTTTGTGCACTCTTTAGTGAATATGAATCGCTTTTCTACAGCCTGTGTGGGAGCACCCAATCTGCCAGCTCAACTGCGTAGTTAAATGTTTTTTAATTATTTAAGTAAAAAATTTAAAAATTATATCTAATTAGGAAAAATGATATAATAGTAGTAGAAATATAGTAGATATCATGGCCAATGGGTTAATAACACTTCGAATCAGAATTTTATAGTTGAATATAATTTTCATAAAAAAAAAAACTAAAAATTTAGACTTCAAGCTCCATAGCATCCTAAATCTCTGTGGTTATGACCTCCTTGAGTAATCTTAGTATGTTTTCACATTTACTTACACAACATACCTACAAAATATTAATATGTATGTATGTATTGTAAAACAGAATATATTGGATTATGTTGGATTAAGAATGAGGATTACATGACTAGGGACCCTTTATATAAGAAGGGACAAAGAGAGAAATTACATAGTTCTCCAATGTGGGACTAAAGGTCCTAACACTAATACTAACACTAATATATATTCCAACACCGCCCCTCAAGCTGGACATGCATGTCCAGCTTGTTACAAACACTATCACGCCACCATAATACATGCATCTTCAATATCTTCAACAGCCTCCCTCAATCTTATGGGGATGATCTTCATGAGATTGCCCAAAGAACGTCTTGACATCCGATGCTTGCTGATGTAGAGAAGGTAGAAGCTCCAGCTTTGAACCATCAATCACAAACCACTCCCAAACAACACATACAACATCGTAAAAACTTCAACCACGATCTAGGAACATAGCACAACTACGAACTAGGAACACTACTAGAACATCAACAACACAATGCCTCTAGTATTACACAACACTACGGCACAACAAAGCCTCGGTGCTACACCGGCCGGCCACAACACAACAAAGCCTCAGAACTACATAGTCGGGCACAACAATGTCACATAGATCGGTCTAAAGCTCTTAGAGGCATACACAAAAGGGTTTGGGGTAAAGATGAGCAAGAACTAACTACACTTGTATGAAAAGACCTAAGCAAGTTGGGCCAACAAACAAGACATGGGGTTTGGGGAGGCAAATAATCAAACAATTTGTGTGAGTTATACCAACACATAGACTAAACAAGAACACTCTTAGACACAAAAAGAAACACATAACGAAGACAAAAGGTGCTACACCATGTGTCCCTTCCATGAGATTTTTTGTGATTTTTTTGGAATTTTTTCGGATTTTGGCATTTTTTCGGATTTTTAAGGGGATATTACATAAACATGAAAAGAAAAGGAAAAGAAAATACTTTCAGGAAAAGAAATGAAAAAGAAATACTTCTGTTGTTTTTGTGTTGTTGAATGATCCAGTCGGGTCCAGGTATGATCCAATTCAGGTCCGGTCTGATCCCGGTTCAGGTCCAGTCCGATTTGGATCCGTCCCGCTCCCAGATCGGTCCAACCAGTCCCGGATCAGCTACTATCCGCTGGGGGAGCGGCTAGGGATCAGCTGGCTGGGCGCGACTCGGTCCGTGGCTTGCACGGTTGCTGCTGCACTTGGAACAGCTTGGAGGACACGGCTGAACATGGCTTGCTGGTTCGGCTTGGTCATCAGCTGGCTCACCAAACTCTAGTATGATGTTGCTCGGAGTACAAAGAACACATCCTTACGGTTTCCCTCACTCGACGCGGCCAAAGTTGGCCAGAATACGATAAAAAAAACACAGAATGTTGTAACGCCGAACACCACAGTCGAACCAACTTCAACGGAGCATTTTGGGCTCAACAGGCCTCAATTGGCCACAAAACTTGAGGTGGACTATCATTGGAGCCGAGTGAAGATGGTGGTAGACTCACGATCGCCGGAGACGGACGGAATCCGTCAAAACACTATTAACTACATTATTCCGGTACAACTTAAGCAAATGCATAATACAACAAACTCCTAACTTTGGTGGCTAGGGTTTTGGTCAAAAAACCTATGGCTTGATCAAAACCCTAGCCAACTAGAGGATAAACACAAGGAATTTCAAAACGGCAAATGAAACAAGGACGAATCAACAAAACATTAAAAAGGAAGAAACAAGGAAGGAGGATGGACTAGGGTTTCCTTTACAGGATCATAGGCTTTGATACCATGTTGTAAAACGAAATATATTGCATTCTGTTGGATTAAGACTGAAGATTACATGACTAGGGTCCCTTTATATAAGAAGGGACAAAGAAATTACGTAGTTGTCCAATGTGGGACTAAAGGTCCTAATACTAATAATAATACTAATATATATTCCAACAGTACGTGCATCAGCATGTACTGCATGCAATTTATCTTGCTTTTCTTATTCCAAATGGTTTGATGCAGAACGACGATTCGATATGCACAAGTCTTGACGAATCCATGTCAATCAACTAAAACATTACAAGAAAGCTCAACCAAAGAGGGAACACTCTCATCTCTAAACTCAAAATTCCATTAATCAAATCAACTCTACATTAAAATCGTTGAAAACCAACCTACTGATATTAGCTTAAAAGTGCTTATTTTAAGCCATTATCCTTTTATCATTATCGCACTCTTCTACGTAAATCTTCCCTATTTATCCATTTTTCTACGTAAGAGTCTCTTCCATTGCGTAGAACACACTTTTCTGGACGAAATGATATATTTGCATGCATTAAACACATTTCTGGAAGTCTAGATATGAAGTCATTTTGATTAAGTCTCATTACGCGCTTTTCTCTCGCAGGAAATCCGATCTGGCGATTCTCGAGACTTGCGGGCCCACGATCAACCATAGAAGCCTAATATCAAAGCTTAAAGAGCCAGTAAGCTATGACAAAAAGATACAGGCCAAGTACGGGTCAAGTCAGAGGATCGTAGAGCTAGACCAAGAATCGAAAGAGAGGAAAACGTGAAGACCAAGAGAAGTACCAAAGTGATTCAAAGCCGCACCAATGACATAAAATGACGGTTTACGTTATTGGTAAAGCCGATTGAAGACTACGTTCATGACCCTCCACAAGCTCTTCTCTCTCTATTTTCTATTATTTTCTCTCCTCTCACCATTACTCTAACCAACCTACGGCCATGGTCGATCACCACCATCCTAACTCTCCCATCCCTCAATTCAACCGTCTGATCATCATCCGATCACCTTCCCATCGTCTGATCATCCATCTCAATCATCTGATCTCACAATCAGACGTCATTACCCACTCTATCACCTACAACCACTTGATCCTTTCCCCATTCATCCCACAACCATTGATCCGACCCTAGTGGCCATCTCACCAACCCTAAATCCCTAGCCTACCATCTTCCCCCTCATTCATTAAAGATCTAATGGCCCGCAATTCTCACAACCTAAATCAATGACCCGCTCACTCATGGCCGCTCCCGTGTGACCCATGGCCTCATGGCCAACACACCCTAACCCAAAATCTAACGGCCACGGTCTCTCCCCCTTGCAAAACTAAAAATAAATAAATAAATAAATAATAAAAGAAAAATAATAACAAAAGAGAGAGAAAACCTCTCACGTGAAAGGAACAAGTCCTCCCTTATCCCTCTCTTCTCTCTCCTAAACAACCCTCTCTTACCCTCGTGGACTCTCTCACACGTAGACTCTCCCTCCTAACCCTAGGTATATAACCTAGCTACCTCTCTTTCCCTCATTCGCTCTCCCATCTCCCTCTCCTCTCACTCTCTCAAGTCCCCCATCTAACACTCACAGAACCCTCTCTCCCATCTCTCAAGAGAACTCTCTCTCTAGTTGGAAAACGTTTGAGGAGCCCTCCTCCTCCCAAAGCAACACCACGTGGCTCTTCCCCTTCCTCCACCTTACTGCTAGTTCACGGCCTGCAAGAGTGCAGGCCATGATCTTTACTGCTATCCCTCCATGGTCTGCAGGTTCACCCCCTCATGCCGCACCATCGTCTTCACGGCTTCTCCAAGTCGTGAACCCAGCAACCCTGCAACCTCCAACAGCCAGATTGCTCCACTCCCACCTGCAACAACCTTCCACAGGTTGAACACCACCAGCCGTTTCACAATCAAGCCTGCACTCGATCCGGTGATCTTCGTGGAGCCCCTCTAGAACCTGAAACTCCTCACAATTTGGTCGTGAAACCACCATCGTGGTCGGCTCTTGACCTACAACTCAGGGCACCGCTCCCTTCCTTCTTCTCCTTATCCACGGTTCCAGATCTTCACCACCATCTTGGCCAGCGTTTCCTCCATCTGCCCCTTCACCATGAAGCACCCACACGTGCTCCTGCCTCCTCCTCTCCACAAACCTTCATCGCCCATCTAACCATGGCTTGCTCCTGGCCGTGCACTAACCTACAACTCATCGTGGGTTCTTTCCCCACAACCGGACGTCCACACAAGTGAGCACCTCACCCTTCTTGGTCATGCCTCTCCACGACCAACCACCTATGCATCACCACAGTCCGTGGAGATCACCCGTCTCCACCAACCGCGTGCTGCACTAGCAAGCCCTCACGGCTTCGCGTTCTCCCTTCGGGCTCAACAGCATCTCCTTCCACTGGCTGCAAGCTATCCCCTCTCAATCACCGTTGCTGCTAGTGCAAGAAGTCCATAGCATCTCCCTCTTCTCCTTGAGACGCTGCTACCATACCCTGCCAAAGAGAGCACACCTGCAACACCATTCCAGCAGGTCTCCTCTCCAAAGAACCAGTGTCATCCTCGCTCCCTCAACATGCAAGTACTCCAACCTGAACGTTGCTGGTTCTCTTCTACCGGTGTGCCACATGCTGCCCTCCATCTCAAGCCAGCATCCTTACACATCCGAACCCGAGCTCTTCACCTCCCAGGGTCTCTTGACCGTGAGCCCACCTCTCTCTCATGGCCGATCCACTTTTTCATGGCCAACACCTCCGGCCACCACTTGGCCAAATCACCATTCTCATTGTCGGCCGATCCCGAACAATGGTAAGTTCCTCTAAGGTACTTTCTCTCTCTTCTTTTCTCTTTCTCTCTACTTTCCTAGTTTCTATCTCTAGAAACATGTTCTCTCTCTAGGGTTCATATTTTCTTTATCTTACTTTCTCTCTTGAAATTACAACCGGTTCGTTCTCTTTAATCCAATATACCTAGAAGGGGGAGTTGATTAGATATTTAAAATTAATTATAACTATACAGTTTTACTGGTCTATGGTAGGGGAACAAAATTGCATGTCTTAGTTGTTTGATATAAGATCATCACAACTGACTCAAATCGAATATACCTCCGTAGTATATTTTCTTTTCGTCGTTTGGTCTAATCAAGATAAATAGCGGAAAACAAACAAACAATCATACAAGACGAGATTTTTACGTAGAAACCTTAGCCAAGGAAAAACCACAGGACCACGTCCAGAAAGAAAGTATCACTAACTGAAAAGTTAAACGAAACAAAGGTTACCTACGCAGCACCATTGCAAATACAGCTTCCAACCTTAGCCAAGGCCTACTGCCGATGCGTCCACGTCCTCTGAATCAACGCTACGAATCCACGCGCGCCCTTCCAGCTAAGAAGCCTTGTCCGCTTGTTCAGTTTAGTACACCCCAAACTTACCGTCGATCGGTTGCTCCAATCTTAATTCTCAACACTCCCGCCTTTGCCGAAGGTGAAGGATTCAGTACATCCTGAACCCTAGGTTACTCAATGGTGTTGAGTCACACTGGTACTCTCAGGCTACTAGGTCGAATATCTAAATGGAAGACCTAAGCTGAGTAATGGATCAAGCACTTGGCTTTGATCAAGAAGATGAACAAGCTCACAAGATATTAATGAGAAAACAAGCTACTTGCTCTTCGAATGGACAGTCTAATAAATAAGCATTTTCTTCTCTCTCTTGAAATATTGTCACTCTGTGTGTGTTTAGAGAAGGTATAGAAGGGTTGTATTTATAGAATTCGTGACCCTTAGTCTTGTAGAACGTGGGAGAGTGGAACCTAGAATTTCGGATCTGAGAAAAACTCAAATCGTGCTAAGTCCAATCGATTATACTCTAGGTCCAATCAATTGGGCTATGTCCAATCGATTGGGTTTAGTGTCCAATAGATTGGCCTCAAATGAGTTTCTATCCTGAAGGCTCCAATCGATTTTACAGAAGTTTCCAATCGATTGGCCTCAAATAAGTTTCTATCCCGAAGGCTCCAATCAATTTTACAAAGGTCTGCAATCGATTGGACTCTAATCATGTTCTATCTCGTAGACTCCAATCAATTTTACAGATGTGTCCAATCGATTGGGCTTTAATTATGTTCTGCCACGTAGCCTCCAATCGATTTTACAGAGGTCTCCAATCGATTGGACTTTATCATGTTCTGCCTCGTAGCTTCCAATCGATTTTTTAGAGTCCTCCAATCGATTGTGCTATGTCCAATCGATTGGAACTTGTCCAATCGATCGGACTCTCCCAAAAGTCAATATCTTTGACTAAGACTCGGGTCTGTCCAATGACTAGGTTTGACCATTATATTTTATTCATTTTAAACCTATTCCTATGGCCACTAAGTCACTTACCTTCCTAAGCGAGCGTACACGATCTATAACCGACAAATGGGCAGTTACTCAAATGACTTATGTCGTCAACCGTCTGATTCTTGTTGTCTCTGTCTTCTAGTCATCACGTAGTCGGCGAAGTATGCGTACAACATCTTCACACTACACTGGTGCTCATAGGAACGGTTACAAAAATGTTTTTATGTCAAACGGAATCTTTGCCAAATTGAATATGAAAATATTCCTTACATCTCTCTACCCTCATTTTCTCTCTCTGGAGATCTTTCCTCTCTCTAGAGTTAGATTTCTCTCTCTAAGCTATTTTCTCTCTCTAAACCTTCTCTTACTTTCTCTCTCTACAGTCTCTCTCTGCTTCTCACGATTGAGCGACATTCCATGAAATTTGGTCGATCTGTTCTTGATCAGAAGCACATTTGCTCTAAAGATCATGGGATGTTCTCTCTCAAAATCCTTCTCTCGATTGAAAGCATTCATCGAAATCTTGGACGATCGCCTTCTTGATCGGTAGTGCCCTTAGCTCCAAGATCTCTATGAATGTTTCTTTCTCTACCCCTTCTTCTCTCAACCCCTTTACATGTTTTCTAGAATAGATTTATCTGCTTTCTTTATTTCTGTTATTTCAGTTCATGTAAGCAACACTTTGATTAATGCAATTTGATTTCGATTAGTTTAGTGTTCTCTGGATCTCATTTTAAAGATGTTTTAAATCGACTCGCCCTTCTCATCTCTCCCACCATTCTCATTTTTTTTGTATATTATTTGTCGGTTTTAATTCATTATTGCACTAACACTCCTGAGTGCAGATCGACATCCGACACAAACCACTGTACAAGCCTGTATTTTTGCAGGAATTAAAAGTGAACCGGATTCTACAAATTTTGTTGATCATAGGGTTTCCGTACACAACGACACAGAAAAACCCTACTTTCGCCTACCTTTCTACAAAATTTAAAACTCTAAAAGATAAAACTAATTTAATCCTACTTCAATCCGTAAACAAAATAAAGTCCAAATACAATGAGTATTATTTACTAATTTCCTAATTGTAATCAAACTCAAAAATAATCTGTCCTACTACAATTCAACTATTTCTAATCTCATCTAAATTCTAGAATCATTTTTTTATAAGTGTGTATGTATCATTAAAAAGGGGGGAACCTCGAAGAAAAACAATCTCTAAAGAACTAACTCCTTCAAGGAAGAGGAAGTTCCCCTAATAAGTCATCCCATCGATATCCAAATGACTCAAAAAAGCATCCTCTGAAGAGAGGAGAAACGGAAGACCAAAGATACAGAAGAGCTTTCACATCCAAGACCACCTTGTGATGTCCTTCCTCTTTGTCTTCAAAAATTCTTCTATTACTTTCCTTCCATCTAAATAGTAGAATCATAATCCATAAAACAATTAATAAAATCACTATTCCTAAATCATCTATGCTTGATGGGGTCTCCTTGTAGCACTCTTCTTTTTTCTCCTGTAGATAAACTTCTTCTGTTGAAAGGTCTGATTCAATGTGACACGAGTGCATCATAGCAAGGATGCTCCTGCATCAATTCCGCCGTGTTTGAAAGAACTCAACCGCGAGTTTAGGCAATTCCGGTTTTGCCTCCTCAGAATTGTACCTTTGTTCTTGATGAAATTAGATGGTTGTACACTGAGGCACGATTGCTGAAGTCAATGATTTTCTTCCATCTTCTTTTCCACAATATAATGAACGAAATGATGTTACATAAGACGGAGTCACTACGGTTGGGTTGTCCACAGCAACTGTTTGATGTTCCATATCTGCCTTCTTGTTGTAGCTTGGCACATTTCAATAGATTTGCCTTCTTTGATCTGCTTTCAATCTTCATTTTCAGCCGGCTTTTTGGCAAGAGGACGTCTCATTAAACGAATTTTACATCTATCCTTCCAAACAATATAGGCATGCACGCTAGGATCATATCTGGCACCTCTTTCTTGAATCTGTGCTTTACCCAAAAGAATGTGGCATTGCTTCATAGGGGTAGCCACACATTCCCAATATTCTGGCCCAAAATTGAACCGCTAATTCCTCCATATGGACTTGGCAATGCAACTCTTGATTCAACTAACTTCTTAGCCACATCCAAAAATACAATTTTCAGTGCTATGTGGATTGATCTAAAGTATAGAAATCTTTTCTCCAACTTGGCATCATATTCTAAACTCCATTTTTTTAAACAAACCTTAAAATCTCAGTTGAGTGTTTGCACGACTGATCGAATAGCATTCAGGCGGCCTTAATAGGCAGTAATGACAATTTTTCCTCACATTTATAGATGATGAATGGCGAGAAGTAGCAGTGATTTGATGGAACTTGCAACGATGACACGATCAGCGATTGAAGCAATGTATGGCTCTAATCGACTGCAGCAATGGAGTGGAAAAAATGGTATCAACAATTAGAATAAAGTGGTAAAGACAATAATGAGCCGACAATGATTATGATGCATGGCAATGTGTGGATCAGAAACAATGATGACAATGAACGAAGCGGGATGAAGACAACGGTCAATGAACGGTGATGATAGTAAGATTTCTCACTACGAAATTTCTTACATAATGGCGGTTCACATCTGACAATTGAACAATATCAGAAGCAATGAACTTGCTCTAATATGGATGATGTATCGATTTGCACAAGTCTCAACGAATCCACGTTGGTCGGCTAAAACCATACATCAAGGCTCAACCAAAGAGAGAGGACTCTTGACACAAAACTTGTTTTTCCACTAATCAAATTAACTCTACCTTCACAACAATTACAAAATAAATTCTAAATACAATGAATATAATTTACTAATTGTAATCAAACTCAAAACAAAACTATCCTAATACAGTTCAAATATTTCGTAATCTCATCTAAATTCTAGAACCAAAATCCAACTAAGATTAAAAAATTAATAAAATAAATTTAATTTAAATCAGCAATGCTTGATGGAGTCTCCTTGTAGCACTCTACTTTCTCCTCTTGTAGGTCCACCTCTTTTGTTGAGAGGTCTGATTCAGTGTCACAAGGGTGCATCATAGCATGAATGCTCCTGCATCATGGCTGTTTATGGTAATATAATGACTTTTGATTGTGTTTATCTATGCATCTTTCCTATGGCTTTTTCATAATGTTTCACAGTTCCCAAAAGATTTTCAATGTTTTAAACTTCCACAACATGTTTCCTACCCAATCCTATACTGACGACATTTTAAATCTTGCTGTCAAGTGAACTCGATCCATACCGACTATGTCCTCCTAATCCACAAAAGGGAGACCTTTCCAGATATTCTTCACATACACAGCGGTCAATTTGAATGTTTCACAACAATCTGAAGTAAAGCAAGAGATTGAAGCAAAACAATTATAATTCCAAATTTCCAACTAATAGAATTCAGAAATTAAGCAACTTCTAGAATCAACTTCAAAAGATCACAATGTAATTATCTGGAACAGCAGAAAAAGGCTTTCCATTAGAAATCGTTATGCTTATTCTTTATCTTAAAAGATAGATAAGCCTGAACACAACTTGTTCTTTTTCATTCTTTCATACCCGTTACAGAACATGTATCACATGTATGGCATAGATATTATAGGTTACATACAGGTTATATTTTTTACTTGTTACAGGAGTATAAGTATTTGTACCATTTAAATATTTTAAAGCCTTAACGGATTGATACAGTTGGGTCGTCTGAATTGATATACAAGACCTACAACCAACAAATCAGTTGTCATTCTACTAAAGTTACATATAACCTCATGTGTACTAACTACTAAGTTTGGCATCACCTCCAACTCAACCTTTTCTCTTCTGAGATATGCTTCTGTCTTTCCCTTTCTCAAGCAATGAAAGATGGAGGGAAATTGTTGTCTTGAGCTTGGAGCCTTGAGTGACTACGAACAATTATCTTTTAAAAGAGAGATTGAGATAACTGGTTTGAGACCAGAATGTGAGAGGATCTAACTTCTATTATGGTGTTTCACGTGCTGCATGTACTAAATGTTTGGCATAATCAAACCCCCGTTGTTGCATTCAAGCCAAGTGCAAGCTTCAACCAGTAACAAGTATCAGTGTAGTCAAAGCTTCACCTAGGAGCCACTTTAGCACCTAAGAAAGACCTGGGCAAGCTCTAGTATAGAGCAGTCACCTAGGTGCGCCTATGCGCTAAGTCTCTAGGCAATTAAGCATTCGCCTAGGGTAGACATAAAAGCAATTTTAAATGTGCTTCTTCTACTACTATTTTTTCATGGATTCTTCTAATAATATTTATAATGCTGACGATGAAGTGATGGATGATGACAACAATATTGACAATAACAAAAACACAACAATGCTTATAAAAAATTTAACAATAATAATAATAATAATACTGCTATTATTATTGGTATCCCATGTTTCTCTCTCTATTTAGTAGACGTACTGTATTTGTGATGACCATAGATACAAATATGATTTTAGTGCCTTTTGATTTGTAAACTTATTTAATTTGAAAGTAGACTTTCAGAATTACCATACTGTAAAATTTTATCAAAATCCAGCTTGGTTCAATTGTCTAAATAGGAGTCTTAAAGTAAATACATTAACCATTAAATAAATAAATAATATTTTTTGCAATATTATTTGTATTTATTTAGTTTTATCAAATAAATAAATAAATTATCGCCTGAGCGCCACCTCTCCCAGTGGACCCCTGTCGCTTGGGCATCACCTAATGCTTTTAACTACACTGACATATATCCAAATTCCAGAACAGTGGCACCAAGGACAAGATGTAATAATGTTTTTTTTTATAAGAAAGATATAATAATGTTGTCAGCATATTTGAAGTAACGGGTGATGAACTCATTAACCAAATGAGTGAATGCAGATGCCCATTGCTTTCATGACCTAAAACAACATTAAGCATCTTTAAAATATTCACCATAAATTGCATCAACACACTACCATGAACATGCCGCTTGCATTGACTCCCAAAATTCTGTTGTAATTTAGGTTGTGATCAGTAGAGAAAAGATTAGAGAAAATAAGAGAAATATTAATGGAGGCGGAAGAAGGTGAAGGTAAAGAAGAAGAAGAGGTTATGGGAAGAGTAGAGAATGAATAGTCACACACTATATATATGATGGATATAAAACCTGCAAAAAAGTAGCACTATTCACGTGACACTATTCAAGCGAATAGTGAAAACCCAAAAAGAGCACCACGCGGGAAGTAGAACGCAGCCCACTTGAGACACCCACGTGGGTGTATTACATAAACTCCAACACTCCCCCTCAAGCTGGTGCGAAGATATCTATCATGCCCAGCTTGCCAATCAAGGTATGAAGAATAGACTTGTTTACCCCCTTTGTGAGTATGTCGGCAACCTGTTCCTGTGTTCTCACATATGAAGTACAAATCAATCTTTGTTGAAGTTTCTCTTTGATGAAGTGACGATCAACTTCAATATGTTTGGTCTTGTCATGCTGGATTGGGTTGTGAGCAATGCTGATGGCAACCTTGTTGTCACAGTAAAGGCTCATCGGCTCTGTCACCTAGAGTCTCAATTCCTCAAGCATGGTCCTCAACCAAAGGAGTTCACACACACCATGTGCCATAGAACGAAACTCTACATCTGTACTGGATTGAGCTACAACCGGCTGCTTCTTGCTTCGCCAAGAGACAAAGTTGCCTCCAACAAGGGTACAGTATCCTGACGTAGACCGACAATCAGTAACTGAACCTGCCCAATCTTCATCAATATATGCTTCCACTCTAAAGTGTCCATGTCGCCCGAATAGTATGCCGCAACCTAGAGAGCCCTTGAGGTACCAAAGAACTCGGTGAGTTCCCTCAAGATGATGATCGTGGTGCATGCATAAACTGACTGATAACACTAGCGGCATAAGCAATATCCGGACGGGTGTGTGCCAAGTAGATCAGCCTGCCAACCAATCAATGAAACATAGCGACATCCTCGAGGGTGTCACCATCCTCAGAATTCAGCCAATGGTTCTGATCAATTAGAGTCTCAAATGGTCGAGCTCCCAAATAACCCAGTCTCATCCAGAAGGTCCAATACATACTTCTGTTGAGAGATGAAGATGCCCTTCTAAGACCGAGCAACTTCAATTCCCAGGAAGTATTTCAGTGGCCCCAAATCCTTTCTCTCAAACTCCGAGGACAAGAAGGTCTTCAGCTACTTTATCTCCTTAGGATCATTTCCATATGACAATGTCATCAACATAGACGATCAGTGCCGTGGTACTAGTCTGTTGGTGCTTCACAAACAACGTGTAATCGGCCTGACTCTGCTTATAGCCCACTCGTCTGATCACACTGCTAAACCGCTCAAACCATGCCCTTGGAGACTGCTTTAGCACATACAGGGCTTTCCTTAACTTGCACACATTGTCATCTGGCCAGTACAAGTTGGCAGCTAAGGATAGAAGAACTCTGACTGAGTTCATCTTGGCCACAAGTGCAAAAATCTCCTGATAGTCTATCCAATATGTCTGAGTAAATCTCTTGGCTACGATTCGTGCCTTGTATCGTTCGACTGACCCGTCAACTTTATGCCTCACTGTAAAGACCCATTTGCACCCCACAGGTTTCTTTCCTCTGGGTAGTTGAACAAGTTCCCATGTTTGTTCTTCTCAAGAGCCTGCATTTCATCCATCATAGCTTCTTTCAACTTTGAGTGACTAAGTGCGTCTGCAACACTGGAATGCAAAGAAACAGAGGAGGCAATACTGACAAAATTCTGATATGACGGAGACAGACTGATACGAGACATTATGTGAGATAAGGTGTTCCATACAAGTACGTACACCCTTCCGAAGTGCAATAGGGAGGTCAATATCAATGCTCATATAATCATCAGAAGTAAGAGATGTATGTGACCCAAGAACAGAAATAGGAACTGAGGCAGGGACAGAAGTAACACCTGGAACTGGATCCGAGAGGAGACTTGCAGATGTAGGCGCAGGGACAATGGCTTGCCCTTTCTTCTTGGTTCTGACATATACACGCACATCAACTGCAATAGTAGAAGTGTCTTTGTCACTAGACTAATGTCCTGGCATAGGAATAGAGACAGGCAGAGGACTGGGGACACTCTCTTCTGCAACATCATGCTCCCCCTGAAGAGAGGTCTGCTCACCAAAGAAGGGGATGGACTAAACGAAGGTGATATCTATAGAGATGAAGCAACGACGGGTAGCAGGGTGATAACATTTGTACCATTTTTTATTAGAGGGGTACCCCAAGAAGATGCACTTCAAGGCCCGCGGATCTAACATGTCCCTTGAAAAACGATGAATATGGACATAACCAACACACCCAAAGACCTTTGGAGGAACAACGAAAGCCAGACGGTCAGGAACCAGGAGAGTTAAAGGAGTCTAAAATCCGAGAACCCGAGAGGGCATACGATTGATGAGATAAGCAGCAAGTAAGAGAGACTCAGACCAATAGTGTTTTAGATCCTGCATGCCTAACCGGAGAGCACGCCCAACTTCAAAAAGGTGATGGTTTTTTCTCTTAGCTATCCCATTCTGTTGAGGTGTGGAAGGGCACAAGGTCTGATAAACAATGCCATGAGATGCAAAGTAGGATTTAAGACCCCCATCAAGGTATTCCCACCCATTGTCAGAGCGAAAAATCTTAAGCGTGGTATGGAACTGAGTGGTGACCATCTTATGGAACTCTTGAAAAATAGAGAATACAGCTTCTTTGGTTCGCATAAGGTACTCCCAGGTACAACCACTAAAGTCATCTACAAAGGTAACTAAGTACCAATATCCAAACAAAGAAGTCAGAGACGCGGGGCCCCACACATCAGAATGCACAATAGAAAAAAGAGTAGTACTTTTATTCTCACTAATGGGAAAAACAGAACGACAATGTTTTGCCAGTTCACATGTTTTACAATGAAATGGAACTACAAAAAACAGAAGAGAAAGCAAGAAATACACGCTTTAAGACTGACATGGGTACATGACCTAGCCGGTTATGCCAAAGCATTAACTGGTCTTTATTGACTCTACTACTACTACTGATGCTGGACTAGTGTACAGATGAAGAAACCGAAGAATCCAGGATGTATAAGCCACCGTCCTCACGTCCACTGCCAATCGTCCGCCTCAACTCCAGATCTTGAAACACACAGTGAGAAGGAAAAAACGTTACACTACAGTTAAGACTTTTGGTAAGACTACTGACGGATTGTAAATTAGCGGTGAATTGAGGAACATGCAAAACGGAAGACAAAGAGAGAGCTGGCGTGGCATGAACATCCCATTTTCCAGAGATAGAGGAATAGGTGTCATCAGCTATCCGAGCTTTGTCACGACCAGAGCAAATACCATAACTAGAGAAAAGGGAGAACATACCAGTCATATGATCAAATGCCCCTGAATCAATGATCCAAAAAGAGTTGGAAGGTATAGTAGAAGCGGAAAAAGCAGTCCTAGTACCTGTGTGAGCAAATGCAGACGTAGAAGTGGAGGCCTGGCCATTGAGTTGGGCAATCATGCGGTAAAGTCGCTCAAGATCTGCAGGAGAGAACGAGTCCGTGTCCCCAGAGGAAGTAGACACTGGTGGTGCGGTGTCCTGAGTGACTTAGTGCGCTGAGTGTGGTCCCTATTTTGCTGATTGATGCTAACGAGAAGTCAGGGCCTGTCCTAGGGGACGTCCATGGAGCTTCCTGCAAGTGGCATTGATATGGCCCATGCGACCGCAGTGATCACATTTGGGTCCGGGTCGCTCCCCAAACTCCTTCGGACTGGATGTCTAACCCTTCTAATTGGTAGCAGCCAGGGCAGAGCGATCATGAGTATCACTCCCACTGCGGAGTTGCATGGCAGAACGGCGGCTGTCCTCCCCCTAAATGTAACCATAGACCTGTGCTAGAGAGGTGGGAGCAAGATCCCTGCCAAGGATCTAAACACGAGTTCTCTCAAAGCTAGGATGAAAACCGGAGAGAAACTAGAAGATCTGGAAACGTTCAACTGTCGCCTTGAAGGACTTGACGTCATCTGCGCACTTGGGGGAGTAATCTGGTAGTGATCGATCTCCTCCCATTTGCTTCGAAGGGAAGCATAATATGTACCAAGCTTCATCTCCCCTTGACGAAGACAAAATATCTATTGTTCTAGTTCATAGAGCTTGGCGAAATTGCCCACCTGGGAGTATGTCTGAGATACGGCATTCCAAACATAAACCCTCTACTGATCTGGGTTTGCATCGAGTGAAGAAGCCAAGACATGACAGTCAAGTTCTCCATAACCCAAATCCGGTGAGATTTGTCCTTCGTATCTGGTTCTTTAGTAGCACCGGTCAGATAGTCATTGTAGCCACGACCCCATTGTAGCCACGGCCCCGAATGTACACGAGTGCCCCCAGTGGTGATGCATAGCTTAGGGTTGTGATCTCCATGAGAGCCATGAGTCACAGGATGATCCTCAGAGGAAGAGCCAGAAATCCCATATGTGGCATCGAGGGAACTCATCGGAGCAGGACCGCCAAAAATAGTAGGTAGTGTACTAGAGGCTCCCAAAAAACCAAAGCGAGGTCTAGACGATCCCTAAAGGCCCAATGAGTGGGGCGCCTAGGACAAGAAGGCCCATAGAGGTCTGATTTTGGAAGAAAATCAAAAACTTAAAAATAACCAGGGGATCCGGGTGATTTTTGGAAACTAGGGTTCCGACGGTCAGAATTCGTCGAACCAAGTTTCGAACTGTTCCACGAGTAGTACTGAAGAGGGTGGCAAGGTTAGAAGGGCCTGTTGTTGAGCAAATCTCACAAAAATCCAAAACTCAAAAATTTAAAAATCAAGCCGATTTTTTGAAACTAATGATTCGGCGGTCAGAAAAATGCGATGCGACTTTCTGACAGTCCCTAGGTGAATACTGGAGATGGCGGTTAGGGTAGAAAACTCTATCGTGGTGTGGATCTCAAGAAAATTAAAAACCCAAATATCCTCGAAAAACGTGTTGGCCAAAAAAACGCTGGAGAAGCTTGAGAAGAAGACAAACTGGATCTCTGATGCGGCTACGAGAAAAAACTAACCAGGAAATAAAAGCCTCTGGTGTTTTACCTCAGGATTAATCCCCGGATAGCACAGAAATGATCTCTGCAATTTCCTCAAAAATTCTCATCGGCTCCAGATGCTGACATAACCATCTTAGATCGAAATGGAGTCTCTAGGGGACAAAGACACGTGCCCTAGAGCTACCGTGCTCTAATACCAAGTTGTAATTTAGGTTGTGATCATTATAGAAAAGATTAGAGAGAAGAAGAGAAATATTAATGGAGACGGAAGAAGGTGAAGGTAGAGAAGAAGAAGAGGTTGTGGGAAGAATTCATTCTCTCTCACACACTATATATATGATGGGTATAAACCCTACAAAAGAGTAGCACTATTCACGTGACACTATTCACGTGGCACTATTCACGTGAATAATGAAAACCCAAAAAGAACACGTGGGAGGTGAGACGCAACCCACTTGAGACACCCACGTGGGTGTATTACATAAACTCCAACAAATTCTTCATTATAAATTACCAAATCATTTAATATCTAAACTTACATGACTTTGATTAGACATTGTGCTTTCAAAAACTAGAAGTACAAATTTGGGAGTAAAGCCTAGTTATGCAAGACATCAAAATGACTAAGTAAATAGTTTGAAGTTATTTTTTTGGTAAGTGTAAACTTTATTAAAAAGACGTACAATATAACAATCTCCAAGGCTAATAGAGGTCAAGATGACCTACAAAAAGCCAAGGAAGGCCCCAAAAGAACAATCCCCAAACAAAAGCTCAAGGGAAAAACGCTAACATTAATCCCTAGAGTAAAGAAGGTCCGTACGAAAAACGAAATCTTCAAACTATAGCCCTTAATATTGAGGATGATCGAAGCCGTATCTACACTCTTGCCTTTGAACACCCTTTGATTCCTCTCCCTCTAGAGTCCCAGACTATGGCAAAAGGCAACATCCTCAAAGAATGTTTCCTCTATAGGAGAAAACTGTAGAGCGCCGGTTGAGAATAAGAGCCAAGAGAGATCCCGGCATCACCCAACTCATCCCGAACTCATAGAGGAAAGAAGACCAAACCCCTTTCGCCACGTTTAAGTCTTAATAAGAAATTATAAAAATGAGTTACTTAATTGTAAAAATAATATCTTATTAAATTAGGGTGAGAATGTTTATAGAGCGTATGTTAAGAGAATTTAGTATTAAAGTGCTATAGTTAAAATCACATTCCTAAAAAAAATCATTGCCGGGATCAATACCTCACCATAAACCGTGTTGATCCAGGATCACCTTGTCTGCCTGCTCTCCCCCGAAGCTATAAAATAAACCAAAAAAATAAAAATAATTGGGATTACAACAATGTTTGAAATGGAATATATAAAGGCAACAGGAAACAAAAAAAAATCAATTGAAGAAATAAACCGAACAAAGCTTTTAAATCGTCAAGATGGACATGATTATTAGTTGTGCATGAGGCAATTCTAACTTGACAAAACACAAGCTTCTAATCTCAAAGAATAATGGAAGAAGAGGGCAAGAAAGGACAAAGTAGACAATCACACTAGTTCATCTAGAATTGTGCTTGACCAAACCCTAGTTTCTCCCAACCATGATAACATTAGCCATATGGCTACCAATTTCATTTGTACCATTTATTTGGGGTCAGCTACACAAATCCTATACTGTCCTTTCATACCACCTAAACACATCTTCCATCAAAGCATGCAGCATGAAATCTTTTCTCACCACCTCGATCCACATCTTGTTCAGCCTTCCCCTTGTCATTTTGAACCTTCAACTTGCACTAGAGTGCTCCTGATGTCGTCGATGATAGAACAGAGACTAAAATCTCAATCTTCACCTTAGAGATCAAGGGAGGGACATTGATTATCAGATCTGCTCTGATACCATATGGAAGAAAGAGGACGAAAGGAAGAAGAAAAATAAATAGAAAGAAGAAATATTAAGACACTAGTTGCATGTGCCAACTAAACCCTTGTTGACTAAAGGTGATTATTAGCAAAATACAACAGTAGTCCAAATTAACATTCTACAGATTAAGGCATATTAGAGTCCCAAAAGTATAAAAATATGTCCAATGGCAGTATATGCAATATTCTTAACACTATCCAAGCCATCCCCCATAGCATGATCATTGAGAAATTCCATACTTTTTTTGTATATGCCAGGCATGAGTACCATACCTGATGCCCACTAAGTATTATTAGGTCTTCTCTGACTTCGGATGCGTATCTCATCTCAAACACTAAGTAGTGGTAGGTCTTCCCGACCTCAGATATGTATGTCATCTCAAACCTATGATACCCGAATACTTCAAAATGGGTGTCGTATCCGTGTTGTGTCTGTATCAGATACTCCCCTTTTAAGTGTAAATATCATATCCACACCGTATCAGCCCCGTATCCTTGCCGTGTCTGAGTAACATAGTCTCAAACACTAAGTATTGGTAGGTATTCCCCTACCTCTGATATATATCTCATCTCAAAGGCCAAGTATTGGTAGGTTTTTTCCGACCTCGGATATGTATGTAATCTCGGGCAAGTATGTCTGCTCAAACAAGTAATTTCAACCTAGGTAGATGTGATGTATTAAAAGTACTTTAATAGATCTGCTCAAAAGTAATGAGACAAACACAATTGCGCAAAAAATGCAACAAGCTGTGTGCAATTATTGTCCAGAAAGAAGAGATGTCAGAAACAACCATGCTTTAAACCATACATGCGGTTCAACTATCGACCACCTACCTCGGGCCCTTCTATTTACCCCATCATACTCATGTCGACACAACATGGGTATGGGTACAAGATCCTATCGAACCCACCAAATACGTGTGATTTTCGAGGCTCATTTTTCAATATTGGGTATGTACCTAATGCGTCGAACACATACCAATGTGTGGCAAGAGAAGAAAGAGGAAGGGGAAAAAAGATAAGAAAGAATATCCACACATAATTACAATCCTAACCTCGTATAATTCACTATTGAATTGTACAATTGCAATTATAATTAAAATAAAAAAATATTAAAATATCATCACAATAATACAATAAAAATTGTTATAATACTAAAAATATTAAAATATAAACTATTTAGTCGTCTCCAAGTACACTGAACTATGGGGGTTGAGCAAGTCCGACACTTGGATACATACCCGTATCCATACCCTGGTACATATCCTCAGACCATGGTCCATGGTTTTAAGTCTCAACTAAGACCAAGTCAACTCAAACTCGGCCAAGACCGAACCATAATAGTTGCATGTTGACTTTCCTGAGATAGTCCTTTTTTGTTTGGCACCGAAACCTAAAACCATGACTCGAACAAGTGTCAACACAAGGTAAGACCTATTCTCATTATAGATAGAGAGAGACCATTTGGTAAGGGGTTCAATACTTTCTTCATTTTTCTTTCTATTATCTTGCAAACACTTCTCTCGACTTACTTGAGCATTGAAGGGCATGTTGGGGCTTGTTTAGCAAGTCCAAGGGGGAACCATCATTGAGGTGGGAGTCTGGGAGATCCACGGTCCAAACATCACCATCATCATACATCAACAAACCAAAAGCTCATATTTGCCACCCACATTCTTTGGCGTCGTCTGTGGGAAGTTTACATCTATTATGTTGGGGACAACAAATTGGTCAGACCAACTTTACCATCATTGTTCTTGTCGTTCAATAAAGATAAAACCATGGAACTCAACAAGTCTTGCTTCTCAACTAAGTTTTCTCCACAATGTCTTCTCATCCAATTTTTCCCAACTGTTCTCAAGTAGGCCTTCTTAACTAAGCTATCATCTCGTTATATGGCCTTATTCTTGGCCGTTCATCTAAATTTTCTATACATTTATATGATCAAATCATCACATAATAAGCATTGTCTTGATCTCTTGGCCCGATTGACATACAGTTAAATAATGGCATGTTGAGCATGGTCTCAACCTGAGTTACATGCAATTAAGCCATGGCACGTTGAGTGCCATCTCAGCTAGATTGAGACATACGATCAAGTCATGACACGTTGGGCATTGTCTTGGCCTGATTGACATACGATCAAATCGTGGTGTGTTGAGCATTGTCTAAACCTAATTGACATACAATCAAGCCATGGCTTGTTGAGCATCATCTCAACCCGATGAACATATGATCAAGTCATGGCTTGTTGAGCCTCTCAGCTAAATTGACATAAGATTAAGTTATGGCTTGTTGAGTATCGTCTTAGCAACTGGCATGACATACCATCAAGTTCTAGCGTATTGAGCGTTGTCTCAGCCTAATTGACATACCATAAAGTCATGGCGTGTTGAATCTCATCCCTGTCCAATTAAAATCTTATCAAGTCATGGCCTAATTAGCATCATCTCAGCATGATTGGCATAGGATCAGGTCGTGGCATTTTGAGCGTCTTGACGACCTGATTAACATACAATCTAGTCATAGCGTGGGGAACCTCACTGTAAGCCCAATAGACATATGATCAAATCATAGTGTGTTGAACCTCGTCTCAACTTGATTGATATATGACCAAATCTTGGTGTGTTAAAGACTCATCTTAACTTGGACCTATCTCATCCCGAGTCCCATCATGTCTTCTCAAACGGACAACCTTGGAATCTTGGTCGACCACTTGAGAGGGGGCTAAATGTAGGTGCCAAAAGATGGCCACCTCATCATCATACACATGATAATGCCTACTAAGGATTGGTGTAGTGACCCAGATTGATTAGAGGACACGTGGCATATTTCTGATCATTCTTTCGTGAATTTACTTTAAATAACTATTTTACATCTGCCGTGTCTAATTGCTGCTAATAAATGATGTAGAATAGCTTAGTATAATTATCTGATGATTTTATAAATTTTCGATAATTCAGGATTTTTGGTATTTTAGCACTATTGGGACTAAAAATTATTATGTCAAAATCTAAACCATAAACCCGAAAAACATATTTTGGCCCATGTCGCGTGCATATTTAGTACTTAATAAGTTGCTGGAAAATATCCCACAAAATATCTAGGATGCATGTTATTAACTGAGGTACTAATGCACTATAATATAATTCTAAGATATTTTATAAATATCAGGCCTGACTTGTACCGACTTAGGTGTTAGTAGATACACTATAGCCATTACAAGTTTATATTATAACATAAATATCTAGCATGTCTTAGGTGTTATAGTATGCATCACAGCCATTACTAGTATACACACTATTATAACATTAATATCAAGCCTAACTTGCACAAACTTGAGTATAAGCTCATACACCCTAGTCAAGATATTATAAATATTAGGCCTGACTTACACTGACTTGAGTGTAAGTTTATACACTCTAGTCAAGGGCTTGAAACCCTATAAATAAGAGAGGAGAGCTTAACTCTTTCTCCACTTTAACACCTGGTATTGAAATACCTAGAGAGAGAAGCAAGAGAAAGGTAAGAAAGAGAAATACACCCTAGAGAGAAACCGTTAATAGAGAAGGAATTGCAAAGAACTCCAAAAGAGGAAACTACTCCTCTTGGGAAGGAGATTAACATACTCGAAGAAGAAGAGAATCAGATAAAGCATTTTTGAGAAAAACAATAAGTACACCCTCCCTCTATTTGTGAAATTCATCCAAAAATGCATGTTTTACCTTGAGGTTAATTTATAGTTGTGTTAACCTTAGAAATATAAAGAAATTATAGCTCTATTTTGTTTTAAAGCAAGCCTGTGTATTCTTTGTCAATTTCTTTATGAAAAACATGTATGCTCCTTTTCTGCATAGAAGATGGTTGATTTAGAATGGTTATATCCATAAAAGGAGGTTATTTTGGGTGATATATAACCCATAAAAGGACACCGATTTTTAGGTTGTAACACCCATGAAAGAAGACAGATTTTTGGATGTACCTATTTTTAGGTGGTTGTAACCCATACTTTAGACCGTTTAGGAATTTTGAGCAAATGGACCCTAAGGACCCTAGTAATTGGACCCTAAAAGAGATTTACTTCAATATTGGGGTTCACAAGAGATGTGGATTTGCGTCAATAATCGAATAGAAAAGGTACATCCTACTTATACGATCCCTTGAGTAATATACCTTAAAGATAGTATTGAGATTTACTTAAAAGGCAGAGATGATCAGAGTATATGGTATGGGCGCCATAACGTTTACGTAATCCCCTAGGTTATTCATTCTCGAAAGGTACGGGCGCTATTCCATTTATGTAATCCCCTGGGTATTCAATCCTTAAAGGTATGGACATTGTTGCATTTATGTAATCCCAGGGTATTTATACCTAAAATGAGTTAGGGCATTTGGAGAGATGATACCTAACGAAAAAACCAGTTGGGCATACACTTCTAAGGAGTCTATTTATAGGCTAAATGTGGGATAAGAAGTGTTGGTACCGTGCACTATAAATCGGTATCCGTGGTCTGACCGACCCAGTGATTCAGGGTCACATATACTATAATGTTAATGAGACTAGCCGTACTTCAATGGATTGGATTTTATGGTGTTTTAAGAAAAAAGAAAAGATGTTACATTTATGAATTTATTGATATTAAATAATGAGATAAACTGTGATTTGTTTTCTACATTTAAAGTTGTGCTTACAGGGCTTATTAGCTCACGGTACTTTCAATCCATTATATTGTAGGTCAAGGTAAGGCGAATGCCTGAGATTGGTACTTTCAGTTCTAGATGCAGCGAATGAGATAGGAGATATCTACTTTTATAGATGTAGATTTCTCTTCTGCATGTATTACAGAGGTTTTTTTGTGTATTGGGTTACATAATGGTATTCATGTATAGGTATGAATAGTGGAACCGGGATATGTAATACTTTGTATTTTGAGGAGAGTAGTTCTCTCTTGATATATGTGATGGGTGTTTTGTATTTTGTTACCTGTATTTTAATTGTGGTAAAATGAATCTTAAATGACATCATTCTCGAGGCCGTTCCGAGAAGGTGATACTCACAAGGGGAGGAATCCCCTAAATCCTCTTCTCCCCCACCTCCTCTGCTTCTTCCCCCTCCTAGGGGTGCGCCAGATGATACCAGCGGGACTTCTATAGGTGTAAGGAGATGGTTCACCCAGCACATGAAGGAATTGGAGATTTCAGCGTTTAGGGACCCTGGATCAGGGGAAGGGGGTTGCCTCCCATCAAGGGTCTCTATGTCAAGAAGCGGTGATGAGGTCTGGGAGGGTTCTGAGAAGGAGTAGGGGGAGCCTTATCAGGCGGACACTCAAGGAGGGGCACCTAGAGAGATGAGGGTGGAAAGTGCCAAGGGGAAGGAGGTAACGATGCAAGCCCTCACCCTTAAGCACCGCAAGAAGGGTCCAGTACCTCTAGCAATGGTCAAACCAACCGAGGGGGAGAATCTTGAGTGGTTCAGGCGTAATATTATGAGGATGGCTTACTCCCTTGGTCTTTCAGCCGAAGGACATGAGGAGGAAGTCAGGGCAATGCTGCTATCTAGTGTGGGGTGCCCTAAGGAACGGAATAGCAATCCCAGCAAGAACACTTGGTAGCTGAGCATGATGTAGGGGTAGCCAACTCGTGGAAGGAGGCAAACAAAGCAGAGGTAAGGCACACACAGATGGTATGTGTTGAAGAGCGAAATGATGAAGGGGACGGCTTAAGGAATGGAGCAGAGGCAGGGTAAGAACTCCTAGAGGAGGGTCCAAATCAGAAGGTTAAAGCACATAAGGTACCCAGAGAAATTCAAAGACTGGTGTGTCCCTTCAATTCAGGGAAATTGATGGTCTATGGGAGCCGTAGGAGAGGGAGGAAAACCACCAGTCATCCATGAAGCTCGAGTTATGTCCTAGAACGTCCGCGGACTTGGGAACAGGGATAGAAGAGGTGTGGCGAAGAGTATGATGCGTAGATGGGGGGCATCAGTGCTGATGATTCAGAAACGAAGCTTGAGAAGGTGGATTGGGCTACGGTTAAGGAGCTCTGTGACTTTAGAGATTGCGGGTGGCAGGCCTGGGACTGCGGGAGGTATTCTAATCATTTGGGACAGCGGGAGGTATTCTGATCATTTGGGACCGCAATTGCCTTCAGGTGGAGGATGTTTTGGTAGGCACCTTTTCGGTGTCGCTGAAATGCAGATGTGTGGGGGAGGAGTTCTTATTGGGTTCTTGCAAGTGTCTATGGCCCATCTGGAAATGGTTCCAGGGATCAATTTCAAGAGATGGATGACATATCGGGTCTGTGGGATGACCCTTGGTGCATTGGTGGGGATTTTAATGTCATGAGGTTTTTACATGAAAAGAATGTAAGAGGCAAAATCAAAAGAAGAATGAAGGCCTTTTGGGGACTTTGTAAACAGGCATTTTCTCATGGATATCCCGATGGGGGGTGGCAAATTCACGTGGATAAACAACCAAGAGCAGCCAACATTATGCCGCCTGGATAGATTTCTAGTTTCTGCGGATTGGGAAGACCACTTCCTGGGGGTATCTCTTCTTGCCCTTCCTAGGCCAACCTCGGACCACGTACCGTTGTTGTTAGATTGCAGAGGTTTTCGATCCAGGCCCATCCCCTTCCGGTTCGAGAACATGTGAGTTCGTTCTCTTTTACAGGGCGGTCGGGGCCAATCTTTAGGCGGAAGCTGAAAGCGCTTAAAGAAAGGATTAAACATTGGAATAGAGAGGAATTTGGCAGAATTGATCTCCGATAGGGCCTCGTTCTAGAAGAGATCTCTGGGATAGACAAGAAGGAAGAAGATGCTCCTCTCTCCAAAGAGGACCGGGTGAGGAGAGTCAACCTAAAGGAAGATTTTCAAAAGATGGTTAAATTGGAGGGAGATTAGTTGGAAGCAGAAGTCGAGGATAAGGTGGTTGAAAGAGGGAGACAACAATACTAAGTTTTTTCACAAAATTGCAAATGCCCACAGGAGGAGAAACCATATAGCTCGACTCTGTATCCACAGAAGCACCTTGGATGATGAAGACAACATTAGAAATGGCATTGTGGGGTTTTACTCAAATCTATACACAGAGACACGTGCCTAAAAGCCTATGTTGGATGGTCTGCAGTTCCAGCAAATCAGCAATGGGGACAAGGAAAGATTGGAAAAGCCTTTTGATGAGGAAGAAGTCTTCAAGGCAATATCTGACTTGGCATCACAGAAAGCCCCGGGGCCCGACGGCTTCACGAGAGCGTTCTTCAAGCAATGTTGGGATATCATTGGGACCGATTTTCTGCAGGTTGTTCGGGACTTTGAAAAGGACAGGTTTTTGGACCACTCCTCAAATAGTACATTCTTAGCCATGATCCCGAAGGTTCAAGGGGCTGATGATATAGCCGACTTCGGGCCCATGAGTATGGTGGGATGAGCCTACAAAATAATTGCTAAGATGCTAGCCACGAGACTTCATGGGGTTTTGCCCGATATCATCTCGCCTACACAAGGGGCCTTTGTTAGAGGACGTCAGATTCTTGATGGGGTCCTTGTCACTAACAAGTGCTTGGACGATAGAATCAAAGCAAGAGTGTCGGGTATTAGCTGCAAAATCGACATGGAAAAGGCCTACAACCACGTAGACTGAAGATTCCTTGACTACATGCTTGGAAGGATGGGATTTGGCAACAAGTGGAGATTCTGGATTCAGAAATGTGTCTCTACGGCTTCCTTCTCCGTTCTAGTCAACGGATCCCCGGCCGGTTACTTTAGGAGTACCAGGGGATTGAGACAAGGGGACCCATTATCTCCCTTCATGTTTATTATGGTTGTGGAGGCTTTGGGGAGCATGATCTCTAGAGCCACTAGCTTGAGAGAATTGGAAGGCTTTCAGATAGGGCCAGACATCCCGCCAATTTCTCACCTTCAGCTTGCCGACGACACCCTGATATTTCTCGGCGCCTCAGTAGCTCAAGCGCGATATATCAGAGGCATTTTAGGTTGCTTAGAAGCAGTTTCAGGTCTTCAGGTGAACTTGGCCAAAAGTAAGGTCTATGGAGTCGGGGAGGTTGATCACTTAGCAGACCTGGCTGACACTATGAAGTGTCAAGTTGATAGTTTGCCCACCACCTCTCTGGGATTGCCCTTAGGGGCATCTTATAGATCCAAAGCCTTGTGGGAGCCAGTCATTGAGCGCTTCAAGGTCAGGCTTGCTTCTTGGAAAGCTAAATACCTCTCTAAGGGAGGAAAATTGGTACTGATAAAGAGCACTCTTTCGAGTCTTCCTATCTACTACTTGTCTCTCTTCACGGCTCCGAAAAGTGTTGTGAAGGAATTGGAAAAGCTTGTGCGGAATTTTTTGTGGAACGATAGGATGGGCGCTAGTAAAATTCATTTGGTGGGTTGGAAAGTGATGTGTAAAGATAAGCAAAGTGGAGGATTGGGAGTTAAGAAACTGAAAGAGATGAATCGGACCCTCTTGGGCAAATGGCTTTGGAGGTTTGAGGAGGAGGGTTCTAGCCCCTGGGCGAAGGCCATTGTGAGTAGGTATGGGGCTGATCACTTTGGGTGGGAAACTAGACCCACTAATAGGCCGTATGGGTGCAGCGTTTGGCAAGGGATTTTGAAGGTCACCGAGGAGTTTGCCAAAGGGATTCGGTATGATTCGGGCCGGGGAACATGACTAAATTCTGGGAGGATACTTGATGCGGAGAAGGCCCCTTGCAAGTTGACTTTCCAAAGCTCTATTCCATCTCAGAGAGGAAGCAATGGTCCATTCAAGATTGCATTGTCAGTAGGAGGAAGTGGTTGGATGGAACTTTGGCTTCAGGAGACATCTCAATGATTGGGAGATGGAACCTCTGTCAAGACTAATTGTTTGTCTCCAAGAGGCCCATCTTCCTCTTCAGGTCCAGGACAAGAGGATGTGGAAATGGGCTAAAAGTGGGATCTTTTCGGTTAGTTTGCTCTATGAGGCGATGAATAGAGAAGCCAAATCTCAATTCCCTAAGACTTTGGTGTGGAAATCAAAAATACTAACCAAAGTCGCCTTTTTCGTGTGGACAACTGCTTTGAATAAGATTCTGACGGTGGATCACTTAATTTCTAGAGGGTTTACTATTGTAGACTTTTGCTCCATGTGTAAGCATACTGGAGAAACTGTCTTTCATCTTCTGTTGCACTGCGATGTGGCATGGGAGGTCTGGTCTTCTTTCTTTAAGGAAGTCAGGGTGAGATGAGTAATCCCAGGCTCTCTCATGGACCTTATGGCGTGCCCTCTCCAAAAGAGGTCGTATCCTTTGGAAGCTACTCCCCTTTGCAATCATGTGGGGCTTGTGGAAGGAAAGGATCCAGAAGGTGTTCAAAGACAAGAGTGAATATTTGGCTTCGATTGACCTTAGCATCGAGGGTCTTGTATTCTTATGGTCAAAAGTGTGTATAGAGTGCAGAGGGCTCTTCTATGAGGATTTTGTATGCCGATGGGACCACCTCTGTCTCAAGTACGCTGTATAGTAGGAGTCCTCCGGCCTTTTTGGGTCGGTGTTTGGCTTGTTCAGGCCACCTCGGCCTCTCAAGCCTTGCTTCTTGTTTGCTATTAATAAAATTTTCAGTTATGAAAAAAAGCAAGGGGAGGAATCCTATGACTTACCAAGTGTTTCAAAACAAACGAAAACGAAAAAAAACTAACTGGTCTATTTCCGTTGTACTAAGTAATACGTTTGATTCACCGTGCCTCTATGTCGTGCCTCGAGATACGTGAAAGATCGAGATGATCGAATAACGGATTTGGGGACATGACAATTGCTATGTCTTCCCTAACCTCGGATATGTATCTCATCTCAACCACTTAGTAGTGGTATGTCTTTTTTATTTTTTGATTAGTGGTATGTCTTTCCCGACCTTGGATACAATATCTCATCTTAAGCTTATGTTGCATGGATTCTTCTAAATGTGAGAAGTACATGTATCAAACACATGTTGGATTCCAACACATTACAAATTTTGGTGTAACACTTCCAAATTTTGTTTTGTTTTTTCTTTCCTTTAATTGTAAGATACTAATTAGTGATATGCCATAGATAATGAGTTTTACTTTTTACAATTAAATTTTCCATACAACACATAACATCACATACATGTATTCTCTTGTCAATATGATACAAATCATAAGATATTCTATCAAATAATCCACTATTATCCTTAATATTATGTAAGGAACAATCACTTTGTTCACATTACTTAAAAGCATATTATTGAGGCCACGAGTGTTTTTTTTCAAGGTTTTTCGAATCAGACACTCCGCACCCGTGTCGAACTCTAACACCCATACCCTTATCAATAATAATCTAAGCAATAAGCGTTGGTAGATCTTTTACAGCCTCGGATATGTATGTCATCTCAAACACTAAGTATTGTTGTATTGGTAGATATTCCCTGAACCCAAATACGAATCTCATCTAAAATACTAATTCATGCTGAGATGACTGGTTTGAGTGGACTTGCTTTCCGTGGCGACATGCATATTCTAGGTCTGAGAGAACAAGTCATCTCATCCTAGACAGATGTGACATATCAAAAGTACATTGTCAGACATTAACTTCGTTCGGAAGTTAATTAGACAAACACAATCAAACAAAAAATGCAAAAAACCATGCATAATCATTACGTAGAAAGTAGAGATGTCATAAAAAACTATTCTTTATACCATCTAGGCAGTTCAACTACCAACCATCTTAGACACGTGTCAACATAAAGGAAGACTCGATCTCGTTATAAATAGAGAGAGCCAATTTTGCAAGGGGTTCAAATTTTTGTTCATTTTGCTCTATAATATCCCACAAACAATTTTCTCAATTTACTTGAGCATCAAAGGGCCCTCTTGGGCTTTGTTTTGCAAGTCCCAAGAGTATCATCATTATTAAGGTGTGAAGTGGAAAATTGAAAGTTTTGACGACATCATCTTCTTCAACTCATCATCATCATTAGTGCTATTTCTGCCCATATATAATGGGATATCAGATTTGCAGGTGCCTCCTATCACAAGCTTGAAAGATGTAAGCTACAGAGAAGTAACAAAGGAAACTCAAGTAAAACCCAATATGGGTGGTTTCTTAATAATGATGGCTCCATAATTTTTTAATCTATCATGTACCTATGGAATTATTGACTCCAAAACAAACTCAAAAGTCCTAATCCAATTAGATTAGCCTTGAACACTGGCCATATTAATGATCAATTACATCAGCTGGATAAACCATAAAAAGTACCATAGGAAAAATGATAGCCTCCGAAATCCATAGAGAAGAAAGAGAAATACCAATAAAAGGATAAATAAGGAATAGTTCAAACTCATTACATAACGTGAACTCTTCCTCTACTGTGAACTTAAATGTTTTATACTCATTCCGTTTTTTAATTTATTGTCTATTTGAAAGGTTCCTGAACACTACCCTTACGGCTTAGTTGTGCTTATATACTCATTCAGTTTTTTTAATTTATTCTCTTTGAAAGGTTCCTGAACACTACCCTTAATGCTTAGTCGTGCTTACCCTCAAAAGAGAATGTAAAATAATTTTATATACCAACTTTTTTAAGGCAACAAAGGATACTTGTTTTCTATCTTATGAACTATTTACTTAAACCATCATGTGTGTACATATTGTAACAAGGTGTTGTTAATGAAAAATAAAGGAATCTCCAATTTGTTGCATATATGACAACCTTTATATGGCAATAAATCCATGCTACAATAACAACTTTTGTTTTTGATAAGATACTGCAATAACCAACTATACCAACTAGGCAAGTATATATGTAGAAACGAGTATTGATCATGTAGTGCATTCATATCCTTGCACATCAAATAGTGAATTGGTCAATTATATGTTGCATACGATTACAAAAATACAACCATTTCCCATGTCAAGATTCGAACACAGCATGTCTCACATATATCAATATGAATCAAATACTTAGTTCTATAGATCTTCCGAACTACTGTCAATTGTATATGTATCTACTCAAATCAAATACATATGCAGACTTACTCTCAGATTTATAGTATAGCTACTTCCAAACCATAGTTGTAATTATATTACCTATGACTCACCTGGTTATCTATTCTCCGAGACTCATGCAAGGATGTCCCAATCACATGAAGCCCCCCCAGCCTTTTCACTTCAGACCCTTCATTGAAAGAATGTGCTTCGCAATCCTTCAAGACAGAAAGATAAGCAAGCGCTATAGTAGGCCCGAGAGGATACATTTCAGACTCCTCAGCCAGAAGTTTTTCTAGTTCTTGGATACCAGTAGACTGGCTCATTTGTATGGACTCGGAGATCATAGACTTTGCCTCCTGATAGGTCCAGCCCTTACCCTCACTTTTGCTTACATATTTAGCTGAGTAAATTATATTTAAAGTGCAAGAGAGAAACCAAAGAAAAATGAGTACCATGCTTAAGAATTGGTTTAGCTTGTATCCAAAATGAGCTATTAATAAAAAATTCCAAGCATGAGGTTACCAACCCATAAGTGCTGTCTTAGCTAGCAAAGCTAATGAGGATGGCCCAATCTTTATCTTTGACAAACCCTACATCAAAAGATTTAATTAAAAACTAAAAGTTTTTTTTTTAGTAATTGAAAATTGAAAGCATTTTTAGGGAAGTAAAAGATATGTAATCACCTTTTGTGAAATTGGCTCACCATCAATTTCAACATTTGGAGCCTCTCGTGTCAAAAATGAAAGTAAGCTGTCCTCTATAACTTCTTTTGCTAGCATCTTGAAAAACCATAATCAGGGAAGGCATAAAAGGTCAGTTTCTAGACAGAAATAATGAACTTCACACAATTCCCACCATACCAATGGTTTCCATCCAAATACATAGAAGAAGCAAAATACAATCATTAAAAAAAGAAGACCCGTGAATCTTTCATCTATCCTAGCATCCGGAGCCATTTGCTCTATAAGGCTATTCTATCATGAAAAGAAAGTTACACATACTTTTGGGTTTCCACCTAGGATTATGTCGGTGCCTCTGCCCGCCATGTTGGTAGAGATGGTAATGGCATGTTTTCGACCTGCTTGCGCAACAATTTCAGCCTCCCTCGCAGCATACTAGAAAAAGCAACCATAGCAGAAGGGAAAGAAAATTACGTGAAGATACAAATGCAACAAAATATCCATTTTTGGCTAAGAAGAAATCACACATCAACTATAATGTAATAACGAATCAAAATCTTAATGAACCTTGGGCCGTGCATTCAGGACATTGTGGGGGATATTCCGTTCATTCAGTAGATCGGACAAATATTCAGAATTCTCAACACTGCAACCAGATGAAGAGAGACCTTTCTTAGTAATAATCTAAATTGTTAATAAGACAAAATCTAAGATGCCCAGATACAGATACGGATACAGACACTGGTACGGGAAACGACGATACGACTCTTCATTTTTCAAAAATCCAAAACATAGATAAGGATACGGGTATCCCATCCAATATGTTCATACCATGCTTTAATTTTTAATTTTTGAAGCTGAGTGTCTTTATTTAATATTTCCATCATGCCAAATATAATGAAATTTCTAAATTTTCAACGAATCTTGTAGAAAAACTCGTTATGCACAGACATTGGTATCATATCATGTCGATACGGGTACGACAAGCATGTTGAAGTACCCGAGTATCATGGCACAAAATATGAAACATGCACAAACACGTGTCCCCCATGTGAATATATGAATGGAAAGTATTGACTGCTTATTTCAACCTCACTCCTGTTTAAAATTAAGCAGTTAGTACTGGACAAAATGAAACAGAGTAAAAGATGATTAGCTGAACTTAGGCTTAAGCAAAAAAAACCAAGAATCCATCAAAAAAAATCACCATATAAGGTTAACTTCCTCGAGTATATACCAAGCAGAGTAATGTACTTAGCAATTAAAAATATAATATCTTTGAACTGTTTGAAGTTCTTATTTTTAGAAAAGGATATCCATCACTTGACAATCCATAAAAGGATAACTTCCTTCAGGATATACCAGAAAAGGTTATGCGGTTTCCTCAATGAGACATTGATAATGATGCAACAGATGACATTCTTGGTCTACAAAGAATACTCGAGCATTCAGGTTATGTCAAATGGCTGATGATTCTCCATGAGCACTGCATCCCCAATCACAGAACACCGTGAAAGCAAAATGTTGAACAAAGACAGGTTCACATGGTCCAAATATAATTAACTGACACAAGCAGAATTCGACTCAGCGCACTACTAAGGTTTTCTTAGAGTGCAAACCCCAAAAAAAACCTACAATGTGCTAATCCAAGCAATCCCAATAGTTCACCAAAGAACCAAATAAACCCTAAAGGTAAATATCATTCAATAATCAAACATTCCCTTACAATAATCTCTTAACAACTATTTATAAAAAAAGATATAATCCTAATAGCTAACTTAAGGACTAAAAAATTAATCTGAATCACTGATTTAAAATAACCTAAATCTTTTTTTTTTGTAATTAAAAATAACCTAAATCTAATTTTTAAAACTAAAATACCCCTAAATCCTGTCATTACTATTACACCCCAATTTCTATCACAATTTTGAAGCCTAAAATAACAGAATCTTGACAAAACTTGTGAGATAGTTGGTGTCAATATCGAAGATAGCTTTTCAACGCATCTGATGGCTTCTCAATTGGATAATTGAATAAAAAGTTATGCCTCCTAGAAACTGATTGCATCATCCTCCTCCAATTGGACAAAACGCATCCTCGATTTTGTTGTGCCGTATCCCATCTTTTCTCTTTGGTGGTAGTTAGTGATGTAGACCGGCAACCATCCATGCTTTACCTTCTTTGGTTCCTCTTTTAGCCACAATCCACGTGATCTTGTTATCAAATACGTATTTTAGACGTATTTAGTAGTTCTGTAAATACCCCTTGTTGTGAGGGGCATACTTGTCTTTTGTAATGTTCCCTTCATATAAATAAGAATTATGGAATCATGTGCAATACACACGACGTCCTTCTCTCTCTTCTCTTTGACTCTCTAAACCTAATCCTAACCCTAACCACCATTGCAACTTGGTATCAAAGCCAACAATCAAGATCAACCGCAAGAGAAGATCGCCGGATTAATGCTGATGCCTCATCGTACCGTACGGCTGACGTCATAAGCCGTACGGACATGTATCTCAAGGTCTTTACACGCATCGCCAAAAACTTCCCTTCCTAGTAGATCTTGATTTTTTGGGTTTTGATTTTTTTGGAGGTTTTTGGTTGATGTTTTGTTAGTTTTTCTCTATTTTTGGAAAAACTCATTATTCACACCAACCCTTTTTCCAGCCTCTTAAAGGGTTTCTTGGGGGGTTTGTTGCTTGGAGTTGAAACCCTACTATCTAACCTTCATGTGGATACCACCCTTGAGGGGATCCATGGAGTTTTGAGTGAGCTGTGAGAAGTTTACTCCCCTCTAATTACCGTTGGCGGCTTTTTGGGGTTTATTGGACTTCCATTTCAATTTCGCACCCACTCATTTGTTCTCTTAAGGCTTCTCCATGGTGTTTTGAGACATATGGGAGGATTCTTACCCCTTTAGTGATCACCGGTGGCTTATTTGAGTTTTTTTGGACTATCGGTTGGGTTTCTAAGCCCTCTATTGATATCGGTTAGATTATCAGAGTATCCCATCCTTGGACCCAGGTAATCCTTCCTTTCTCTCTATAGATATCATTTCCCATTCTACTGATGATTTTGATCTTCCCATTACTTTGAAAAAAGGCACCAGAAGTTGTACTCAGCATCCGTTGAGCAACTTTGTTTCATATGATGCCTTGTCCCCCTCATACAAAGCCTTTCTCACATTTGTTTCCACTATTCCTATTCCCTCTTCCGTGGCAGAAGGGTTGGCACATCCTAGATGTAAAGTTGTTATAGTAGAAGAAATGAAGGCCTTGGACAAGAATAAAGCATGGGAGCTCATCGACTTTCTAAGAGGCAAGAAGCCTGTTGGATGCAGATGGGTGTTCAGAGTGAAGTACAAAGCCGATGGATCAGTGGAGAAGTACAAGGAGAGACTAGTAGCCAAGAGGTACACTCAGACTTATGGGATTGACTATGTGGAGACCTTGGCACCTATAACAAAGATGAACTCCATCAGGGTGTTGTTGTCCCTGGCAGCAAACCAAGAATGGTCTCTGCATCAGCTGGATGTAAAGAATGCGTTTCTTCATGGTGATATGCATGAAGAAGTATACATAGTGCCCCCTCATGGATTCACCCCACCGAGGGACAACAAAAAAGTGTGTCGATTGAGGAAAGCCCTCTATGGGCTTAAGCAATCTCTAAGAGCATGGTTCGAGAGGTTCACCCTAGTAGAGAAGCTGGATTACACTCAAAGTCAAGCCGATCACACCCTATTCATGAAGCACCTAGGAAAGAATACAACTACCCTCATCGTCTATGTTGATGACATCATTCTAACAGGAAATGATGCAGAAGAAGTGACCAAGCTGAATAGTCGCCTAGCAGGGGAGTTTGAAACGAAAGATCTGGGGTTTCTCAAGTACTTTCTAGGCATAGAGGTTTCAACATCTAGCCAAGGGATATTCATCTCACAAATGAAGTATATCCTAGATCTGTTGAAGGACTTTGGCAAGCTAGGAGCCAAACCAGTGGAGACTCCCATACAGTTAAGGTTTAAAATATCGTTTCGGATGAATGTTTCGTTCAACTGAAAAACGAAACGAAACGAAACATTCACGAAATTTTGAAAAATGGGCGAAACGGGCGAAATTTTCCGAAATATTACGAAACATTACCGAAACATTGCGAAATATTCCAAAATATTTCGACACATTCCGAAACTTTACGAAATAATTGCGAAACATTGCGAAATATTGCGAAATAATTGCGAAACATTGCAAAATATTGCGAAACATTGCGAAATATTGCGAAATAATTGCGAAACATTACGAAATATTGCGGAACATTCCGAAATTCATGCATTTAATGCATAAATAAGCTTAAAAATGATGTTTTAAGCAATTAAATGATTCTTAAAATCATATATTATAAAGAAATTATATTTTTTCTTATCCATACGCATCGAGATATTGATTTTTTGTATTTTTATTTAATGAATTATTGAATTATTCTATAAGCTACTGATTTTTTTATAATTTATCTAAACTTTATGTGCAGATCAAAGTCAAAGAGATGATGGAGAAATTGGCTACTACAATACTGCTATTGTTGCTAACATGAGATGGTTCGACAATGTGGAATGGATTATGGGTGTTCAAGAACTCTTGAACCCGATCATATTATTTACTATAATTTGTTATGATAAAATAACAATCAAATTCATTCAACATTTTGAAGAAAATGTAATAGCACATTTTTTATTTTTTTTTTATTTAATGGAATCTGGCTTTAAGCAAATGTTATTTTGATTATATATATTTTTTAAAAACATTACTTATAAAAAAAAAATGTTATTTTGATGGTTGTGAACTTGTGATTGATTAAAATTAATTTAAGACGTGTTAATTTTACCTTTATGATTAATTAAAGTACGAATCAGTGCCAACGATGGTCGAATGGATGCTGACATGTACTATACGGGGCTTAGACTCTTAATGTATAACCCAAGTATAGATATGCACATATATACACATAAACAAGACCATACATTCAAAGTCACTAAATATATTAAGAGTACTTGAGTTATATTGAAGTAACAAGAATTACATGTCAATAAAAAGTGGACTTGCGTGGAGGTTCAAAGTAATTGGGGTCATCCTCTAGGTTTCCAAAACGCACGTGGTATGTTCGTTGAATGGGATCACAATATTTCAATGTTTTAAAAAAAAATTATTTTAAAAATTAAAAACACATTTTCTAGGAGCATTCAATGGTGGATACATTGTTTGCATAAACAGTTGCATACTAAGTGGACTCGTCAAAAATGGGCTCACTTAGTATGCAACTGTTTACATACTTAAAAGTATGCAAACAGTGTCAGTACCATTGGATGTCCCTTGAAAAATGTGTTATTTCAATGTTTTCAAAAAAATATTTTATAAATTAAAAACACATTTTTCAAGGAGCATTAAATGGTGGATACACTGTTTGCATTCTTAAAACTATGAAAACAGTCACGTACTACATTTGTCCTAAAAAATGGGGTCACCGAAACCCAACCTTAACTTAAAGGGTCGTGATGTGCATTTTTTGTAGTAACGGCTGCCATCTGGGCCCACTGCCCGCATGGATGTTTAGCCCACCACTTAGTAGACATTCATACCAAAAATCAGCTTGTTTAATGATTTTTAGCCGTTGGTTTTAGTACTCAAAAAATGGTTGCATTCAACGGCTATAAGAATGCCTAAAAAAGTGTTAAAATCTGATGGTTATAGATTACAAATCAGGGTGATTTTCGGCGTGTATATCCACCAAGGGGTGGGATAAACATCCATGCGGTCAGTGAGCCCAAATGACAGTGGTGAGTAACAAAAATCATGTTTCCGCAATTGCTACAGTTTCAGGCATACCTTATTACATCTTTTTCCAACTTAAAAGGCTAAAATGACAGATCCGTTACAGCACACAATATGGATCCACATGCCACACTCTTAGAGGAGTCTAACCGTATGGATGTTTGGCCAATCCATAGGTAGACCTACAAACCAAAAATCAGCCTGATTAGGTATTTATAGGCGTTGGATTGGACTTATTTTCATAGGTTGATCTCAACTGTTGGAATTTGAGCAGTATTTGAGCTACAAAGATCCAAAACGCATAGAAATCACTAATCAGGCTGATTTTTGGTTTGTAGGTCCACCTAGGGATTAGCCAAACATCCATACGGTCAGATCATGTTATTTTAAGGCTATCAATGAGGCTGAAGTAGCCGACCCAACTTATAATGGTAGTTTCATACTACCTGATTTTTTTTTTTTTGTTAAAACCTAAACCTAATGGAATGAACTTACCTTTTGCTGTTGCCACCGAATGAAGAGAAGATGAAGGAGAGATCGCCCCAACCTCGCCGTTGCCGGACGAGAAGGCGACACCGTTCGTTCCCTCTTCTCTTCCTCTTCTCTCTTTTTTTCCTCTTCTCTCTAGCACCTTCCCACGCACTTAACGCAATTTTTTTTTTTTCAGATCTTGGCTCTTTGCTCCCAATCTTTTACACCATCTTGCTATAAATAAGAGTTTGATGCCAAAATAATTGAGGTCGGGTCGTCGTTGCAGCGATTTTTAAGGGCTGTGAAATACCATTTTAGGGCTTCGTGTGTCAGTGTGCATGATTTGCGCTGAACTTGCAGCCCGTAGGCCGTAGCCTGCAACCAGGTAAGATTCTCAACCCTTTTGCTTTTATTTTTGCAAGTTCTTTATCTCGTGAAATAATGTATGCTATTATTGCTGCATCTGTTTTCTTTTTTCTTTTTTTTTTGGGAATGTGTCGGTATGTTTCGGATTATCTCATACGAAACACACCGAAACATTCCAAAACATACGAATTTTTACATGTTTCGTTTCGGTATTGGTAAAATCCGAAATGTTACGTACGAAATATTCCGAGATTTTAAGCCTTGCATACAATAGAACCACAAGTTGGCAAACTCGAGTAGTGAGCCTCTACAGGATGTGGGGGGTTTTCAGAGACTGGTTGGGAGGTTGATCTATCTCTCCCTGACTCGACCAGACATTGCCTATGCAGTCAGCGTTATCAGTCAATACATGCATTCGCCTAGGGAGATTCACTTAGAGGCAGCACACAGGATTTTGAGATACCTCAAGTCTGCCCCTGGCCGAGGCCTTCTCTTCAAGAAGAATGGCCACATGAGAGTAGAGTCATACACTGATGCAGACTGGGCTAGTGCCAAGGACGACAGGAGATCTACCTCAAGCTATTGCACCTTTGGGGGCAATCTGGTTACTTAGAGGAGCAAGAAGCAACCTGTAGTTGCCAAATCCAATGCAGGAGCAAAGTTTAGGGCAATGGCCCATGGCTTGTGTGAGATGCTCTGGTTGAAGATGCTGGTTGTTGAGCTTGGTTTTCCAGTCTTAGGGTCTGTGAGCTTGTACTGTGACAACAAGGCCGCTATCAGCATTGCTCACAATCCAGTATAGCATGATCGGTCCAAGAACATTGAGGTGGATCGCCACTTCATTAGGGAGAAGATTGTATCTAGGGAAGTATGTACTCCCTTTGAGAAGACAGATGAGCAAGTAGCCGATGTCTTCACTAAGGGAGTTCCCAATTGACAACTTCACAAATGTTTAAGCAAGTTGGGCATGAGAGATATCTATGCACCAACTTGAGGGGAAGTGTTATCAGATACGTATTGTAGACGTATTTAGTAGTTCTATAAATACCACTTGTTTTGAGGGGTTTACTTTTCTTTTGTAATGTTCCCTTCCTATAAATAAGAATTATGGAGTCATGTGTAATACACATGACATCCTTCACTCTTTTCTCTCTTTGACTCTCCAAACCTAACCCTAACTACCATTGCAACTGATGTCATATTGTTGATTGTCTCATCTATAAGTATGAAAGATGGCGTATTAAAGGATCTCCATAGAAAAAGATCCTCATATGCATTTTTGTGAGTTAGATAATCAAACACGTCTCCAAATAAATTATATTTACCATCGTGCATAGATCCACAACTTAAATAAGTAATTCCAACACCCAAACCTCAACGTTGGTACTTTTTTCAAACACTTTGAAAGCATAAAGTTGTTGACACTTTCTTTGTCGCTCACAAAGACTTCTTCACCATCATGCTCCTTTCCAACTTTATCAAAATTGATGATTTTATCACCAAAGATGGGAGCACCGTCGTATTTTTCAACAATTTCCTCATCGTAGATAAGTTCTCTATCAATGATGAATTTACTATCATTTTCTCCAATTAGAGTCATCAAAGATTGGTGGTGCTCGGTTACTCGAACGGAAAAGTTGGTCCTCAACTTTTTTTTACCAATTGCACTGCACTGGATAGTATCCAGCAAGGTTGCAACTCCACTGAGTCATGAATATTGAAGCATAGACCCATCAAATAATGGTGAATAACTTGGGCTTTGATCCCTGAGAATTGTATCATTAGTGTACTCCCAAACAATTTGTCCTCCTTGTCTAAGAGATTGGTACAACTGAAACAGCATTCCCTCATTGTTAATTAAAAGAAATTGCCTTCTTAGAACATGCATCTTGAACCAGGTCTGAATTCTCTATTTCCCAGACTAAACTCTCGCCACCATGAGGAAGCATAACCCTTCAACTCCATGGACACTAAGCTAACCTTCTTTGTTGTCAGGCAGGTTTAAGTACTCAAATACTCTTTCAACCTTGTTTAACCAGTCCAAAACTTCTTCCGGTCGCCCCTTCTCCAGTGAATTCGAATTCAGGTATATCCACTGCCACACATGGATCCCTATCATGATCAACACTTGAATTAACCCTAGGTTGTTATCAACATGGTAGATCAAATTCTCCATCCGAAAAATCATCTAGGGATAAATTATTAAACCTCTCTAGAGTTGGTTGTGCTCTCCAATTACCACGCTGATAGACGAGGGGTTGACAATCTCTTAATTCCTTAACAATCACATCAGAAGGACGAAAAATATCAGACTGCACTAACCTAGCACACAACTGCGCGATTTGCTGCAATAAATTTTGTATCCTTTAGTAGCGTAGCCACGTTCTCGTTGTCGACTGCAGATTGCTTTCCCAGATTCTCCATATTTTGATCTCTAGTGTTCTCACACCTGGCCATCGATCTGCAAACTCACTGATATGAAAACTAGGCTCTGATACCACTTCATGCAGGTGAAATTCAACTCAACGCATTACTAAGGTTTTCTTAAAGTGAAAAGCCTAAAAAAAACTCCTGCAATGTGCTAATCCAAGCAATCCCAATAGTTCATAAAGAAACCAAATAAACTTCAAAGGCAAATATCATTCAATAATCAAAAGTCCCCTTACAATGATCTCTTAACAACTATTTATAATAAAATAAAAACCCTAAAAACTAACTGAAGGACTAAGAAATTAATCTGAACTATTGATTTAAAATAACCTAAATCTAATTTCTAAAACGGCGAAAATATCCCTAAATCCTGTCATTACTATTACAACCAGATTTCTATAACAATTTTGAAGTTCAAAATGTCAAAATCTTGACAAAGCTCGTGAGATAGTTGTAGATACCCCCATCCCGAAAACATCCTCAACAAAGACCATAGCATGGAGATAGCTTTCCAACGCATCTGACGGCTTCTCAATCGGATAATTGAATAAAAAGTTATGCCTCTTGAAAATTGACTGCATCAATAACAATGTCTCCCTAAGGGGTTTGAGTCTGAAAGGTGTCTTCTTCTAATTTTGCACAAAAGGTACTGTACAATATGGAAGAATCCACTAAAAAGCTGATCGACCCACCCTGAGGATCTTGCCTTCTAAACCACAAGCGCAAATGCTCCAAGCAAGCAGCCAAAATTCAAATGGCACGAATAGGGAATAGTGCTATTATATATATAACCATTCAAAAAAATTGTGACAAAATTACCCTTTGATTCGACATGACTCAATGAATTGGATGATTTAGTTGATGAATGATTCACATCCAAAAAGATTCTAAACTCATCAATATGAGGTAGAACTGGATGTTTTAGAATGTAGAATCTTAATTCTTCTTGGGTCCTAGAAGAGGTACTATTTATTTTGTTTGAAAATATATATATATATATATATATAATACCAAAAATAGTAAAAAATGCTAAAAATTGTAAATATTCTAATTCGGCCAAAGCTCCTCTACTGATCTTAAATTACTAACAACAGCCTTCTAAAAAACCCAAGACACAAAAACCTTCTAGAACGAAACTTACAAGAAATAGAAAGTTTGACAGAAAAACTACATTTTGACACCCAAAACGACATTTTTTTGCGATTAAAAACTTTGTCCAATGAACTCAGTTTAATATCTAAAGGTAGTTTACAACTAAACTTGGGATCAAAGGATTAAAAAGAAGACCTACAGAAAATTGGTTTTGCCAGTGAAACCCAAAAAAAATGGTGGTGAATTAAACTAGAAAATCCATGAGACAAACAATTGAAGAAGACTGATTTTGCTAGTAAAAAAGAAAAATAAAATGGATTAAATCAAGAAGAACAGAATTTAAAATAGAAAATAATAGTGAGTTAATCCTAAAAATACAGTAACTAGATGGAATGACTTTGAAGAATAAGTAGAGTATTTCTGGTGAAAATCCAATTTTGAAAATTACTTGGTCATTGAAGACCTGCTTCTCCAGACTAAGCTGCATGTACCAAATTCTATAAAACATAAAATGAAGAAATCACAAAACTAGGGCAGCGGGAAATGTGGTCATATATATAGTTTGTGTGTGTGCGCACTAAACATAAGAGATAAAAGTGAATTTTGCAGTGCTATAAGTTGATTTCCAAAGTACTTGTTCACAATAGAGTAATATTAGTTTCACAAGACAAATTTATGAATTCTTCCATGTTAAGATGGTAATAATCTTCTGCCAGATTAAACTAATCCATATAAAACCTATTGACAGCATGTGATGCAAGGCACATTATATTGACAAAACATTGTTAAAGATCTACCTTGTGGTTCCAACTAAAACAGGACGGCCCTGTTCAAACATGTATTCAACTTCTTCCCTAACATATTCCCATTTCCCGCGTGCAGTCTAAGACAATATGCATTCCAAAGCATGTCAAATCTAGACAAATTCATGAAAAAAAATCCTATATAATATGAATGTTGAAAGTCCTACCGCGAAAGCTTGAATAGGCAGATCCTTACGGATATTCGGTAGATTTGTAGGCACTTCAATGACTGGCATCTGGAACATTTTAAGAAACTCTTTCTCCTGCATCCATAAATGGCAGCACATTTGCAAAATATAATGCATAAGAAATAAATAGACCGTATCAGACTAAAATACTTCAGAAATAAACAAAGCTAATATGTCATGTAAAAATTTATAAAAATCTGTACTTCAGTTTTTGCAGTTCCTGTCATCCCTGATAGCTTTGGATAGAGCTTAAATAATGATTGATAAGTGATTTGCGCCACAACAACTGAATCGGCCTAATAAGTGCACAGTAATTGCAATAATGTCATTCAGATTAGTTGAAGTGGGTTATTAATGTACATGTGTAGAACAAAGCTTCAGAAGACATAATCAACATCAAGATATACCTGGATCTTCACACCTTCTTTAGCCTCTACAGCCTGGTGAATACCCTCAGACCATCTCCTTTTCTCTTCAACTCTTCCTGTCAGCTGCAGAAATTTTGGGATTACTCTTGAAAAAATAAAGAAACTTCTATTCATTCTTGCACACTCTACACAACCTATGTAACAATGACACGGACATGTGTGTCAGTGTCCAACATAGATACAATGTGTCTAACACGGCACCTTTAAGAAATCCGAAATGCAGACACGTCCGTAGACTTGTAATATACTATAATAATATAGTTCCAGAAGGTTGTTTTTAAATAAAATAAGAAAAGAAATATACGGAAGTAACAGAAAACATTTCCATTCTATCCAATAACATAATAAAATAAATAGATGTGTAAGAGGGAAGACAATAAAACAACTATAGCTGTGTTTAACAACTTAACAAAGTATTGTGTGGAGGATGAAACACACAATCGTCTTTTATAAATATTAAAAATTATTAAATCAAAGGGGGACACTGTCGTACGTCTGTATGTCTCACAATGTGTATCGGGTAAGTGTCGACATAAGTATTCGTATTGATACATGTCCGACACGGTAAAAAACCTAAACTGATGTCCTTGTTACACAGTACACAACATGATAATATGTAACAACAATGCATAATTATTCCAATCAGAAAAATAGCCAAACTCATAGAGATGATATTATGAAATTGCCCTTGTGGAAATCAGGCAATAACGATAGATTTGAAATCCCAACATCTCAGCTAATTGAAAATAATATAAATTAAGACGATTGCCTGATAATCAATACCATGAAATATGTAAGTCCTACATATTGAGACCCAATAGGGTCTCAAATATCAATAAACAATACAATATCATGGGGAGCTCCTTGAATTCTTGAGATAATAACAACAACAACAATAATAATAATAATAATAACAACAATTACAATAGCAATCAACATTATCCAAGCAAACATATGTGTAGGATGAGATACTCTTCAATACATGATGATAGTGATAAAAATTTAAAGAATCACGTGAAGAAGAATATGTGATGTAGGACATTTAACCAATACTCTCCAAAACCCGCGACTGATGGAGGCGTGAGATTAAATTCCTTTATCTCATAGCCCAAATCCAGGCCCTCGGTCGAACCCTCTTTCGTGGGTCCCATTTCACATGGGCCATCCCACCCCAAGTGTGCCCATTTACGCAGGCTGCTCCACTCGAGCCCAATGTGAAAATGCCCCTGCATTAATCACACCCAGTGAGGAGTCTCGAACACGAGACCTCCCACTCTAATACCACTCTGATGCAGGACATTTAACCAATACTCCCCAAAAGCCGCGACTGATGAAAGCGTGAGATTAAATTCCTTTATCTCATAGCCCAAATCCACATTAATGCAGGGGCATTTTCACATTGGGCTCGAGTGGGGTAGCCTGCGTAAATGGGGCACATTCGGGGTGGGATGGCTCGTGTGAAATGGGACTCACGAAGGAGGGTTCGACTGAGGGCCCGGATCTAGGCTATGAGATAAAGAAATTTAATCTCACGCTACCAACAGTCGCGGCTTTTGGGACTGGTTATATGTCCTGCATCAGTATGGCCTTGATCGTATGGTTTCTTTTACCAAAAACAAAGTTGTTGACCATTATTTCTGAATTAAAACTTAGTTTAACAATAATTGTACTCACAAATACACGTACCAATCAAGAATAAATAAATAAATCACAAATCACTATTAAAATAATAGTAAAAGGAAATAGCAATAAGAAACTGACTACATTTCTAAATTATATTAAGCTTAGGACTTACCTCATTGATTATGAGCGCCTTCCCATTTCTAACAATGTATTGGACATCCCGACGATAGAACTCTTTGGCCTTCAAGGCATTCATCACGAATCTGCAATATATCAATGCTAACTACTAAGTCAAAGTGAAACAAAACACGACTGGATATATCCATTAGCTAGGACCAGGAAAACAAGTCCACTCCCTCAAAACACTACATTTGGCAGCCAGCCTGGCAATACCTAGTTCAGTCCATCTACTAACGGTTAATGAACAGAAAGAGAATGGGATTTGTTTTAAGTTTTAGTAACTACTGGTCAAAGACTTGCAAGAACAAATGACGTACACCGCCAATACATCATACAGACACAGTAAAAATAAGAAAATCCATACGCACCTTGCCCAAGGATCATTTTCATCCCATAGGTCATTTGTTTCAAGAGCCATCTCAGCAAGTGCAATTCCTTCCTCGGTCAACTCCACAGAATTATCCTTAAGTTCCACATTGTAATGCTATCGACAAAAATGATAGGATATATTAACAAGATGCCTACTGTAAAACATATTAGATCCATGTAAATATATAAGTAACATATAGACACAACATTGTCATTAAACAACATGAACTCAAATACGCACTGAATAAACAAGCAACAGACAGTACTTACAAGACCTCTTACAAGCAGCTCAGCTACTTTTGCAGCAACTGGATATCGCGCAGCATCTTTACTAGCCTGAAAAATAAAATAGAAGTGAAAGAATGCCTCTAATTTATGTTACCCAGGTACAGCTGACACATGGCCAGGATACATCCTGGACACGGCATTTAAAGTTAATAAATGAAGTGTCCAACATGGGTACGTCATCCATTTTGAAGTGTCCAGGTAACAAAGCCTCTAAATGAGCAACTTCTACAAAGGCAAATTTATTCTCTAATGGGATTAGATATTATGGGAATTCTAAAGACAAAAAGGACCCATTACAACATGGATAAAATTACCTCGCCACTTATTAACAAGGGATTCCTTCCTTCATCAATAAGGACCGAATCAACTTCATCAACTATCGCAAAATGAAATGGCTTTGGCCTGTTTTGGAAACAGTACACTTCTAGTAGTCCAACAAAACATAGAATATGAACTTCATATAAAGCTTACGGAAGTACCATCTCATAACAAGTTGTCCACTGTTTCCAGCAAGATTATCTCTGAGGTAGTCAAAGCCGAGTTCCTGCAGGACATTCACAACTACCATAATATCAAGTAAAGGCCAGTATTATTCACAACTGAGTTGTAGCATCCATAAGAAGGTCCTTGAAGCCACCTTCAGGTATAAACCAACAACCAGAAATCCAACTTCGAATACCTCTGAAGGATTCTATCCAGTAACTAATGTCAAAGCACATGGGAAACAACTTACAGAGTTATTGGTGTATGTTATATCACAGTTATAGTTGGATCTCCTCTCTTCAGCTCTCATTCCCCTCTATAAATGCAGAAAAAAAGTAATAATGGTCATAAATAAAAGATATAAATTGTCCTTGATTATACACTACGTAACATCATATAGACATGTACGTTGGTGTCAGACATTGATATGAAGTGGCAGACACTCTGACTCCCACAGACCAGATACAATGACACATCTGTAAAGCTCATTTCATGTAATGAGAGAGAGTTTACAGCTAAGCTGATGTTCACTAAATTCATTTAAACAATAATACATAAATAGAAGTTGAAACACAAACTAATTTTTTTCTTTGATAACATAGTTGAAAACAAATATTAGAATAAATTAATTGTTTGAAAAGGGTACTGGCACGTCCAAAAATGGAGTGCCCCTGTTACATAGTTTATATAAAATATTTGCCGGGGTAGAGCCTTGAACCCCAACATTTACGATGTAGGGACACAAATTCCAGTTCAGCTTACCCACCAACAAAAAGGAAAACAAAACTTGCAGAAAAAATTACCTGGATAAGGCCCACTGAAAGACCTAGGAAACGATGGACACGACCCATCCACTCCGCATCACGCTGAGCTAAGTAATCATTGACAGTAACCACTGTCAAAACAACCAAACAACGAATGACAGTATTAGATTTGTGTAGGGAAAGAGTAAACAAACTGTGTTGTTGCAAGGTTCATACAGGAATCACAATGTACTAAGAGAATCTACCTGGATTGAACACAGAAAGCATACAATGGAATCAAATTTTCATATGCCGACAGGAAGTTTTTCAAGATAATTTCTAAACTTGTCTATGAAAGAAAATCATAAATCCTAAGCTGATACAAAACAAAGGTTCATAATTCCGCCTCCCCAATATTTTTTTTATGACTATAGAACAGTGGATTTATATGTTCCATACCCCAGTGTCTCACCCTGATGTCTATGGTATAGTCCATGTTTAAGAAAGTCAATATATCCAGACTACATGAAAAAAAATTTGTTCAAACAAGATAAACATGATTGATGAACTTGAAATGTAAATATAAGACATAGTTTGCATGATGGACCATGTAGATAAGTGTTTAAGCTCTTACCCGAGAAAAAGAAAAAGAAGAAATTGTTATGTATGTCCATCATAAATATATGAATGATAAAACAACTCATATAATAATTACAAAGAATTTGACTTTTAATGACTGTTATTGTTTTAATGGTGATTGCAATAGCTCATTAGTTCAATTAAAACAGTTCTAATTTCTAAAAACAGCAAATAGTAAAACAGAATTAAATTATCATTTTGATAGTTAGATGTAATTGTTTAAATAACTTGTCCTGATACCAACTTGTGAATCCACACAAACCGAAACATTAAACTTTCCAAATCAAGTGGTCGGCAGTCAAAAAAAAAAAAGAGTTCACGAGGAACAAACGCCAGGAAATGGGGTCATGGTGGGACCAATTAGGCAGTCAACTTCGAGAGGCCATAACTTTTTGCTCCAGTATCAGATTGAGAAGTCATCAGAAACCTTAGAAATCTATTTCCAGGATCCAAAACAGTTTTCTCTAAACTAGATTTAATCATGCTGAGCCTCAAAATGAAATTTAGAATTATGATAAGTTACATTTTAGGATTTCGTTTTCTTAAAAATAGTTGATATGAAAACATAGTATAGCGAAAGTACATTGAATCATCATCATCTATGCCTTATCCCAACTATATGGAGACTATTTTGAACATCGGATGAAATCTTTTCCAATAATTCTACAAACTGATCCCAAACCAAAAGAATGTTAAAAAGTATAAATCGGAACCCTCTCCAAACACACACCAAATGATCTCTACAGACAAAGAATTCCCATCTTTCAGAAAGTAAATGAAATTACAAGGATAGAAAGCATACCATGGACGCCCTCACCCGTCAATGCATTAAGATAAGCCGCCAAAGTAGAAACTAAAGTTTTTCCCTCACCCGTCTTCATCTCGGCAATGGACCCATCATGAAGTACCGCCCCACCAATAATCTGCCATTAAGGCATACACATAACAAGTTAACAACTAAAGCTTCCTCTCTGTATAGGAAAAAATTTTAAAATTTAAATTTGAAAAAAAAAAAAGATACCTGGACATCAAAATGACGCATCCCAATCTTCCTCCTCGCAGCTTCTCGAACAACAGCAAATGCCTCTAATAAAATTCAGAAAAATTGTCATACTGCAATGCAGAAACAACAGACTAAAAACATCAAAATTTAATAAAATAAAAGAATATAAAAAGATAAAGAATTCCAAACCAGCTTGAATATCTGCAAGTGTTTCTCCTTGTCTGAGACGAAGGCGAAATTCCTCAGTTTTTGCAGTCAGCTGGGAATCCGTAATAAGTATAAGCCAGCCGAATGATCGAAACGAAACTGTAAAAGAAATCGCAGAATCAAATTTGAGATGCAAACCTGTTCATCGGAGAGTCTCTGAATGTGCAGTTCGAAAGCATTAACAGAGTGAACGAGACGGTAGTAATCACGAACGACCCAGTAATTTAAGCTGGTGAAGTCGGTACAGGTCTTTTTGAGACGCCCAAAGTTGTCCTGAAAGAGTAAGGAATGAGTAAAAGAACAAAAACACCAGGAAAAAAACAAACAGAGGATAAGGAAAAGAAGAGAAAGAAACCTTGACAGAAGCAACGATTATGGGTTTAGGGGAAGAACGAAGACGATAAGAAGAAGAAGAAGAAGAATGTTTGGGGATAGGTTTAGAGCAAGCGAAGGTGGTGCGGTGTTGGAACTGTTTGGTGCTAGGGATTGGGTTTGAGAGACGGGGCGCAATAGCCATCTCTCTCTCTCTCTCACTCTCGCTCAAAGAGCCTCGCGGGATTTGTAAGTTTAATTGGGACAGTTAATAAGGTTTCCCGCGTTCCATTACTCCGCAGAATTAAGCAGAGAACACTTGCAGGATGTGGAGTGTGAAGGTAAAGATCCTGTGTGTCATTTGTGGGGGTTTTTCTAGTGGTGTTTGTCCGCAAGGATAGGGTATACTTATATTTAATTTTTTTTTACACCGAATATATTTTAAACATTAAATTTAAAAAAATAAATAAATCAATTAAGAAAAATACTTATTTTTTTTTTTTTTACTTGTGATGGCCTTTTAAAGGGCGTTGAACAGGTGTTGATGCCTTTAAAAGGACGTTGATGCCGTTTCAATTTTTTTTTTTATAATTTTCAAGGTCCATGGACATTTTTTTTTTTTTTTGTAGTCACCATCGTGGGAGGGCACCACGGATTAACAAGTGAAACCTGTATGGACCCAGGTCAAGCCGGTAAAGGGGATTTCTACTCCTGGCACACAACTCAAATGAGGAAATCTACCTGTGTGGGTTTGACCCCACGACCTCTCGAAAGAGGAGGATACACACCAACCATTTGAGCTGAAATGTTGGGTGTAAATTAGTATGATCTATGGACGTTAGTATGATGCATGGTGGTGTCATTTTGTCATTAGCCAAAATTATACCTCGAGTTATGTGTAAATTATTTTAACTTTTAGTTAATTAATTATTTAAGTTTGTAAATTTGACCAATATGAACTACGTGTCGTACTCTTAGGGACCTATGGATGTTTGTCCCATCCTTAGTAGGCCTAGGTACAAAAATTCATCTTGATTAGTAATTTTTGTTCGTTGGATTAGAGTATTTTTCATGGTTTATTTTTAACCATATAAAACAATGCAAGTGTGTCGACGAGAGCGTTGGTGAGTTACAGATACTCAAAGGTTTTTGTTTAAAATTTAAAATATTTTTTTAAAATTAATTAATTTTTTTGTTTTTTCCATTTTCTAAATAATGGTTGAAAATAATAATTTATAACTTTATTTTCTTTAAACGGAAATTTTTCGAAAAGAGCCTATAATTAAGGGTATTTTTCAAAAAGAACCGAACTTATTAAAATTTGTCAAAACAAACCTATGACTCCAAACAGCATGGCGTAGGCTCCCAAAACTTGTAAAATAGCCGAATTGCCCTCCTAATTGAATACGCCAGACCGTTTGGCGTCTGGAGTTATGGGATGCCATATGGTCCAGCGTCTGAACTATTAAACCACCAAACGGTTAGCCATTTGGTAATTCCATACGCCGAACCATTAGGTGTTTTGTAATTCCATACGCCAAATCGTTCGGCGTTTCGTAGTTTTAGATGCAAAAAAAAAATGACCACCTCCTGCTCCTCCTCGTCAACAGCCTCCATCCCCGTCACAATGTTGGTGGGTTTCACACCAAAAGACTTCCTCCCCTCCTCAGATCATCAGATATGAGCCTCCTCGTTCTCTCCATTTCTTTTAGTTATATTGGTTTTGGATTTTTTTACTTTTAACTTGAAACCCACATTTGATGGGAGAAATTTTGGAATTGGATAATTTTTGGTGAGGATTGTCTGTAGCCTATTTTATAAGTTGAAGAATTATGTACTGTCTATTTTTGCTGTTGACTTGAAACCCACATTTGATGGGGTTAGAAATTTCAAAAGGCTGGTTTTTGTATGGGTGATCTATATGGTGAGGAGATCAGCCTCACAAAAATTTCAATCTTTTTGATATCCGTAGCCTGGTTTACTAGTTGAAGAATTATGAACCATCTATTTTCTAATGTTAACTTGAAACCCACATTTGATGGCGTTAGAAATTTCAGAATGGGCTGATTTTTTGTAGGGATGATCTATATGGTGAGGAGATCATCCTCACAAAAAATCGGCCATTGATTTATCTATCTTCCATGTGGTAGAGAAAATTGGTGTGAATTTTTGTGTCAAAATTGTGTCCCCTGATCCTGACCCATAAAAATATGCCTGAAACATTTTAGCATTTGGAAGCGTGATTTTTGCTACTCACATTTGCCATCCTGGCCAACTTGACTGCATGGATGTACAGCCCACCCCTTCATGGATATATATACCAAAATTCACCTCGATTGGTAATCTCTAGCCATTAGGTTTTAGTACTTTTTAAAGCATGATAAGGGTTAAATTATCGGCTATTACAACTTTTTTGATGCATTATAATGGATTCACATTAATACGAGTAGGTTGGAGTGTTACCATTATAGCGGTTGTTATAACACCGTTGTAGCCATTTTTGCAAACCATGCTCTCGTCTTGTAGAGGACATAGGACCCCTCCCCAAAATGCTACCTACAAACTCTTAGCCTGATTGATGATTTCCATCCGTTGGATTTGAGCTTATTTTAGTCATGGGCCAGGCATATGGATAAGTTTCAAGCCCCGTGATAAGAAAAAGCTCAAATCCAACGGCTAGAAATCACCAATTAGACTTATTTTTTGTGTGGGTTCACCAAGAAGTTGGCCAAACATTATTGGGTACACCGGAATTCACCCTGATTCGTAATCTCTAACCATTAGGTTTTAGTACTTTTTAAAGCGTGATTCTAGCCGTTAAATTCAATCATTATTTTTTAGTACAACCAATGGCTAAAAATCATAAAACAAATTGATTTTTGATGGTTTGCACCATGTAGAATAAAGGTTTTGAAGATGGCATACATTGTTAATGATGGTTATATCCGAGTGGTCCCACTACCCTTGACATTCAAAGCGATCGATCACGTCATCGATGTAGTGATATTTGGAATGGCAAGGTTAGTATTTTTTTTTTTTTTATTAAGTTCTGGATTATTGTATAATATGATTATGAGTTATCTCTTATATTACAATAATTGATGTAGGTAGATTATAGTGATTATTGAGCACACTTTCATGGGAGATGGCTCGATAGTTAGGGTGAGTTGTCACCCACTCAACTTTAATTAGTAATACAAATAGGTTTTGATCATTATCATCATCTTTAATGGTATAACATTGACATGAGTTTGTGTTATTGTCTTGCTTAGTGTTTTTTTGCCAAGGACATGTACGTTCTATTTGCCTTTTGGAGAGATGTCCATTACACTAAAGGACACTCTCCATTATCTTGGTTTGAGTATCACTGGCCATCTTCTGATTCTTCCTCCTTCTGAGCAGAATGAGGACTACACGTCACTTACGACGCGTTTATTGGGTGTTCAACTAGAGGATGAAGACAGATCAAAATGTGATCAAATTAAGCTTAGTTGACTACAACAAAATTTTGATGTATTACCTCCAGAACCAACTCAATATCGGACAATATTTGTAATTATTAATTAATATAAAAAATAGTATATTTGAAAATAATAATATATTTCTTTATTGTAGATCGAGTGTCACACTCATGCCTATTTATTAGCACTATGTGGAAACACTTTGTTCCTTGATGGCACCTGCAATAGGGTTTCAACCAATTTGTTGCATCTGTTTAAGGACTTTAAAACAATGGGCGAGTATGCTTTGGGGGCTGCTGCCTTGCCATTTTTGTATAAACAGTGGCATGTTTTGCTCTTAATGAGAAAAAAAGCCTTATTGGGTATATTGTTCTCCTTTAGGTAATTTTATTTAAATCATTCAACTAATAATTTATTCTTCAATTAATTTTTTTATTAATATACATATAATCTTCTTTAAAAAGGTATGGGCACACAAGCATTTGCCTACTGTTGGGAGGCCTATACCTAATCCAGAAGCACGTAGTTTTTCACGATTCTTTAGATGGATAATGGGTAATAGGGTATACATTAGTGATTCTGCTCGTAATATGTCATTATATCGTCAAGAGTTAGACACGATAACTCAAAACCATGCAAGGAAAATTTTAGTTGTTATTTTTTCTTATCAATTCAAATTTCTTAATCTGAATTTTAAAATTTTTGAATTTTCAGGTTATTTGGGTTCCATATTATCCCATATCTGATGATGCTCTACCGATCTTGCGGATGGCACAAGAAGCTAGTCTTCATTGTGCTTGTGTTATATATTTAGACACTACTGGATTTCATTCAGCAGATTGATGTATGCAATAATTTGGCATGTACCAAAAATTCCAGTTCCCCCTTATGGTGGTTGAGAGCATGTAAAAAGATTAAGTTTGATATGTCACGAGCGATGTCAGATTAGATGAATAGGTTTGAACAGTTTAGAGTGGTCGACAAATTTTGAACTATCTTACAAGGTAAACTGCATTAAGGGTCTATTTGGTACATGAGAAAAAGAGTTTCGATGGCAAATATTTAGCCAGGCAAATATTATCTTGGCTAAATATTTGCTCGTATCAATAGTTAACAATGTTTGGTATGTGTATGAGCTAGCTCACTTCAGCTTACTTCATTTTCTTTCAATTTGAGTGGGTCCCACATATCAAAGTAAGTCAAAAATAGGTTGGGCGAGTGCAAGAACCCCATATTATGTCAAAGGATAAAAAAAAATTATTTTTTTACATATTAAAAAACCAATTTTTATTGAAAATAGTGATTTTCTGGCAAGAAAATAGAATTTTCTCACCAAGGCATAATCGCGCGTGAAAATATTTACATAGGGGGGGAGGTGATCAAATGTTTTCCCGCCGCGGAGGGCAAATATGTGGGCCCGGCTAAATATTCGTCGAGGGCGAGTGGCTGCCAAACGCACTCGGGCGAATATTAGCACGGCTAAATATTTTATTTTCCCGCCGTGGTGCGTTACCAAATAGGCCCTGAACGCAATTATTTGAAATTACTATTATTAATAATGTCTTTATTATTCTCACTCTTTACTTTGTATTGCAATTATGTGAGTAGCTGAAAATTTTGAACATTGGTATGGTTGCCCCCGTATTTATAATGTGAACATTCAATATGAGGAGCCAAGATATACGCCCAAGGGATACTTGAAGGGCTTGCTTGATTAGTATAGGTCCGCAAATGAAAATGAGGTAAATCACAGTGCTACGAGTATTTTTATTAGATTTTATATTTTAACATATTGATATAATATTTGCTTTTTTTTTTATAAGCGACGTATTTGTCAAATGTGATAACAAATCTACATATTGAGCCTCCTGTTGCTGATCACATTACGACCTCTGTTGAGAGATTGAGGCAGGACCCATGCCATGATTTTTCCCACAAAACATAGATCCACCTCCTTATGCCTCTTTTGTTTGTTGTATGACAGTTTCCGCCACATCGTCGTCCTCGCCAAGAGCAACAAGGTGATCAAGAAGGTGATGAGTGGGATGATGTGTTTGTGGATGATGATCAAGAAGATGATGATGTTCATCATCAATCGACATGTGATATAGGATCATCTTCTGTCATACATCATCCATTGACACATTTGCCTATTATACCTCCATCCCATGCGCCGATAAAACCATCTCAGGTTCCAAATGTTAAGCAAAGATGTCCACACACAGAGAGACCAGTTATAAGAAGTTATTAAGGGAATGGATGAGTAAGAAAGGTAGGAAGTGTAAATATTAGACATGTTTGTGGGGACTATTTTTTTGTATTTCTCATATTATAGCTTCATGTTTTGGGTTCATCATCGCCTTTTATGATCATTTTCTTCGCTTGTTCACTTTGCTTGTTCCATATACACATTCTTAATCAACTAATGAAAACTTCTAATAACCTCACCGATAAACGAAGATAAATGTAAGAAAACTCCTAATAACTTCACTTGCATGATCAAATTTGTATTTTTCCATTTCAGTTGATAGATACAAACAAGTTTATACAACTTGTATGAAAGGAGTACCAAGCCCATCTCAATTGTAAAATCTTTTTGAGAGTTTAATTCTAATATTACCACTATTGACTCGATGTCGTCCAAATTAAATCGACGAAACACCGACATTTGGGAAGTACGACCACTATATTGCAGTCGTCGTGGGAGTATTGGACATAACTGATCAACTTAAACAAATTGCATTTGAGAAAAAAAAAGTCATTCAAACAGAGGAGATCGATGAAGACTAGTGTGAAAGGTATGCAATCCTTTATAAAGACTCATTTTTACTACATAGTCTAACATGAGCGTCGAAGTGGTTTCTTTGCAAGTGGATGAGTTTCAGCGTGGACCCAATATATGCACCTTGGAAAATACAAATTTGATCATTTGGCAATTGTACACAGTGAATGGGACAAATGTACGTAATTTTTTTAACCTTTGAAATTCTTATAACCTTGGGCAATTGTACACATTTTTTGTAACATTTCCCGTCATTGGTTTGGAACATAGTTTCTTAATCCATGCATTATATGATTATGTAAAGTTAGAAGTTAATATCCTATGCCTTGGAATAGGAGAATGGGATGTCGCCCAATGACTTAAGTTGGGCGACTGTTGATCACCATTAACAATCCATTAAATTTTTTATAAATTTTCATTTTTAATGGTCTGTAAATAGTTTTCACAATCTATTAAATTTTATGCTTTGACTGCTCTCATTAATAACTTACAAAATATTTCTTGTTTAAATCTTTTTTTTTAAATTCTGTTCAAAATGTCTTATGCAGAAAATGGTAATGTGAAGGAAATCAATTAGCAAAAGCCTGTATAAGTCATTTTGTCTATCAGAAATAAAAGACACCTGAGAATCAAAAGGTCTAATGGCTCTTTCAAAATAATTTAAAAATCAATCACAAATATGTTTATTTTCAACCTCAACTACTGCATATGTCAATGGAAAAGTACTACCATTAGAATCGATGGAAGTCGTTGCAAGCAAGATAAATGGATATTTTCCTTTTAAGAATGTATCATCTAATCTTGTAATAGATTTACATCCATTTTAAAATTCATTGACATATGCTATAATGATATACTGCATTGAGCAATCTTACCAAACTCGAGCAAGAAAGCAAAGCTTTGAAGAATTTTTAAGATATGTGGCCATATTTTGGGTTTTTACCTTATTTTTTATAAATACATGTAAAATTTTATTATTTTTCATTCTTTAATGGTTTGTTTTTATTTTATTTTTTAATAATATGATTGAAGATGGTGAGAGGAGTTTCTAAGAAGCATGTGAGTAGTAGAAAAGATCCAGCATGGAAGTATGGGGTAGAGGTTGAGGGTCCAAATGTTGGATCCAAGGGCTATATTTAACTACAATGTAATTTTTGCAGTAGTAGGGTTATAAAAGGAGATGTGAAAAGGATGAAGGATCATCTAGCGGGTACCATAATAATGTATCTCCATGTACAAAGGCACCCCTAGAAGTTATAGAAGAGATCAAAGCCTACATGGCTAAATGAGCACAAAAAAGAAGTGTGACTGATTAAGATTTTGAGTTTATATCCAGTAGGGGCTCATATTATGGTGGTGGTGCAACCAAGGAAGTAAGCTCCGCACTGGGTGTGGGTGGCTCTAGTAGTGCTAATACGATTTCCTCGCGTGGTGTAAGGGGACCAATGGATAGATATGTTGTGGCCGAGCCCGATGACCATATGGGTGGTAGCGAGGGTGGTGTTAGGCATGAAAATATAGAACTACCACATGTCTTAGCACCTCACAATTCAAAGGAGCATAGGAACCAAGTGTGCTTGGACATTCGACGGTTCTTCTTTGAAAATGGTCTTTCATTTAATGTCGTCACTAGTCCTTCTTTTGTGAATATGTTGCGGGCAGTTGGAGGGTATGGGCGTGGTTTAAAACCACCTAGCATGTACGAGCTGTGGACATGGATCCTCAAGGAAGAGGTGAAGACAATAGATTTAATGATTGAAGAAGTCAAGAAAACATGGCCCAAGACAGGAGTTACCATCATATCAGATGGTTGGAAAGATATGAGGGGTCGACAATTGCTCAACTTTTTTGTCAACAATCCAGAGGGGACAGTGTTTTTAAGAAGTGTGGATGCATCGACTGCAATCAAGAATAACAACCTGATGCTCAAGCTTCTAGATGAGGTTGTTGAGGAGGTGGGAGAAGAACATATAGTGCGGATTGTGACTGGTAATTCATCTGCCTACAAACTAGCTGGAGAAAAGAAAATGACTTTATTGGACTCTACGTGCAGCTCATTGCATCGACTTGATGCTTGAGATGATTTATAGTTTGCCTTAGCTTGCTTCTGCATATAGGAAGGCTCGGAAAGTTAGTAACTTTATTTACAGCCATGGTTGGGTACTTGCTTTAATGAGAAACTTTACAAAAAGAAAGTTGATTCGCCTTGCCGCAACAAGATTTGCTAAAGCAAACTTGACATTACAGAGCATGCTACAGAGTATGCAGCCACTGGAGGTCATGTTTACATCTAGCAAGTGGGCAAGCAGTGTGTGGGCCAAAAAAGATGAAGGAAAGGCCATTAGAAAAATTGTGTTGAAGGACAACAATTTTTGGCCTAGTGTGCTCTTTGAAGGCTACGAAGCTTTTAGTTGGTGTTTTGAGGATTGTAGATTCAGAAAAAGAACCAGCTATAGGCTTTATATATGGGGCAATGGATAGGGCCAAAAAAGATATTGCAAAAAACTTGGATAATGATCTATCCAAGTACAAAGAAATATGGGACATCATTGACAAGAAGTGAGACTTCCAAATGCACCGTCATCTATAAGTCGCAACATACTTCCTCAATCCACAATTTCATTATGACCCTGACTTCTCTACTCATCCAAAAATTAAATTGGGTCTATATAATTGTATGGACAAGCTAATTCTAGACCCAAAAGAGAGGGAGCAAGCTGACTTAGAAATTGACCAATTTTGTGGGAAGATTGGTTTATTTGGCTGGCCTCAAACAGAGTCAACAAGAAAGAAGCGCACTCCTGGTGAGCCAATGATTATTGTTATATAGTTAAGTATATACTCATATAATCATATACTTCAATATTTAATTGTGAATTTTTTTTGTAGCTAATTGGTGGCTAGCCTATGGAGATGGCACACCGGCATTGACTAAGTTTGCCGTTAGAGTGCTAAGTCTCACTTGCACTTCTTCAGGATGTAAGCGGAATTGGTCAACCTTCAATCAGGTAATTAAGTTGAGTTGAGTTAGGAGTTACTAAGGAGTCTTAGGACTTCAGTCATATATTGATGTATATGTTTTTCTACTTCTTTTAGGTGCATACAAAGAAAAGAAATAGGTTGGATTAGACAAAGTTGAATGCCTTAGTTTTTGTGATGTACAACAAGAAGTTGAGGTTTAAGCAGTTGAAAAATAGGCTAAGGCGTGAAAATGAAGAAGAAGATCCACTGGTTGTTGAAAGCATCGATAGTGATGACGAATGGCTTGTTGAACAAGGGGGAGGAGACATAGGAGGAATGGAGAATGTGGTATCAGATGCAGAACCAGTGGTGCAAGAGTCTTGCCCTTGTCCTACATGGCATAATGATCTCAATGAACTCGATTTCGATGCCCTTGAGATTACAATGGCGCAATCAAAGCCATAAGGAACTAGAATGAGAAAGAAGAGTACAACCTCTAGAGGAAGAGGACAACCAGGTGCAGGAACTGGAAGAGGTTAGACTTAGACACTTTGACAAGTAAAAACTTACATCATTAAATTACTCTACATTGTATTAATGTGTTCATCTTTTTTAACTAGGTAAAAGAAAGTCTCCGTGAAATTGGTAGACGAAGAAGATGAATGGGTGGAGGTTGAATTCGATGAAGGAGAAGATGATAGGGGCATCAAATATCATGATGACTCCTTAGAAGACCCCACTAGTAATGATGATGATATTGGGGATGAAGAATAGAAAGATTCATTTTTGTGTGACAATATAAGATATTAAGAATAGGATTTTAATGTGTTAACTTGCTAAATTTAATTTTTACTACTTGCTCTACTTTCTTTCTTAACTCTATCTTGTTGGTTACCTATGTTGTTAGTTGTTACTACTGTTAGTATTGATTATTGAGATTTAGTAATTTAGTGGAATTGGCATATCAAATGTGCTTTATATTTTTAAGATTTGATATCAGCATTCAGGCATTCCCGATAGCATCGTTCTTAAGGTAAAAGTCATAGCCTTACTTACTTTTATGCTTATTTAAGTTATTTTTTTACATGATATGTTGTTTATCATTTTTCTAGAATTAATTATATTTTTTTTAGAATTTTGTAAGTACTTTTTTTTTTAAACCGAGGCTTAAATAAGGCTTACGCATCGGTACTGCCTTGAGGCTACGCCTCACCATTTTTAGAGAAAACGCCTCAGGTCCCGAACTAACATTTTTAAACTTTGACAACAATGCATAATTATTCCATTAAGAAAAGTAGCCAAACTCATAGAGATGATATTATGAAATTGCTCTTGTGGAAATCAGGCAATAACGATAGATTTGAAATCCCAACATCTCAACTAATTGAAAATAATAAATTAAGACAATTACTTGATAATCAATACCATGAAATATGTAAGTCCTACATACTGAGACCCAACTTTATCCTCGATGGCAAGCTCTACATATTGAGAACTTGGAGATGGGATCCGCATGGGACATTTTCAGTTAAATCCTTCTACGAGCATTGTTCTACGTCAAGACAAGAAGTTCCCCCTGGATCCTCTATTTGGAAGGCTTCGATCCCCTCTAAAGTAAAGTTTTTTGCTTGGACAGCTAGCCTAGACAAGATTCAGATGATTGATCATCCTTTTTTTGCTTTTTTTGCATTCGCTTTTTGATAATTTTTATTATTTTACACCTAATTCCATCTAATCCCGTTATTGGTTTGGAACATAGTTTCTTAATCCATGCATTAAATGATTATGTAAAGTTAGAAATTAATATCCTATGCCTTGGAATGGGAGAATGGGATGTCACCCAATGACTTAAGTTGCGCAACTGTTGATCACCATTATCTGTTCAATTTTTTCTAAATTCTCATTTTTAATGGTCTGTAAATAGTTTTCACAATCTATTAAATTTTATGCTTTAGCTGCTCTCATTAATAACTTACAAAATATTTCTTGTTTAAATCATTTTTTTTTAAATTCTATTCAAAATGTCTTATGCAGAAAAATGGTAATGTGAAGGAAATCGATTAGCAACGGCATGTATAAGTTATTTCTGATAGCTGGGAATCAAAAGGTCTAATGGCTCTTTCAAAATAATTTAAAAATCAATTACAAATATGTTTATCTTCAGCCTCAATTACTGTATATGTCAATGGAAAAGTACTACCATTAGGATCGATAAAAGTCGTTGCAAGCAAGATACTTTGATATTTTCCTTTTAAGAATGTATAATCTAATCCTACAATAGATTTACATCCATTTTAAAATTCATTAATACTTGCTTTAAAGAAAATGAAAATTCTTTCAAAATTTTCAATTTGGTTAGTTTTAAGGAAAAAAAAAACTGCTAGGGTCTATTTCTGTAAATGTATAACAATAATGATCTATACTCTCATAAGCCTCTATTATACAACCATGAATGTCTTCTAGTACTTTCTCTTGAGCTTTTCAAACTTTGTTATCCGAGACTTTACATCATACTTGCGTTTCATGTCATTTATAATTTTTATTGGATTATAAAATTGATTATTAGCTAAACGATTTTTTATTTTGTTCTTCATCCTATTAATAGTTGCTTGAGGATGATCCACTGAATCACTCCTACCCAAGCATGTGTGGCTATTATTAAATGTTATGATGCTAAAAATATCACCATTGGCCATTCTTTTAGCATATACATGTCTTGGACAATTTGGATCATCACATGTATCTATAACTTTTTCTCTACTATTTATCACATATTTTACTGTAAAATTATCCTTTATTGCTAAATTTAGAATTGAAAGCCTAAATTTACATTAACATCAGTTGGTGATGACCAATATCCATTGACTTGCGAATCATCATCTGTATCTTCTTTTTCGTCATCAACAAGATTATCGATTTCATTTTCGTAATGCACAATCAAATTGTGGTCATCAGTTCGAGATCAATTTGATGAGCTAAGTTCATCTTGAACACTTGTGTGACCATAATTCGATAAATTTTTAAAAGTAATATTTTCAGATGGTGCTGGTGTTGGACACACATAAAAATTATATACGGACAAGTTAAATTAATGTCAAATATATGTTGTAAAGATTGATTATCTACAATGTCAATCGTATATTTTTTTGAACCAAATGTAATAATTGACCTTAAGATAAAATTTTGCCAAATTTTATATTGCATAACAACTTTATCCTCCACCAATTTGATCCCCCGACAACTCGAACAACATTCGCCCATATCCATCAACATATGTACCCCATTCTAGTTGGCTTCTATATCGACAAATAATCGCTTTTGTTGTCATTTATAATTTTGAAATAAAGTAGAAAAATAGAATTAATGAATTGTGTACATTGATATCAATTGTTAGTGTGAGTAGGATGAGAGTTAGGGGAGAACAATTGAGAGAGACCAATTGGGAGAGAGCAATTGTCAGTTTTTTGGAATAGAGATTGAAAATTTAAAATCGACCATCAATGGATCTATTCCAACGGTTGTCACAACGACCATAAGCCAAACGGTTTGGTGTATGTTAATATCCGATGTCATAAGTAACAGATGCCAAACCGTATGGTGTCAAGACAAGGGCAAATCTGCGGTTTAAAAGTTTCAGGAGCCTACGCCAAACCGTCGTAGGTTTGTTTTGACAAATTTAAAAATGTACGGTTGTTTTTATAAAATACTCTTAGATATAGGTTCCTTTCGATAATTTTCCATTCTTTAAATCAAACTTAGCTCAAGTTGGATCGCTGGACCGCATATCGGATCAATCTGGAATCGTGATCCAATCTGTTTTGGATCTCCCCCGATCCGATCCAAACACGATCCATCTTCTCCCCAATCTTGTTCCAAGAGTTGAAAAGTCTTGAAAAATTGTAATGGAAGAGATTGAGTCAAATTAGAAGGTCTAGTTACGAAAAAGTAACTAGTTATAGACTTAGCCATGTAAAACTCAAACTGAGTCCAATTAGAGTCACTGACGCAAGAAAGGAGCAAACGAGTTTTGACTCTCCCCAATCTTGTTCCCATACTTCAAATGTGTTGAAACAATTGTAATGGAAGAGATTGAGTAAAATTACGAGGTCCGATTGCGGAAAAGTAACTAGTTATAGACATAGGCATGAACACTAAAACTGAGTCCGATTAGAGACATTGACGAATGAATGGAGCAAACGAGTTCCGACTCTCTTCAATCTTGTTCCAACCCTTCAAATGTGTCGAAACAATTGTGCTGGAAGAGATTGAGTCAAATTACGAGGTCCGGTTGCGAAAAAGTAACTTATTATAGACTTAGGCATGTAACACTCAAACTGAGTCCAATTAGAGACAGTGTCGCACGAACAGGGCAAACGAGTTCCTACTCACCCCAATCTTGTTCCAACACTTCGAATGGGTTGAAACAATTGTAATGGAGGAGATTGAGTCAAATTATGAGGTTCATTTGTGAAAAAGTAACTAGTTATAGACTAAGGCATGTAACACTCAAACTGAGTCAAATTAGAGACATTGTCGCACGAAGAGAGCAAACGAGTTCCGACTCTCCCCAATCTTGTTCCAACACTTCAAATGTGTTGAAACAATTGTAATGGAAGAGATTGAGTCAAATTACGAGGTCCGATTGCGAAAAAGTTACTAGTTATAGACTTAGGGATGTAACACTTAAACTCAGTCCAATTAGAGACATTGACCCACGAAGAGATCGAACAAACGAGTTCCTACTCTCACCAAACTTGTTCCAACACTTCAAATGTGTTGAAACAATTGTAATATAAGAGATTGTGTCAAATTAGGAGGTTCGGTTGCGAAAAAGTAACTAGTTATATACTTAGCCATGTAACACTCAAACTGAGTCCAATTAGAGAAATTGTCGCATGAATGGAGTAAACGAGTTCCGACTCTCCCCAATCTTTTTTTAACACTTCGAATGTGTCAAAACAATTGTGTGGGAGGAGATTGAGTCAAATTATGAGGTCCGGTTGCGAAAAAAGTAACTAGTTATTGACTTAGGCATGTACTAGTAAAACGTGGTGGATTGTCAATATCGTTTGGAGAATATGATAATCGGCATCGATGACATCCTTGTCTTTTCTTCCAACACTGATCAACATTGGAAACACCTTCAAATCTTCCATGATATAATACTTAAAAATGGTTTAGTTCTCCCTCAACGCAAAATCAAACTCTTCCAAACTTCCATACAATTCTTAGGTTATAAAATTGAAAATCAAACAATTTCACCCATAAATCGTGTTATTCAATTTGCTGATAAATTTCATGATATTTTAACAAAAAAAACACAACTTCAGCGCTTCTTAGGTTGTCTAAACTACATTTCCCATTTTCTAAAAAATCTCATCCAAGAACGCCAATTACTACAAAATCGCCTCCAAAAATCATAACTTCCCATGGACCCAAGCACACATTGATGATGTTCGCCTCATTAAACAGACTGTAAAAGTTATCCCCTGCCTCAATTTTGCAAATCCCCTTTACTTTAAAATTATCCAAACCGACGCTTCCGATTATGGCTACGGTGGAATCCTCCTCCAAACTTACCCAGACAAAACTGAAAAAATAGTCCGCTTCACTTCCAGTTCCTGGAATCCAACTCAAGCAAAATACTCCACTGTCAAAAAAGAAGTCTTTGCTATTGTATTATGTGTCCAAAAATTTTAAAATGAGGTTTTAAATCAAAATTTTCTTATCCATGTTGATTGCCAATCCACCAAAGAAATTCTTCAAAAAGATGTCAAAAATTTAGCTTCTAAACAATTATTTGCTCGATGGCAAGCTCTACTCTCTATCATCGATTTCGATATTACCTATATTAAGGGCTCGCTAAATTCTTTGCATAATTTTTTAACCAGAGAATTTCTCCAAAACGTGCAAAAATGAGAGGAGCCCTCTCCCAATCTCAATATTCCAAAGGCAAGGCTTCATTGCTTCCTCCAAAGCCTTCTTCTCTACAACCCCCTTCAAAATCTCAATATTCCCCACGCGGAGATCATATTCTCTGTTGTCCCGATCCCACACTTTTTAACGCCCTTTCCCCTACTCAAATTGCCAATAAAATCTTTCCCAAAAACCTCCATTTTGTCCCAAAACATCCCAATCTCTCCTCCAAATTTTACGAAGCCATCCTTCATCAAACCCAAAGTGCCATGATAACTCATACTAAAAAAGACAACGAAATTGGCTTTTCCAAACTCAAAATTCTGCGCATCCTCACCTCCGTAGATTGGAAAGGCGCCTGGTCCGACAACAAATTTGTCTCTAGTCCCTCCGGCCAAGCTTTTCCCTAAAATTACTGGGACTATATGCTTGCTTGGGAAAATGCCCTCCTTATCCAAAATTCTAAAAATTCTCATTCTTGGTTTATCCAATTTGCCCAAGATTTTAATTTCAAATACATCCCCAATTGGTTCTTTATGAATTGGTGGGTCCTTTTTGGAGCCCTATCCTCTATTTTACCCAAACAACTTCTCGAACAATACCAAGCCTTCTCCAAAAATATGATAAATCCCCGCATTACCCATCCCTGCTACGACACCATGGTTTTTTTTGCCTCCCAAGGATTTTCATGGATTATCAAATGTGATTATGCCAAAGAAAATGACACTGTCCCAACTCTCCTCCGCTTTACTTATACCAAGTGGTGGGACAAATTCGATCTTTCCACCTTTCAATCCCAACTTATCCTCCCAAAACCCCCCCAATAACCACCCAATCTTTAAAGTCCTTTAAAACTACAATGACATCATCTTCCAGTCTAGCAACAGCCCTTGATGAAATTCAAAAACTCCGGGATGAAGTATGCCAGCTCAAAGAAACAGTCTCCATGTAAACGTCATCCCCAACTCCATCAGTCCGTCTTAACGATGACTCTGATTCTTCAAATGCCCCTGAAACAGCCGAACCTGCACCAGAAGACTTTTTCTAAAAATCATGGATCCTTCCAAAAGCCTCTCCTGCAAAGTCCAAGATGAACAGATTACTCTCCTCAACAAACAAGATAACATCAACAACAAGTCCATCGTTCTTAAGTTATTCAAGCAAGAACTTGGACTTTCAAAGCTCTCCTGCTACAAAGAGTATGGTCGATGTGTCCCATACATAACAAATGCCCTTAAAAAATGTTTCACCTTCAAAAGAGAAAATATCTACCCCATCAGTGATGACAGCAACCTCAACCAGCTACCCTCAAGGATTGTCCGACCATGTCTCAATGCAAAAGAATTCAAACCTACTTACAAACGTTAAAAGCCAAGCCGCCGTGTCAAAGTCACCGTATCAAATCCACCATATGTATCAAAATCGCCGTATCATCAAAATATCAAAGCCATATCAAAAACCGTGCCACCGAAAGAAGATTCTGCCGACAAAGTCACACAAATTCAAATTGCTACAGTAAAAGTCACTATTAGCTACAGTTCCAAATAGTATCTCCACCGACAAACAGTACCCGCAACATCAAATCAATCCGTCGAAAGCCACCGACTTCGCTTTTACTCCACGTGAAAGGATTCTCCAACAACCATCCACCAACTGGCACTTGTCCACCAACTGGCACTTGTCCACCTTCCGAATTCCAAATCTTTGAAGTCCGAATGCTATAAAAGAAGGCCAAAGCCATGTAATAGAATAAGTTTTAGTTTTCCGAGCTATCTCTTCTTTAAATTTCCCACTTTCTCTTGTAATTTTCTGTTTCTTTTATATTTTCAAAAGCTTCGAGAAGCTTGTATCTCTACTGTAATTTCATCAAAGCACTACAATGTATTACCAAGTTCAATTCAAAGTCTAAATTCTGAATTGCTTCAAGTTGTAGCCGATCCTGCTGTCCTTTTGGTATCAGAGTGATAATGCTCATTTTGTGCTTATTATCCGTTTTAACTTTTGGGCATTATCGAGTTTCATGAGCTTATAACTTTACATTTTAATGTAAAATGCATCCTAGGTATCTCATGCACAACTTATCCAATTTAGACCCTCATTACGTGCATATTTGATACATATAGGGCATTCGTCGTATGAGAGACTTTTGTGCAAGCCATTGGAGTCTCTTAAGAGGCTTATCATAAATTTTTAAGCCATGCAAGCCATGAAGTCACTTGTTCAAGCCATGAGAGCCATTGAAGCCATCACACATTTATGGAGCCATTCCAAGCCATTGGAGCCTTATAGAGGATTCTCAAGCCATCAAAGCCACATGGAGCCTTCACATGGGTGAAAGGGACAAGTCAAGAAGGAGAATGCTCAATGTGGTAAAGAATAGGCCTTGTCTTCTCTCAAGCCTATAACATGCCTCTTTCTAGCTTATTTTTCACCTACCCTCTTACACTTCTTACACATCTCATTCTCCCATGTGTACCCCCCTCATTTTGAGCTTGACCTTGGGCACTCTTTTGATTATATTTGAATCACTTACACCATTTTGGTAACAAGAATGAGCTCTCCTTTGACCACTTTCCACCTCATCTCCACCTATCACTCCTCCACATCACCTTCCACTTCATCACCTTCCATCTTCTATATAAGCTCACTTTGACCTTATGAGAGGGCATTCTTCCTTTCTCTAGTGAGTCTATTTTAGAGAGCCCAAGAATCTCAAGCAAGTTCCTTCTCTCCTCTTTCTTATTTTCTTTTTTTTTTACTTAGTTTCCATGGCCATTCACACCATGGTTGGCTAGACCCTTAGCTAGGGCTAGAGAGGAGGCATTTTTCCTCTCCCTTTTGTGACTTATTGAGTGTAGATCCATGTTTATGAGAGCTTTATTGTAGAGATTTTCCCAATACTTTAATGAAGTTGTTTTGTATCCCTTCATGTTGTATGTCATGTATACTTCATAGTTGGACATCAAAACATTAATGAAGATTTGAGGTATTTCATTTACTTGTTCTTGTGAGTCTTTTTGTGATTTCTTTTGATCTATTATGTCTTGCATTATAGATACTTAGGAACTCACATATTTGCACTCACACACTAGAATGTTCTAGTTTTGATTTTATTATCTAAAAATGCCTTAGTGGGAATATCATTTTTTTTACTTCATCTTTGTGATTCATTTCTTTATCTTTGGTGGGAGAGCAACTCTTTAGTTGTTTCTTCTCTTCTTTGACTACACTCATTAAGGAGCAAAGGGGAAGGGTCTAGGCCAAATCTTAATGCCCTAGCACTCTTCTTCTCTTGTAGTTTTTCTCCTCAAAAATTTGCCCACCATTGGTGGTACATTCAACCATTTGCACATTTTTTCTCTCATTTCATAGCATCCATTCACTACACATCACACACTACCCTTCTTTCCATTTTTTCTCTTTCCACTTGTAGTAACACTTGCACTAGTCATTCACTCCCAATCCTTGTGGTTCGACCATGGGAAACCCATGATTTTAAAACTAACTACAACTTGACATCCCTAGTTACACCCACTTTCACTTTGTTATACATACACTTTGTTGTCTAGGGAGAACATTGTTGCATCCACATCATATCATATTTAAGAGATACATTATTGTATTCTCTTCTTAAGAGTGTGCACAATCAAAGTTGTAACAAGTTTTTGAACTTGAATATTTGTCAGTCCATTGGCAATCAAAATAAGATCATTTTTTTTAAGGATGAAAAGTGCTTAAAAATGATTGGAATGGCTAAGAAATCTGGACAAAAAGTTTTTGAAATACCCACACCCCCCAACTTAAAATAATTCATTGTCCGCAATGAATAGAAAAACTGGTTTTCAAAACAATGCATGGTGATGATAAACATGAAATGAACATGCATTAACAAAATAAAGATTTAGGGAGAGGATATACCATAGATTTCTTCAATATCAGCTCAAGTCTATATTCCAAGCTTTCAAAAAAAATGACAAACTAATCCTGGTAAATAGGATCCTCCAAGACCATGGAGATGGTCTCAGGATCAAAATGCTCAAGGTATGGTTTCAACCTTTGTCTATTCACAGTGAATGTGGTGCCAGTTTTTGGATTCTCGACCTCGACCGAGCCATAAGGAAAGACACTCCGGACTATGTAAGGTCTGGTCCACCTAGATTTGAGTTTTCCTGGGAAGAGATGAAGCCTGGAGTCATAAAGAAGCACCTTATCAGAAGGTTGGAAAGACTTCCTGAGAATGGTTTTAACATGAAAAACTTTTGTTTTGTCTTTGTAAATCTTTGCATTCTCATAGGAGTCTGTCCGAATCTCTGCTAGCTCATTCAACTGGAGCTTCCTTTGAACTCCAGCTTTGTCCAGATCAAAGTTAAGCTTTTTGATTGCCCAATAAGCTTTGTGCTCAAGCTCAACTGACAAGTGACATGCCTTCCCAAAAACTAAACGGTAAGGGGACATTCCCAAGGGAGTTTTAAAAGCTGTACGATAAGCCCAGAGTGCATCAGTTACTCTCAAGGACCAATCTTTGCAGTCCGGGTTTACAGTTTTTTGTAAAATATTTTTGATTTCCCGATTGGAAATTTCTACTTGTCCGCTCGTTTGAGGGTGATAGGGGGTTGCAACTTTGTGAGTAATACCATATTTGGCTGTTAGGCTCTCAAAAGGCTTGTTGCAGAATTGCTTCCCCCCATCACTAATGATGGCCCTAGGGGTCCCAAATCTAGATAAGATGTTCTCTTTTAAGAACTTTAGGACAACTCTATGGTCATTATCTTTACATGCTATGGCCTCTATCCACTTGGATACATAGTCCACAGCCACCAAAATATATAGGTTGCCAAAGGAACAAGGAAAAGGGCCCATGAAGTCAATGCCCCACACATCGAATATTTCAATAATGAGAATGGGATTTAAAGACATCATGTTTCTACGACTAATGGTCCCTAACCTTTGGCATCGGTCGCAAGACTGGCAGAAAATGTGAGCATCTTTAAAAAGAGAGGGCCAATAGAACCCACATTGTAATATCTTGAAAGCTGTTTTCTTTCCAGAAAAATGGCCTCCACAAGCACTAGAATGACATAAGGTCAAAATCGAGTGATGCTCATTTTCTGGGACACATCTCCGGATGATTTGGTCTGGACAATATTTAAACAAGTATGGATCGTCCCAAAAGAATTTTGTCACCTCGAAATAAACTTTCTTTTATCCTGGGTGGTCCAATGCGAGGGAACATGTCCTGTAACTAGGTAATTGGCAATGTCCGCATACCATGGTGCTTGGGAAATTTCGAACAATTGCTCATCTGGGAATGTCTCGGCCACAGGAAGTGTCTCAAATGAGGACTCAAGGACTAGCCTAGACAAGTGGTCTGCTACAACATTTTCAGAGCCTTTCTTGTCTCTGATTTCTAAATTGAACTCTTGTAAGAGAAGGATCCATCTAATAAGTCTAGGCTTCGCATACTTCTTAGACAAAAGGTATTTGAGAGCCGCATGGTCAGTGTAAACTATCACCTTGGATCCAACCAAGTATGACCTAAATTTGTCAATGGCAAATACTACAGCTAGCAACTCTTTCTCCGTAGTGGAGTAGTTAAGTTGGGCATCATTCAATGTCCTGCTAGCATAGTAAATTACACAGGGTAACTTATCCCTTCTTTGCCTTAAGACCGCTCCTATGGCATAGTCACTGGCATCACACATTACCTCAAAAGGTAATGACCAATCTGGAGGTTGAATGATGGGTACCGTGGTCAACAAGGTCTTGAGCTTCTAAAAAGCTTGTGTGCAATCTTTATCAAATTCGAAGTCTACATCCTTAGCAAGGAGATTGCACAAGGGCCTAGAGATTTTACTAAAGTCCTTTATAAATCTTCTATAAAATCCAGCATACCCCAAGAAAGACCGAATTTCCCTAACACTTTTAGAGATAGGCAGGTGAGAAATAAGATCAATCTTAGCTTTGTCTACCTCAAGTCCTTTAGAAGAGACAATGTGACCTAAGATAATTCCTTTTGAGACCATAAAGTGACATTTTTCCCAATTGAGCACCAAGTTCTTCTCTTGACATCGAATCAACACTAACTTCAAGTGCTGTAAGCATTCCTCAAAACTATCTCCAAAAATGGAGAAGTCGTCCATGAAAACCTCTAGAAATCGCTTTACCATATCGGAGTAGATACTCAACATGCATCTTTGAAATGTAGTAGGTGCATTGCACATGCCAAAAGGCATACGCCTATAGGAAAATGTTCCAAAGGGGCACGTGAAGGTAGTCTTCTCCTGATCCTCAGGAGCAATCTCAATCTGGTTATAACCAGAATATCCATCCAAGAAGCAATAAAAAGAGTGTCCAGCTAATCTCTCAAGAATTTGATCAATGAAGGGTAATGGGAAGTGGTCCTTCCTAGTTATCGAATTTAGCTTTCGGCAGTCTATGCAAACTCTCCAACCGGTTGTTTGCCGAGTTGGGACAAGCTCATTGTTGTCATTTTTTACTACCGTTATTCTAGATTTCTTTGGAACAACTTGGGTTGGACTTACCCATTAGCTGTCAGAGATGGGGTAGATGATACCTACATCTAAAAGTTTGAGGACCTCAGCCCTAACTACATCCTTCATGTTCGGGTTCAACCTCCTTTGAACCTCACGAGTGGGCTTGGCATTTTCCTCCATATGTATCCTATGGGTGCAAATGGTGGGGCTAATGCCTTTGAGGTCTGCTATGGTCCAACCTAAAGCTGTCCTATATACCCTAAGAACTTCTAAAAGTTTAGCTTCTTGTGCTTGAGTAAGTTCAGAGGAGATGATGATAGGGAATGTTTCCCCCTGACCTAAGTAGGCATACTTAAGCTCTTCAGGCAAGGGCTTAAGTTCAAGTTTGGGGAATTCTATGGACGACGGGATAGGTTTGGTCTCATTAATGGGCAGATGTTCAAACTTGGACCTCCACCTTCCCGTGTCCAAAGGAGGTGTGGAATTCAAAAGAGAATTCACTTCTCTAGTGAACTCATCATCATCATCAAGCTCTCTAAAGAGGGCCAAACAAGTTCCTAATGGATCCTTAGAAGTAATTTCTAAGAGAGTAGCTTGGACAATTGAGTCAATCATGTTGACTTCTTGGATGTCTTCATTCTCAGTGGGATACTTGCAAGCATTAAAGATGTTTAATTCAACTGTCATGTTCCCAAAAGACAATTTCATAACACCATTCCTACAATTGATCAGAGCATTAGATGTAACAAGGAATGGTCTACCCAAAATGACCGGTATTTGGGAACTAACATTCAGTACCGGTTGGGTATCCAAAACAATGAAGTCTACTGGAAAGTAAAATTTATCCACTTGGATAAGCACATCCTCTATAATGCCTCGTGGGATTTTAATGGATCGGTCCATGAGCTGAAGGATAACACGAGTTGGCTTTAACTCCCCAAGCCCTAATTGCTCATAAACTGAGTAAGGTAGCAAGTTCACACTAGCACCTAAATCAAGCAATGCTCGCTCAATCCGGTGGTCCCCTATCACACATGATATGGTAGGGCACCCGGGATCTTTATATTTAGGAGGGCTATTGTGTTGCAAAATGGAGCTCACTTGCTCAGTTAGGAAGGCTTTCTTTTGCACATTCAACTTTCTTTTCACAATGCATAAGTCCTTCAAAAACTTGGCATAAGAGGGGACTTGCTTAATGGCATCAAGCAAAGGAATATTGACAGTCACTTTCTTGAAGATCTCTAAGATGTCGTTATTTTGAAGCAGCCTTTTCTCTTGTTGAAGCCTAAGAGAAAATGGGGCGGCCACTGGGCAAGGCTTAGGATTGGCTTTAGTGGGTGGTTCATCCTTACTATCAGCTTCATCACTCTTGGTTTTCCCTTGGGCAACCTCACTTATAGGGGTGGTCTTGGGATTTTTATCTATAACTTTCCCACTCCTAAGGGTAGTAATGGATTTGGCTTGTTCAAGGTTGAGATTTAGACCATTGGCTTCACTAGAAGATCCTACTTCAAATTGACCTTTAGGATTTGGAAGTGGTTGAGCCGGGAAGGTTCCTTTCTCTCTAACACTAAGGCTAGAGGCTAGTTGGCTAACGGTGGCTTCCAATTTTTATATAGCTTGCATAGTGGATTGGTTGATGGTCGTTTGGGCTTGCATGAAGGATTGTAGAGTTTCCTTTAAGGATTTCATGGGTGATTGATATGTTTGGTTAGATGAAGGTGCTAGGGGGTTTCTATTGCTTTGCCCACTATTTTGCCCATTGCCTTGCCCACTAGCTTGCCCTTGCCTCCAACCAAAGTTGGGATGATTTCTCCAATTAGAGTTGTAAGTATTGGAATATGGAGAATTATCATAAGGCTTCTTGTAGGCATCTATGGCATTGGCTTGTTCATGGAGTACCCCTTGCAAGGCCGGGATTGTTGGACAATCCCTAGTCTCATGAGAGTTATTCTCACAAATAGCGCATATGTTATCAGCCTTCTTGCCTTTTCCTTTTAAAGCCTCAACTTCCCTAGTGAGGCTAGCAATTTTAGCACTCAATTCTATGTCCTCACGGACATGATAAATTCCTCCTTTGGAGGGATTAAGTCTCTCACTAGGCTTATCCACTTTATCATGTTTTTCCCAAGATTGGACATTTTCCGCTAAATTTTCAAGGAATTCCCATGCCTCATCGGGTTCTTTCATGATGAATTCTCCATTACTCATTGTTTCTACAAGTTGCCTCATAGAAGAGGTAAGTCCATCAAGAAAGAATCCAATAAGGTTTGGCTTATCATAACCATGATGAGGGCATTTTTGGAGTAGGTCATTGTACCTCTCCCAACATGAAAAGAATGCCTCATTCTCTTTTTGAGAGTATGTCATGATGGCTCTCTTGAGGGTATGAGTCTTTTGAGTCGGGAAAAATTTCTTCAAGAATTCTTTAGACATATCCCCCCATGTCCCAATTGATCGAGGTCTAAGGGAGTGGAGCCATGACTTGACTTTCTCCTTTAGAGAAAATGGGAAGAGTTTGAGCCTTATGGTATTTTCGGTCACATCTTGATGGTGCAATGTTGCACAAATCTCCTCAAACTCTTGGAGGTGAAGATAGGGGTCTTCCGACTCTAGGCCATGAAATGTGGGGAGTAAATGGAGCACTCCCAGTTTGATTTCAAAATTTTGCCTTTGGTTGTATGGAACGACTATGCAAGAAGGTGCACTAAACCTAGTCGGTTGTAGGTAGTCTCTTAGTGTTCTAGGTTCATCCACATTAGGTCTATTGTTGGCCTCATTTCTTAGAACTTGGGGGTCACCTATATTGCTTCCATGTACCGACATGGTGGGTGAATAGGTGGAGTCCTCTCTAGAATGTTCGAAGAGATTATCTAAGAGATCTTCAAGAGTGTCTTGATCCAAATTCCTTTGTAACCTATTAGTATGATCACGTGTCCACGTGGTCATTCAAATAGATTCAAGTGAATAAATTTTAAGTTCCAAACTTAATTGTTGTACAAGTTAGATGATTAACACTTAATGTGGGTACACATCCACAACACCATACAAACAAAAGAAAAGAAAAAAACACTAGTATACACCTAAACACAATGTGTGTGCATAAAGTGTACAAATGTGACAAATTAGACTAAGAAAATAAACCTAAACATGCATTAATCTAAGAAAAAAAAACCTAAGCATGCATCAACTAATAGCAAAAGAACACAAGCAAACAAACAAATCAAAATAACCTAAACTAAAAAAAATGTAAAAGATTGGGTAGATCTTACATTGGGGTCCTTGATCAAGTCTTCTCGTACAAGTGTAAGCAATTTACATACCACCTCCACTTTCAAGTTACGATTGCTCACACTTGAGGCAAATCCTAGATCTATTATTACAAATTGGAGTTTAATACAAATCACTCCCTCACTTTCACTCAAGAGACCACACCATCACTCAAACTTACAAGTAAATGGAAATACAAGTAAATATACAACCTAACATAAGGGGGTCTAAAGAGAAGATCTACAAGTAAACAAAAAGAGTTAGTAACAATTCAAAATAAAGAGAGTTCGAAAGTTAGAGGTTAGGAGTTAGTTGCTTGAATGTAAAGAGTTAGTAGCTAGAAAGTAAAGAGTTAGAGAGTTAGGGAGTTAGAATGTTAGAAGATTATAACAATAAGAGGAACAAAGAGATGGAGGGTTAGAAGAAGAAAGGAAAAAAAAATGTAGTAACCCTTGTTCTTGTCACCAATTGCCAATCCCCGGCAACGGCGCCAAAAACTTGTTACAACTTTGATTGTGCACACTCTTAAGAAGATGATACAATAATGTATCTCTTAAATATGATATGATGTGGATGCAACAATGTTCTCCCTAGACAACAAAGTGTATGTGTAACAAAGTTAAAGTGAGTGTAACTAGGGATGTCAAGTTGTAGTTAGTTTTAAAATCATGGGTTTCCCATGGTCGAACCACAAGGATTGGGAGTGAATGACTAGTGCAAGTGTTACTACAAGTGGAAAGAGAAAAAATGGAAAGAAGAGTAGTGTGTGATGTGTAGTGAATGGATGCTATGAAATGAGAGAAAAAGTGTGCAAATGGTTGAATGTACCACCAATGGTGGGCAAATTTTTGAGGAGAAAAACTACAAGAGAAGAAGAGTACTAGGGCATTAAGATTTGGCATAGACCCTTCCCCTTTGCTCCTTAATGAGTGTAGTCCAAGAAAAGAAGAAACAACTAAAGAGTTGCTCTCCCACCAAAGATAAAGAAATGAATCACAAAGATGAAGTAAAAAAAATGATATTCCCACTAAGGCATTTTTAGATAATAAAATCAAAACTAGAACATTCTAGTGTGTGAGTGCAAATATGTGAGTTCCTAAGTATCTATAATGCAAGACATAATAGATCAAAAGAAATCACAAAATATTCAAAGTAACTGTTCCGATATATTGTATCATCCCTCGCTCTACTCTTGAACAATACAAATCTGAATACAAATACATCCATTTTGGATTCATCCAAGTTGCCATAAAACCTCTTATACGACTAGGCCTCAATACCTCATGTCTAGTTTATCTCTGTGACAAACGTCATGATGAGTTTGATGACTCAATTTATGGTGGAGTCAATGCTAGCCTAGCAAATTGACCAGTCTTTTTCAATTGTTTACCAAATATATCCGTTGGATTAACAGACGTTACTGCTTGTGACGCTCTTTCCCTCGGCGTTCATACCAAAGGTTTTAAAATGAACCCTCTTTCTGAAAATATTATAATTGTTTATCGTATCTACTACAAAGTAATGCATTCCATAGCTCCCGACATTGCATATAGTGGCCAAACCAAGGGATTAACTACTCTATTTCTCACAAACTATAAAAATGATGTTATCACCCCTACCTTAATTAAATGGGAGGATATCAAATTAGACGAGTCATGGGAACTAGAAAATTTTCATACCTCTATACCAAAACAAATCTCTGACATCCACAATATCGTTAAAAAACCAAATGGATGTATTATCCTTAATTTTCGCAGATCAACAAATCAACAACCATTTTTCTCTCGCCAATCCACCACCACCTCTTTTAACCCGAGTAATTCTACTACTCCTCCTTTTCCTCCCCATAATCTTCCAAATAATGATTTTCATTCACCCCCTGTCGGCGTCGCCTATCCTACATACTCTTCCAATGAAGCTTAAACAGCCCCTTCCCATTTTCACAATTTTGAACCAACTGAAAATGATTTTAATATTAGTGTCATATCTGTTTTTCAAATAAACAGCCAATTATTAAAAAAGAATTTACAAACTCATCCATTAAAAGATTGGTTTTTTCAAACAATCCCTTCCTCTACAAGATCTCATCTTAAAAAATTATGGTTTGCTGAAATGCTTTTTACTGAACAAAATATATTCTTCTTCGATTGGTTAAAAGACACCTCTCACGATCATCCCGAACTTTTAGTAATCAAACAAAAATACCATACTTGGGAAACCGCCAAAGGTGAAAAATTTGACCAACCCTTCCCACCTTTTACGACAATAAAATACTCTGAAATTCTTGCCACTCCTTTAAAAAAAGAATCCCAATTTCACGAAGATCGACCCGTCAAACAACAAAAACTTTCCCATCTCATAGAATAAAATAACTACACAAACTTATATTTAAAAGCCCTTAGCAATCGTCTCGACTCTGTTCTATTAAACCCTTCTACTAATACCCCAAGTTCTTCTACCATTACTGTTCCACAATCCAAACTTAGTTTCCTTCATCAAAATCCACTCTATCCCACTCTTCTTCCTACATCGCAACCCTCCAATTTTTTATCCGAATTAACTAAACGACTTCAACCCTCAATAGACAAAGGAAAACTTCCTTCCATTAACGTTCTACAAACCAAGTCTGAACATGATCACCTTATTAATGAACCTGAAAATGATCCCAACCACATACCTGATAACACTGATAATGATCAACCTGTCCCTGAGAATCCCGACAGTGATCAAACTCAAACTTCACGTTCACTTCCTGCCGCTACTTCCGTCTACCCAGAATTAAACAAAAATTTTCATCCCCAACATTGTAAGAATTCACGACGATTTAACAACTCTACCACAAAAAACTATTACACCCGACCCACTCCTGTTGATCTTCAACTAGAAGAATCCTCTCAACTTCAAAAACATTTTTTCCAAGGTAATGTCATCTACGAATGGAATATTGATGGCCATTCTGATTATCATATTTTCCAAACTTGTAATCAAATGCTTGTCTACGCCAATGCCTGTTATATCAATCACAACCTAGAATTTAATATCACTGTCGCTATAACTGCTGGTTTTACCGGCCAACTCCATGGCTGGTGGCATGAATATTTCTCTGAAGCCCAACGAGATGAAATTCTTAACGCTATCAAACGCGAAGCTAATGAACACCCAAAATTAAATGCCAATGGAAACCAACAATCCGATTCCTTATTAACACTCATTGTCAATATAATCCACCATTTCTTAGGAAAAATTGATGACTTTTATGAACGCAATAAAGACCAACTCCTCAACCTCAAATGTTCTACTTTATCTGATTATCGTTGGTACAAATATGTCTTTCTCTCCAAAATTTTTAGAATTCCAGACTGTAACGCGTCCTTTTGAAAAGAAAAATTCATTTCTGGTCTTCCCCCTTTATTTGCTGAAAAGGTCAAAGACAATCTACGCGACCAGCACGATGGCACTTTAAACTACAATAGATACTCTTATGGTGAGCTCACTCATACTATTCAAAAAATAGGATTCAAAATTTGTAATGACCTCAAACTCCAAAAACAAATCAAACAACAACGCTGTAGTAAACAACAAGAATTAGGTGATTTCTGTTGGGATTTTGGTATTTCCTCCCTTACCCCACCTTCTCGCCGTAAGCCCAAGCCCTCCAACCCTCCACCTTCAACTCGCACTCGAGCTGCCACCACATTACCTAAACCTACATATTACAAACAACCATCCCCTAAATCTTCGCCAAAACCATCTAACAAATGCTATAAATGCGGCAAACCCGGACATTTCGCCAATAAATGTTTTTCAAAAACTCATTCCAAAAAGCTTCGCCAAATCAACCAACCTGATTCTGACAGCGATAACCCCATCCCTCCCTCCCCAGAACTAAGAAACTGTTGTAACACTTGCCACACCAATCACGAATATATCAACGACACCAACGACGAACCATTATCTGTCAATGTCCTTACCACACATGAAGAACTCATTCTAGACATCATTGACAAAATCCCTGACTTAAATCTCAAAAATGCACCCTCTAAATTTCAACATATCATGACCGACATCTTCCATCCAAGTCATTTTTGTCTATCAAAAATAAAAGATAGCTGAGAATCAAAAGGTCTAATGGCTCTTTCAAAACAATTTAAAAATCAATCACAAATATGTTTATCTTCAGCCTCAACTACTACATATGTCAATAGAAAAGTACTACCATTAGGATCGATGGAAGTCGTTGCAAGCAAGATACATTGATATTTTCCTTTTAAGAATGTATAATCTAATCCTGCAATAGATTTACATCCATTTTAAAATTCATTAATACTTGCTTTAAAGAAAATAAAAATTCGTTCAAAATTTTCACTTTGGTTAGTTAAGAAAAAAAAAACTGCTAGGGTCTATTTCTGTAAATGTATGACAATAATGATCCATACTCTCATAAACCTCTATTATACAACCATGAATGTCTTCTAATGCTTTCTCTTGAGCTTTTCAAACTTTGTTATCCGAGACTTTATATCATATTCGCATTTCATGTCATTTATAATTTCTATTGGATTATAAAATTGATTATTAGCTAAACAATTTTTTATTTTGTTCTTCATCCAATTAATAGTTGCTTGAAAATGATCCACTGAATCACTCCTACCCAAGCATGTGTGGCTATTGTTAAATGTTATGATGCTAAAAATATCACCATTGGCCATTCTTTTAGCATATACATGCCATGGGCAATTTGGATTATCACATGTATCTATAACTTTTTCTTTATTATTTATCACATATTTTACTGTAAAATTATCCTTTATTGCTAAATTTAGAATTAAAAGCCTAAATTTACATTAGCATCAGTTGGTGATGACCAATATCCATCGACTTGCGGATCATCATCTGTATCTTCTTTTTCGTCATCAACAAGATTATCAATTTCATTTTTGTAATGTACAATCGAATTGTGGTCATCAGTTCGAGATCAATTTGATGAGTTAAGTTCACCTTGAACACTTGTGTGACCATAATTCGATAAATTTTCAAAAATAATATTTTCAGATGGTGTTGGTGTTGGACGCACAAAAAAATTATGTACGGAGAAGTTAAATTAATGTCAAATATATGTTGTAAAGATTGATTATCAACAATGTCAATCGTATATTTTTTTGAACCAAATGTAATAATTGACCTTAAGATAAAATTTTGCCAAATTTTATATTGCATAACAACTTTATCCTCCACCAATTTGATCCCCCGACAACTCGAATAACATTCGCCCATATCCATCAACATATGTACCCCATTCTAGTTGGCTTCTATATCGACAAATAATCGCTTTTGTCGTCTGTGGGTGCCGTATTTTCCAGCAAGTCAAATATTGACGCGTGTTCCTGGCACAGCACGTGCGGATTCAAATAGATGATACGTGTTAGTAGACAGCACGCAAAATTAAATGCGCCGGAGTCATCACCGGGAGCCATTAAAACTGCCCATCGTGTCGCATACCTTCCATTAATTGGAAATGCCATGTGTCATGATGGAATGATCGACACATAGAGGTGATGCTAACAAAATGCATTAACGTCTCAGCCTTGAATATGTCGGGAAGCATTCAATCTTGCCCGACACAATCATTGTTGACAATTCAGTTGCCGGGGTCTATTTCAATATCATCCCGACAAGACCGACAGACTTACTTGTCGGGATCTATTTCAATATCACCCCGGCAAGGCCCTATGATTTGTTGGATGACTGTGTCCCGACAAGATCAACGGGCTTGACGGGATTTATTTCAATCTCATCCCGACAAGATCAACGGGCTTGACGGGATCTATTTCAATCTCATCCCGACAAGATCAACGGGCTTGACGAGATCTATTTCAATCTCATCCCGACAAGATCAATGGGCTTGACGGGATCTATTTCAATTTCATCCCGACAAGATCAACGGGCTTGATGGGATCTATTTCAATCTCATCCTGACAAGATCAACGGGCTTGACGGGATCTATTTCAATCTCATCCCGGCAAAGCCAGATAAGGTCAAACGACTTACGTGGCAGAATCTCTTACGTACAAGGTAAGTATTCTGAACACAATCGATTTCTTGACTAATGAATAATGGCCACGTGGCAGCTAGTTGAATTATCACGAATTCGACATCCCCTTATCCGAATACCTGACACGAAGGATGCCACCTCAGTGTCGCTCCAGTTATTTCAGGTATAATCGAATCACGGAAGTCAAGATATAACAATAAGATTCTATTTTATAACAGAATCCATTTGAGTCATCGTTGACTGATAATGACTAGACACGTGGAAGGTGAGTCACACCAGTTTTAAGGTTATAAATATGAGACCCTCAGGACTGAGAAGAAGATCTTGCTCTCCAGATCCAGATAGCCTAAACTCTGAAACCTTTTTACTAATTTCCTAAAACCTGTTACATTTTCTAAAGCTGACTTGAGCGTCGGAGCCTTGTCAACAGGTACAACCAAATCTCATCTAGAGATCATCCTATCCTTCGCAGAGGAGAAAGTAGTTTCATCCTGGAGCATCAGAATCATCCGATCATCACCAAAAACCGAATCGTCTGACCTCGAAGATTGTGTGGGTTAGATTAGATATTTTTCTCCCACATCTTTTGGCGCCGTCTGTGGGAAACGACTAGAAGTTTTCCGTTCTAAGAGATATTCGATTCGAACAATGGTGGATACCAGACGCACAGATCTCAGGAGTGGAAGAGAGAAGAATCCTCCTAGCGATCTCAGAGATGCTATCACGGAGGGCAGAAGAATGAGTGAATTGGACAATCAGCAGAAGATGATTGCCCAATTGCGCGAAGAAAATGAGGAGTTGAAGCAGCGGATGACAGCTGAACGAACCGGTGGCTATATATCTGGTACAGCCAGACATAGTCATCATCAGAAAAGTCATTTCCATTCGGACAGATCGAATTCAGAGGAATCTGTCTTGCGGAATCCACGTAGTAGACATGGGGATTCCCAAATTCCACTTTCAGAGAAACGTCATAAAGCCGAGTCTTCCTGTCAACGAAGCTCGGATCATATTCAGCCAGAAACCAGGAAGTAGATTGCTGATCTGGTAGCTGAGATGATGGGAAAGAAAGAAACATTGGCTGATAAAATGATTGTAATGGCAACGAGAGTTCCCAGAGATTCTCCTTTTACAGAAGAAATGCAGGGATACCGTGCCCCAAAATCTTTCTCTTATCCCAAATTTTCGATATTCACAGGAGCTACAGATCCTGTGAATCACGTACTTCGCTTCAGAAAAGCGATGACGATGTGGGAGTTTCAAGACGAACTCCTTTGCAGGATGTTCCCTTCCACTTTGAGCGATGATGCGTTGATCTGGTTTAACTAGATAGCCCCCCGAACCATTTCTGATTTCACCAAGTTGAGTACTCTCTTCATCACTCGATATTCTTACAACAGATTACATAAGAATGATGTCGACGTATTATTCAATGTACATTGTGATCAGAAAGAAACGTTGCGAGATTTTACAAAGAGATTCTGTACTCTCATGACTACGGTGGAAGACTGTGATGATAAGCATGCCGTTACAGCCTTTCGCAAGGCATTATCCACAAGTTCTGGTCTATACATGTCATTAACGAAGAATAGGCCGGTGAGTATGGAAGCCTTGTTTCTTCGAGTTGAAAAATATTCTAAACTTGAGGCTGACACACTCCAACGAGGCCAAGGAGTGGCTATATCTGTGAATGAGGTAAAGAAGGCCCCGGCGTCCAGCAAAATTTCGAAGGGAAAGCAGAAGGCTGCAACTGAGATTATTACGACGGTAGAGATTCCCGAGAAGAAACCAGAGAAGTCGGGAAGCACTGGACAGTATCCCCGTCGAGAGAAGAGGATTTTTACATCATTGAACAAGACCCATAGTCAGATATTTGATCTGATTAAAAATGAAAAATATCTTCAATATCCCAGACCAATGAGACCGGACTTGAAGGGAGATGGAGATATGACACAATTCTGTGCCTTCCAACAAGAAGCAGAGCACATAACTGATAAATGCTGGGCACTGAGACATAAGGTTGAGGACCTAATTAACCAAGGCTTTTTGCAACAGTTCGTTGCCAACACGACTGGGGCAGTAGCTGGAGCCGAAGTTCTCAAGAAAGATAAGAACCCCGTTAAACAGCAAGAACGTGGGTTGATAATTGACGTCATACACGGGGGAGGATGGCAACTATCCCGTGGAGAGACGGAGAGGGTGGACAGGATTAAAATCAGGAAGGTCGAACACCTGAATGAGATCTTGCACCTATCAACGGGACCTAGAAGAACAGATCCAGTGGAAATGATGGAAAGCACTGACGCAGCCTTTTTCTTCTCCGATAGAGATCTCGTGGGAGTAGATCATCCACATTCGGATGCGTTAGTGCTCACTTTGCCTGTGGGTAATTATGAGGTAAAGCGTCTGTTGATTGATCCCGGGAATTCAGCCGAAATTCTATTTGCAGAGGCTTATCGGAAGATGGGTTTTAACCCATCAGATCTCATCCAGAGCAATGTTCCCCTGGTCGGATTCAATGGCCAGAGAGAATATGCAATGGAGAAAGTAATTCTGCCAGTAAAGACGGGACCGATCATGTCTATGGTCGAATTTCTTGTTCTAGATACACCATCCCCCTACAATGGCATTTTGGGGAGAGGGTGGATACATGAAGTAAAGGGTGTTCCATCCACCTATCTTCAATTATTCTGATTCCCGACTGATCACGGGATTATGGAGCTCAAAGGAGATCAAGCCATCTCGACAAAATGTTATGCCATGGCCCTGAAATCGAAGGAGGTCCCAGTCCAGGAGGATCATCATGGAAAGGGAACCTCATCTTTAATTGCAGAGCAATAGCAATCAGAGCGCATCCTGGCAAGTCTGGAGCAGACTGCGCTGAGCCGGGAAGATGTTAATGATATATTTGAGCAAGGGACCATTCCAACGGTTGAGGAGACTGATCAGGTTAACCTCGGTAGTGAGGAAAACCCAAAGTATACTTTTATCGGGGCTGGTTTATCTGTCGAAGAAAAGATATCCTACACTGATTTTCTAAAATCTTATATGGATGTTTTCGCATGGTCATTCAACGATATGCCGGGTATTCCTCCCGACATTTCCTGCCATCGTTTACAGGTAAATAGAGATCATTTACCTGTGAAACAGAGACCTCGGAGGATTGCTCCTGAGAAGCAGCAGGCAGTCCAGGAAGAGATTGATAAACTCCTGGAGGCCGGATTCATCCGCGAAGTCAACAATGCTCAATGGTTAGCCAACATAGTGGCTGTTCCGAAGAAGAATGGGAAGATCAGAGTCTACATAGACTTCACACACTTGAATAAGGCCTGCCCTAAAGATCCGTATCCCTTGCCGAGGATTGATCAACTTGTTGATGCGACCTCAGGATATGAGATCTTATCTTTCATGGATGGGTATTCGGGTTATAATCAGATCCCTCTATATGAACCAGATCAGGAGATGACGGCCTTCACGACTGATAGGGGCGTCTTTTGTTACAGAGTGATGCCTTTTGGCCTCAAGAATGCGGGAGCCACTTATCAACGTCTTGTCAATAAAATATTCCATGATATGATTGGCGTGACAATAGAGGTATATATAAACGATATGATGGTTAAAACAAGGACTCGAGAATTACATCTGGGAGATCTCGGGAAAACGTTTGATCATCTTCGAGAGTATCAAATGAAGCTCAATCCTGCCAAATGCGTCTTTGGAGTGACCTCAGGGAAATTTTTAGGTTATCTCATTACAAGGCGAGGAATTGAAGCTAATCCCGAGCAGATCAGGGCTTTGACAGATATGCCTTCACCGAAGAACAGGAAGGAAGTCTAAAAGCTTGCCGGGAGGATAGCAGCATTGAATCACTTCATAGCAAGATCGTCAGATAGATGCAGACCTTTATTCAGGATCTTGAAGAAGAATGAAAGGTTTGATTGGACAGAAGAATGTGATGAAGCCTTTCAAAAGCTCAAACATTATCTCTCACAACCTCCGATTCTTTCTAAACCTGATCAAGGGGAACCTCTGGGTCTTTATTTGGCTACCACTGATGAATCCATTAGCGCCGTCCTCTTCCGTGAGCTCGATCGGGAAGAATGGCCAGTATATTTTACCAGTAAGACTCTTATTGGGGCAGAAATGAGATATGACACAATCGAGAAAGCTGCTCTGGTTTTGATTTATGCTTCGAGACGTCTTAAACCCTACTTCGAAGGCAGAACTATTACAGTCTACACAGAGCATCCTTTGAAATCTATACTCGGTAAGATCGATTTGTCAGGAAGAATGGCTAAATGGGCCATTTATTTGGCTCAATACGACATTCAGTTCTCACCAAGAACATCCGAGAAGGGACATGCCTTAGCTGGGTTTTTGGCTGATTTTCTAGTTCAAGATGTGGCAGACATTGGGGGCGAGGACAGAGAATTTCTTCCACTTCCCGAGATGCCAGAGATGTTGAATCCCAAGACGGGGTGGAGACTATTTACTGATGGATCAGCCAGTGAGAACGGGTCAGGTATAGGAGTCGTCCTGGTCACACCTGAGAATACTAGATTGGAAAAATCTGTTAAACTCGGGTTCGTGGCATCCAATAATGAAGCAGAATATGAAGCAATGATTTCGGGACTCCATACAGCACTTGATCTCAGGATAAAAGATATTACCGTATATACTGATTCACAGTTGGTCGTCAGTCAATTCGCTGGGACATATCTAGCCCGAGATGAGAGGATGGCAGCTTATTTAGATATTGTTCAACATTTGACTGAGCGATTTGGTAACATAAAAATTCATCAGTTACCAAGAATGGAAAATCGGCATGCTGATGCCTTGGCCTATTTATCTACTATGATGGGAGGAACTGAATCAAGAACTATATCCGTGAATTATCAGGAATTTCCAAGTATTCATTCACCTGTTGAGGTTTATCTAGCCCCGGTGGAGGTTGATCATGAGCCAAGTTGGATGGACGATTTTCGAAGGTATTTACAACATGGAGAACTCCCATCTAGGAGAGATGCCGCGAAGAGAATTCAGAGGCTTGGAAGAAGGTATACCATGGTAGGCCAAGATCTGTACAGAAAATCAGCATCAGGTCCCCTCCTTAAATGCCTTACCCCGAGAGAATCTCAGCAAGTTCTTCTTGAGATACACGCGGGTGAATGTGGAAATCACTCGGGGGCGAGGACCTTGGCACATAAAGCTCTCAGCCAAGGTTATTTTTGGCCCTATATGCAGAAAGATGCCAAGTTGCTGGTCAAGAAATGTGAGAAATGCCAGAAATATTCTCCGTTGATCAAGGTTCCCGCCGAAGAGTTACATCCTGTATTCAGTCCATGGCCATTTGCGAAATGGGGATTAGATATAATGGGACCATTCCCGACAACCCCAGGGAATGTAAGGTTCTTATTGGTGGCCACAGATTACTTCACAAAGTGGATTGAAGCAGTTCCGTTAGTTCAGGTACAATCTTCACATGTGAATAGGTTCTTATGGGAGAATATCATCTGCCGGTTCGGCATTCCAAAAGAGATAGTCACAGACAATGGAACCCAGTTTGATTCCACCGAGGTGAAAGCTTTGTGTCAGGCTATGAATATAAAGAAAAGACTATCTGCCCCGAGATACCCCCAGAGTAATGGACTTGCTGAGAGAGCAAATCGAGTTATACTCGAAAACTTGAAGAAGAGGTTAGATCGAGCAAAGGGAAAATGGGCGGAAGAATTGTCGGGAGTATTGTGGGCATACCGAACTACCCCAAGAAGAACTACAGGGGAATCTCCATTTTCTCTGGCCTATGGGTCAGAAGTAGTAATCCCTACAGAAGTTGTTGTCCCAACATCTCGTACTCAGGCTATCAATACTGGACAGAATGAAGGAATTTTGGCTCAGGATAATGACTTGCTAGAAGAACGTCGCGAGCAGGCAGTTGTGAGACTGACTAGTTATCAGCAAACTATCAAACGATCGTATGATCGCCGCGTCAGACGCATGACCTTTAAAGTTGGAGATTTGGTACTGAAGAAAGTATTTGACAATACCATAGAGCCTGGGAGTGGCAAATTGGGTGCCAATTGGGAAGGTCCTTACCTTATTGACAGGATTGGGCAGAACGGGGCGTATTATTTGAAAACACAGGATGGAGATGTATTTGAAAGACCGTGGAACGCATTTAATATGCGGATCTTCTATCAATAAAGATGATTCCAAGTTTCTCATGCAAGAAGAAGCGTGATTATCAACTTGAAGTCCTAGCCGAGAACCTTGGATTCTTATACATCTTGGCTTCTCGCCTTGATAAGAATTCAAATATACAAACCGGAAGGCCGAGATTATCAAAATTCTTAGTCATGCGACTAGAATTAACGAGATTCCCGTCGACTATGAAGTCCTAGCCAGGAGCCTTGGATTCTTATACATCTTGGCTTCTCGCCTTGATAAGAATTCAAGTATACAAACCGGAAGGCCGGGATGATCAAAATTCTTAGTCATGCGACTAGAATTAACGAGATTCCCGTCGACTATGAAGTCCTAGCCGGGTGCCTTGGATTCTTATACATCTTGGCTTCTCGCCTTGATAAGAATTCAAGTATACAAATCGGAAGGCCGGGATGATCAAAATTCTTAGTCATGCGACTAAAATTAACGAGATTCCCATCGACTATGAAGTCCTAGCCGGGAGCCTTGGATTCTTATACATCTTGGCTTCTCGCCTTGATAAGAATTCAAGTATACAAACCAGAAGGCCGGGATGATCAAAATTCTTAGTCATGCGACTAGAATTAACGAGATTCCCGTCGACTATGAAGTTTTAGCCGGGAGCCTTGAAACCGGAAGGCCGGGATGATCAAAATTTTTAGTCATGCGACTATAATTAACGAGATTCCCGTCGACTATGAAGTCCTAACCGGGAGCCTTGAAACCGGAAGGCCGGGATGATCAAAATTCTTAGTCATGCGACTAGAATTAATGTGATTCCCGTCAATTTTGGAGTCCTATCCGGGAGCCTTGGATTCTTATACAGATTGGCTTCTCGCCTTGTTAAGAATTCAAGTATACAAACCGGAAGGCCGGGATGATCAAAATTCTTAGTCATGCGACTAGAATTAACAAGATTCCCGTCGACTATGAAGTCCTAGCCGGGAGCCTTGAAACCGGAAGGCCGGGATGATCAAAATTTGTAGTCATGCGACTATAATTAACGAGATTCCCGTCGACTATGAAGTCCTAACCGGGAGCCTTGAAATCGGAAGGCCGGGATGATCAAAATTCTTAGTCATGCGACTAGAATTAATGTGATTCCCGTCAATTTTGGAGTCTTTGCTGGGAGCCTTGGATTCTTATACATCTTGGCTTCTTGCTCCATCTAAGAATTCAATTCATACATTGAAAGAAAAATGTTCTATTAAATTAAAAAGCCTTAAACGGCATCTACATTAAAAAAAAAAAACCTTGATCCAGTCAGATTACGAAAATCATATAGGAGTCACATCCTGCCCGCCAGCCGGCTGAATAACAGGATTTATAGTGACATCCTCTCCTGGAGTAACCATTTCTGTATGATGGGAATCTTGAGCGACTTCAGATGTCGGGATGGTTGGAGAAGGTTCTCGGGATACTTCTTTTGGAATGGTCATCCCGACCATTGTCTCGGGCTGAACCATGTCTTGAACTTCTTTTCCTTCTTCTTCTTCCATCATAGTTTTACACTTGGCGAAGCCTTCCCAGTATCCACGGTCGTAAGATTCTTGTTGGAGGGCATCAGATGCTTGCTTGATTTCATCCCTCTCAACAATCATCTTCTCCAGATCTTCTTGAAGGCAACTGGCTTTCTCCTTGAATTTTGTACATTCTGCCTTGACTTTGAATAAGCTATCTTCGGCTTTCTTCTTTGATGCGAGGGCTTCAAGGGCCAACTTTTTCTCCATCTCAGCCTTGGTTTTAGAAACTTCGGCAGATAAGTTGGCGGCTTGAATTTGTTCTTCAGCCAGTTTGAGCTTAGCCTCAGATGCACTTGATTTTTCGACAAGGGCAGTGTAGTTTTGAAGGAGATCGCCGAGGTAGTCCTTTAGACCTACATAAGCATGGATACTCTGCACACAAGAGAAGAATGTTAGTCTATAACCAAGAAATACATCATGAGAATCAATGTGAAAAATAATTACCTCCAGGAGGGAGCGACTAAGGACTTCGCAGGGCACTTTTGGGGAAGGCATATCAATGTAACGCAATCTGTCTCGGGGGAGACAAATCTGTTCAATTAAGGTCGAAGCCACCCCGGCATCAGCAATAGAGCTTTGCTCCGTATGGGCTTCCCGTTAGGCAGGCAACCAGCATTCATGGTATACGGTTCCTCGCCATTGAAATCCCGTAAACCTGCAATGGGGTTATCTTGTTGCCACAATTCTTTTGGTGTAACCCATGTATCGACCATGTCAAATACTGTATCAGACGGGAATAAAGGAGAACGAATATGCTCACCTATTGAATGACTGGGTCCCGCAGTATCGGTTGGTTGAGAGGTTGATGGAGGGGTGGACGATTGATGAAGTCCTGGAGAAGGATGGAACCCAGGAGGTGACATCGTGATGGCGATCGAGGGAGAAGCAGTAGGTATGGTGGCTACTGAAGGAGAATCTGGAACCTCAGAAGGACGATTCAATGAAGAATCGCTGGCCAGATTGGCCCTAAAAGCAACCATACCTTCCCGAATCAGAGATGCTTCTAATTCAGGAGCTAATCCCTTGACCAGTTTCCTCTTCTTCCTTGGCGCCAGGGCTGGAGCAGCAAAAGTGTCCTTCCGCATTTCAGCCATTCGGCCCTCCATCTGCAAGAGAGAAAATGGGTTAATTGATCAGATAAAAGAATGTGTGAGATAAGTATGGGTGTAGATAAAGATACCTCTGCCTCTTCCAACCGAACCAGTTCCCGGGCAAAATCATTCAGAGGTTCCTGACGACCATCTGGATGTCTAAAGAATTCGGCTACGGGATAAGGTGCAGGAGCATCCCGACTTGTAGGAGGGTCTATTTGGGCCGACTCCCTCGTTTGACGAGGTCTTTTTATTAAGGGGATGTCGAGACTTATTTCCACATATTCCCGAGGCCTATCCTCCCTTGCAGTGATCTCAAGAGCGGGACGCTTACGCGAATAGTCAGGAGCAGTTATCCGCAGGTCCCGTGGGATGACGGGAGTAGAAGCTGGAGACCTTTTATTTTTATCAATTAGTCCCGTCAGGGACCATTGCTTTACTACCTTGGGGATTTTCCTCAGAATATATTTGACTTTGTCGTCTATATCCTGAGGATATTTCCAGGGACGTCTGACATAGTCTACAGCAGAGAAGAGAGAGGACTGATCAGTAGATTGATTAGCTCAGTCTAAAGGAGATTGACGAGATATAAAGAGGAGCTTACCCGACAAGTTAAAGCTTGTACAGACTCTATGGCTGTTGGAGCTCCCCTCCACACGTTCGTCAAATTCCCAAGATCCAGTCACCAGCAGAGGATCAGAGTGCCATCCCTTATGACTATCGGGCAGGCTCTCAACTATCTTCTGTTCTTTCTTCCGAGCAGCTACCGACCAGAACAAATCGGTATCGAAGGAGTCTGGGCACTTCCTCAAAATGTACAGATAATCGATCTCGGAGAGACCAATCTGGTATTTACTCGTAGAGTTGAAATACTCTATCCTATTCATCAGACGCCAAAAATTTCCGTGCATCTGGCCGGGAGCTCGGTCGTAAAACCAGAGTACTTCCCTCACTAGAGGGGTCAAAGGTAGGGTTAACCCGAACTTCAATTGAAGCCGAGTGATGCTTATTTCGCCAGGGTTGGTATTTTCCCCATGACGAGAACCGACATTAATGAAAATAGAAGAAGGAATGGCAAATTCCCTCCTCAAACCTACAATATAAGGGTCATTCCCATGAGTAGGGACCCTAACGATTACTTGAGGAACTATTGGTTCCTCCCTATACGTATCTACTTCTCTATCCAACGAGTCAGAGGATAGCTGTTCCTCTACATCAACACTGGTTTCTATTGGTTCTTTGGGAACTATTTCTTCAGTATCCTCAAGAACTACTCTACCCCTAGCCATTTGAGAGAGATAAGAGAAAGAGGAAGATAAAAGAGAAGAAGTAACAGTTAAGTAAAAAGTACCGTTACAGTCAGGAAGCGGCAAACAGAGGAGGTAGAGACAAGGAACAGCTTGAGCTTAAAACTTGTGTTACAGAGCGCCGATCAAAGCGAAGAAATGGAAGAATGAGGTGAATGAGCCATTTATAGGCAAAGATCTGGTTATATCAAATCAGTAGTTTGACGATATCAAATCTCTGGCGCCAAAATTCGAAGGATTTGTTACTTGACGGTTCGGTTACCTGTTCCTTCGAGTACTGAACCCGTCAATCATTCTATTCAACGGCCATACGTTGGGCAGCACGCTAGTACGGACACGTCTCGTGTATACAGCAACAACTGGCGCAGTATTAAATGAGGAGGGTAATGATCGATTGGTTACCATGTGATCCAACGGCCAAGAAACAGAAATGAAACGTGGAGGGCCAGGATCTTTTTCAGAAGATACGACAGTCACTTATCGATCTTCTAAAAAAGGGGGGCGATGTGGGTGCCGTATTTTCCAGCAAGTCAAATATTGACGCGTGTTCCTGGCACAGCACGTGCGGATTCAAATAGATGACACGTGTTAGTAGACAGCACGCGAAATTAAATGCGTCGGAGTCATCATCGGGAGCCATTAAAACTGCCCATCGTGTCGCTTACCTTCTATTAATTGGAAATGCCATGTGTCATGATGGAATGATCGACACATAGAGGTGATGCTAACAGAATGCATTAACGTCTCAGCCTTGAATATGTTGGGAAGCATTCAATCTTGTCCAACACAATCATTGTTGACAATTCAGTTGCCGGGGTCTATTTCAATATCATCCCGACAAGACCAACAGATTTACTTGCCGGGATCTATTTCAATATCACCCCGGCAAGGCCCTATGATTTGTTGGATGACTGTGTCTCGACAAGATCAATGGGCTTGACGGGATTTATTTCAATCTCATCCCGACAAGATCAACGGGCTTGACGGGATCTATTTCAATCTCATCCCGGCAAAGCCAGATAAGGTCAAACGACTTACGTGGCAGAATCTCTTACGTACAACGTAAGTATTCTGAACACAATCGATTTCTTGACTAATGAATAATGGCCACGTGGCAGCTAGTTGAATTATCACGAATTCGACATCCCCATATCTGAATACCTGACACGAAGGATGCCACCTCAGTGTCGCTCCAGTTATTTCAGGTATAATCGAATCACGGAAGTCAAGATATAACCATAAGATTCTGTTTTATAACAGAATCCATCTGAGTCATCGTTGACTGATAATGACTAGACACGTGGAAGGTGAGTCACACCAGTTCTAAGGTTATAAATATGAGACCCTCAGGACTGAGAAGAAGATCTTGCTCTCCAGATCCAGATAGCCTAAACTCTGAAACCTTTTTACTAATTTCCTGAAACCTGTTACATTTTCTAAAGCTGACTTGAGCGTCGGAGCCTTGTCAACAGGTACAACCAAATCTCATCTGGAGATCATCCCATCCTTCGCAGAGGAGAAAGTAGTTTCATCCTGGAGCATCAGAATCGTCCGATCATCACCAAAAACCGAATCGTCTGACCTCGAAGATTGTGTGGGTTAGATAAGATATTTTTCCCCCACATCGTCATTTATAATTTTGAAATAAAGTAGAAAAATAGAATTAATGAATTGTGTACATTGATATCAATTGTTAGTGTGAGTAGGATGAGAGTTAGGGGAGAACAATTGAGAGAGACCAATTGGGAGAGAGCAATTGTCAGTTTTTTGGAATAGAGATTGAAAATTTAAAATCGACCATCAATGGATCTATTCCAATGGTTGTCACAACGACCATAAGCCTAACGGTTTGGTGTATGTTAATATCCGACGTCATAAGTAACAGATGCCAAACCGTTTGGTGTCAAGACAAGGGCAAATCTGCGGTTTAAAAGTGTCAGGAGCCTACGCCAAACCGTTGTAGGTTTGTTTTGACAAATTTAAAAATGTACGGTTGTTTTTATAAAATACTCTTAGATATAGGTTCCTTTCGATAATTTTCCATTCTTTAAATCAAACTTAGCTCAAGTTGGATCGCCGGACCGCATATCGGATCGATCTGGAATCGTGATCCAATCTGTTTTGGATCTACCCCGATCCGATCCAAACACGATCCATTGACAGCCCGACACAGCCCAAAACCCCGCCCCAACCTTCGTCAACGAGTAAATGAAAGAGAGAGAGAGGTAGAGCTTGCGATAGAGAAAAGAAAATGGAGAGCAAAAGCAATGGGAATGGAGGAGGTGGAGGAGGGTTCAGGTCTCGGATGGAACATTATCTATACAGCGGGGAGAAGAAGCACGTTTTCGCTGGCATCGCCATCATAAGTGTCGTCTTCGGTGTCCCTTGGTACCTCATAAACCGAGGTATTTACTTACACTCCTCTCTTTCTCTCTCTCTAAAACTCGGTGACCTGAGATGGTTTCTTAGGTTTCAGTACCTTTGAATCGTTACCTCTTAATTTTTAGCTCATGGGTTTTAGGGTTTTGCTTAGTTTCTTGGAAATTTTCTTTCAATCTTCATCACAACCTTTCTTGGTTTCTCCCATTAAGGAATGAAGGCATGGCTTGTCAATGGCATCTTAGTGACCAAATTTTAAGGCCAATAGAGATGGATGGTGTTCGATTCCATCGTCATTTGTTGAGAAAGCAAACGTTACTAATTAATAGGAAATCATCTCTAAGTGTTGAGAAATTAATCTCAATCTAGTTTTTAGGAGTGTGATAATCTCCCATTGAAAACCTCATTTAGATGTGAATTGATTTGAAAAGTACTGCCCCATGTCCTGTTTTAGGCGATCAATAATGATAGAAATCTACTGTCAATCTCTAAAACCGTGAGCTTAACAGTCAAGGAGTGGGAGAGTAATCCAATCTGAATCAACAAGCCAACAGACTATGGAGAGCATTGCTTTGAAATGTTTCTTATTGGGACATGACGACTGTTTATGAAGCAGTAGATGTTTGATTACTTCAGTTCGAGAAAGGTTAGAACAGTCAAGGAGTGGGAGAGTAATCCAATCTGAATCAACAAGCCAACAGACTATGGAGAGCATTGCTTTGAAATGTTTCTTATTGGGACATGACGACTGTTTATGAAGCAGTAGATGTTTGATTACTTCAGTTCGAGAAAGGTTAGAACAGTCAAGGAGTGGGAGAGTAATCCAATCTGAATCAACAAGCCAACAGACTATGGAGAGCATTGCTTTGAAATGTTTCTTATTGGGACATGACGACTGTTTATGAAGCAGTAGATGTTTGATTACTTCCGTTCGAGAAAGGTTAGATTGCACTTTCCAATTCTTGATTGCCCCTTTTGTTTTCAAAATAAAATAAAATATACTTTCATCTTCTAAGAACCCAATGATTAGAAACAACCCATCACGGTGAATCCAATTGTATTGGCAAATTTTCCTGGCTTGGCAACTGGAAATCTGATTTTGTAGGGCTAGACTTCAATCCAGGCTGTACGGGACTGTGGATGTGCTACAAAGGGATCCGGATCCTGCATTTTACACTCCTTAAGCTTTATATAGTTTCCAGCTACTGCTGACTCACGTTCACCTCACACAGTATACTGTTGAGTAGCAACAGAGTGCCCATAGAGAGGCCGACCTATTGAAAAGACTAAACTACTACGAGTACTCTATGCACACAAAATATGTAGTAACTTTGGACAAGCATATATAGCTCACTGAACTTGTGTTCAGGATTGTGACAGCATGGTTCAAAGTACACGGTATCGTTCATGGGCGATACTGAAATGTATCGGAAGTATCGTTCGATTTCGGACGAAACTTCGTGAAACAAAAATGAAGTGTCAGTGCAAATTTACACATAGGATGAAGTATCGTTTGGTTTCGGATGAAACCTACCAAAATTTATGTAGTTTCATCCTAGAGCGAAACTGAAGCGGATGAAACGTTTCGGTTTCAGCCGAAACTTTGAACCCACTGGCAAGTGAAAGGAATGAGGAGCTTTTAACTCGGAATTGGACTGGTTGGAAGAAAACCGAGATCATGCTTTGGAAAGACTCAGACTCCACCAATAAGAACTCAAAAGGTCTTATGACCGAAGGATCATAAACGAGTTTTTCAGCTGAGGGACTTGTGTTGCGAAAAGTCTTCAGAAACACTCAAAGAGAAGAATAGCAGGAAACTGAGGGAGAATTGGGAGGGCCCATACATTGTAGAAAGGCTTGGGGAAGTCGGGGCATATTATCTAAAAACTACGGTAGGGATGTAATTGAGGCACCTTGGAATGTCCATAATTTCAAAAAAGTGTTATCAGTACAGCAGAAGTTTTTTTTGGCTCTAGTTACTTGTATTTTTTGGAAAAACATCCTACCCATTTTGGAGGGCCGTACTTCAGGCAGACTCCCAGGATGAGTCGAATCCTGATGGAATAGAATGAAACCTAACCCTTCTAGCAGTCCGACGTTGCCTATCATGTGAAGCAGAATTAGACTAATGGGGCACGGTTTGGAATGAAATTTAATGAACAACGTCAAGTTGTAGCAAGCCAGAATGTTGAGGGAACTCTATGTGACATAACGGAACTAAATATAAAGACTAAATAGGCACGATCAAGAATTGAATCTAAGTGTGCGCTATTTCTAGCACGCACCTTAACTGTTTTTCAGTTAGATTTAAATAGGCATGGTTCAGAATTGAACTTAAGTGTGCGCTAGCTCGCCCTTACATTTTCCAACTCCCTTTTTTTAAATTCCATTTCGTCAACTACGCCAATTGCTTGTTCTACAACCTATGTGCCCTATTTGTAGTGCACCCTAGAGTTTTTCAGTCGGTTCTGCCGCAGTTTGAAGAAGATAGACAAGCCACTGTGGACAATTTAAAAGAAAGAAATCTTGGGACAGAAGAGGACTTGAGGCTCACCTTTGTCAATGCCTAGCTCACAGAATAAGCAGAAAGTAGTACACTGCCTTCCTCAAGAAAAATCGCGACATCTTTGCTTGCAACTACAACGATATGCTTGGACTTGATGCTTTAGATTTTATAGTGAACCAGTTTGGATCCAAAGAGGATCATACCGATCCATCATAGGTTGATCAAACGGTCCATAAGCTGACAATCAAACCCGATGTGAAACAGGTAAAATAGGCCGAAGGAAAGGTCAGACTAGAGCTTTCATCACAAATAGAAGTCGAGGTCGACAAACTCATCAAGGATGGTTTTCTTAAGGAAGTACATACCATACATGGCTTGTCAATATTGTTTTAGTAAAGAAAAGGAACAGTAAGATCCAGGTTTGAATTGCCTTTTAAGATTTAAACGAGGCCTATCCAAAGGATGATTTCCCTGACGGAATAGAATTAGACTTAATGAGGAACGGAATGAAATTTCAAACTCCCGATCGACACAACTACTGGTTACGAAGCTTTATCTCCAATGGATGGTGATGGAAGGGAATTCAATATAAGGTGTACAATCGGATAAAGATGGCTTTCGAAGATGAATAACTCACCACATTCAGAACATCAAATGGCGTACATTGCTACAAAGTAATGCCATGCAGCTTGAAGAACAATGGAGCCACCTATTTTACTAGATAAGGGGCAATGCCGGTCATATTCAGCGACCTCTTGCATGAAATCGTCAAGTGTTATGTTGATTATTTGGTGGTGAAATTAATAAATAAAGTCGATCATCTCTCCAACCTTGCAAAGGTGTTCGAATGTTTGAGAAAACATTAGCTAAAAATTCACCCTCTAAAGTGCACCTTTGGAGTTACCTCGGGCAAATTCTCGAGCTTCGTGGTACGACATCGGGGTATCGAAATCAACCACACCAAAATTCAAGCCATCCTCGAAATGTCTCCGCTGAGAACCCTTTGGGAACTTAAAGGCCTACAATGTAAATTGGCTTATATCAAAAGGTGAATATCCGATCCATCGGGTAGATGCCGACCTTTTTTTTTTTTTTTGATAAGTAAAGGATGATTCATTAATAGCGGGAGCCCCCAGAAGCTACAAAAGAGATCTCAAGGCGAGATACTCGGAGCCAAAAAACAAACAAACACAAAAACTAATCCTTCAGAAGCTCCCCCCATCTGAAAATGAAATCGTCAAAGAAGTGTCCCCTGAAGTCCGGAGAACAGGAAGACCAAAGAAACATATAGGCCTTGATCCTCAATATGATCTTGGGGAGCTCCTATTCTTTCCCCTTGAAAATGCATCGATTCCTTTTTTTTCCAAATGGCCCACATAACTGCGAATGGAAGGAAACGCCATAGCAGCTTGGCTCTTCCCGAGAACACGCTCAAAGAAATGGCAAGGATGAAAGAATCCATACTCTCCGGCATGACAAAAGCAACGCCAAAGATGGAGAACCAGATTTGCCAAATCGAGGATGAGACAGGACAGTGAAGCATCAAGTGGTCCACGGACTCAGTAGCTCTTATGCACATGGCGCATCTGTTGGGGATCATCATTCCCCTACTATTCAAGTGGTCCACTGTCAAGATTTTGTCCAGAATGGACGTCCAAGCAAAGAAGATCACCTTCGTCGGGATGGGAGCACCACATACCAAAGAAACCGAGAAAGATCTCTGATCATGACTACTCAGATGATGGAAAAAGGAGCTAACTGTAAACACCCCCTTACTATCCCTCCTCCATCTCCTCTGATCCTTCTTATCTGACACCTGAGGTGCATCCCCAATCCTAATCAGGAGGTTGCCTAGGCTATTTACCTCCCAATCGTTCAAATTCCTCCTAAAACCCATATTCCACGAAGCCATCCATGCAATAACCACCACACAGTCCTGAATCATAGCTTCTTGTCGATTGGAGACAAGGAAAAGAGCTGGGAAAGCTTCTTTTAGGGTTTCATCTGCACACCAAGTGTCCTCCCAGAAGCGAATCTTGTTCCCTTTTCCAACTTTGTATGAGATTCCTTCTATTAAGTAGCCCTGGATCTTCATAATACTCCTCCTAAGGATGCACCCATAAGACTGTGAACCAGGATTCCTCGAACCTCCTTCCATTCCTTCTCTATCCTTGCCAATGTTGCCATCTATAACCAATCTCTAGAGGCTGTCTTCTTCTTCTCCATATCTCCATAACCATTTCCCCAGTAGAGCGGTATTCATCTCTCTCAGTTTTTTGATGCCCAGACCCCCTTCCTTCTTAGGCAAGCAAACACTGGCCAACTCCACCAAGTGAAACTTATGATTATCACTTTCTCCTTGCCATAAGAAGGTTCACATGATCTTCTCCAGGTCCTTGGCCACACTCGCTGGGATGGGAAATAAGGACATACAGTAAATGGGCATACTGGACAGGGTACATTTGATGAGAGTAAGTTTACCTCCTTTAGAGAGATAACGTTTCTTCCATCCTGCTAGCCTGTGATCTACTCTTTCCACCACTGGATCCCAAATGTACTTGGCCTTGTGTTTGCCTCCCAGCGGAAGTCCCAGGTAGGTAGTAGGCAAACTGCCTACCTTGCATCCCATACATCTAGCCATGTTACTCAGCCCTAGCACTTCTCCAACCCCGAAAACTTCGCTCTTAGTCAGATTAATCCGCAAGCCCGAGACTGCCTCAAAACATCTCAAGATACTCCGAATAATCCTCAACTGACTGTAAGAGGCTTGGCAGAAGATGATCGTATCATCAGCGAACTACAAATGGGTGATCTCTTTGCCGCTCCTACTTGGCCTGAAACCTTCTAGCAGACCACCTTCCACCATCATTATACTCAGGGCCTCAACCACAACGATGAATAGGAAAGGGGACAAGGGATCACCCCGTCTCAATCCCCTAGAGCTGCTGAAATACCCTGTCAAAGCTCCGTTCACCAGGATGGAGAAAGATGCCGTCGTGACACAAACTCGTATCCACTTCCTCCATTTTCATCCGAAACCCATCCTATCCAGCAGGTAGTCTAGAAACTTCCAGTACACGTGGTCATAGGCTTTCGACATGGGCTTTCGACATGTCGATTTTGCACACTAGGCCTTCCTTCCCTTCTCTCAACTTGGAATCAATGCATTCGTTGGCGACCAGGACGCCATCTGATATCTACCTACCTTTCACAAAGGCACCTTGGGAGGTAGATATGATTGACCCCATCACTTCCTTCATCCTACTAGCCAGAGCCTTCGAGATAATCTTGTAGGTGCTACCCACAAGGCTGATAGGCCGATAGTCATCCAAAGATACCGCTCCTTCCTTCTTCGGGATGAGGGCTAGGAAAGTGCTATTCATGCACTTGTCCAAGGTGGCTTCCTCTTCGAACTCCTTGACCACCCTCATATAGTTCCTACCCACAATGTCCCAACACCTTTGAAAGAATGCTAACGAGAAACCGTCGGGCCCCGGGGATCAATCCCCCCCAAGCTTACCGATGGCCTTACGAATCTCTTCCTCCTCCAAAGGTCGCTCCAACCTAACCTTCTGGTCATGATTCATCTTATCGAATTGAAGGCCTTCCGCCTTGGGTCTATACGTGCATTCCTCCGAATAGAGGCTGGAGTAGTAGTGAACGACATTCTCCCTGATTCTCTCTTCCCCTGTAATAACTGACCCCTCCACCTGGATGCTAGAAATGAAGTTGGACCTCCTCGCGCTAGCCACAGAGTGGAAAAACTTTGAATTTCTATCCCCTTCCTTCAACCATCTCACCCTCGCTTTCTGCTTCCAACTAATCTCCTCCAACCGTGCCCATTCTAGATACTCCTTCTTCGCTTCCATTCTCCTTCTCCCTTCCTCCTCCGTAACCCTGTCAGACTCATCCTTGCCATCGATTGCCTTGATCTCCTCAAGCAACCTCTTCATCTTCTCATCAACCTTACCAAATACCTCATTGTTCCAAACCTTGAGTTTGCCTTTCAACGCTTTCAATTTGTTCTTGAAAGAAACTCCTGCCTTGCCAGCCTCCCCAAAGGACTCCCACCAGCCAGCCACCAGGTCATGGAAATTGGGATCCTCCATCCACATGTTCTCAAACTTGAAAGGGGTCGGTTTGCTATGCATACTCCCACATCTTAGCAACACCGGGTTATGATAAGAAGCCGTCTTAGGAAGAACTTCATGAACAATCTCGGGGTAAAAAGATGCCCATTCGTCTGCAACAAGGAATCTGTCTAGTCTAGACATCGATGGTCTCTCTTGGTTATTGGTTCAGGTGAAAGTAGCTCCTGTGAAAGGAAGATCCAACAGACAATTCCTTTCCACGAAGGTTTCGAAATCTCTTATGCTGCTCGTCAATCTGCACTCCCTTTTCTTTTCACTTAAAAAGTGAATGACATTAAAGTCGCCCCCAATGCACCGCGGGGCCTGCCACCTGGCCTTAACCACATCGAGCTCTGCCCAGAAATTGCTTCTCCTGCCCCGTTCTGTAGGCCCTTAAACCCCTGTGAACACCCAGTATCTTTGCTCTTCCACTCCTTTGCAAAGAACTGAAACCGAGAAATCCCCTACGAAAGAGTCCTCCACCTCGACTTTATCCTTGTTCCACACAGTCAGAATACCACCCGCTCATGAAGGAAGGGACACTGTTCGTCTGGGAGGAAGCTTGCCAAAAGGCCCTAGATGATATCAAGGCTTACTTGCTAAAGCCGTTGGTGCTCATGATTCCCACAAAGGGAAAGCCTATCAATTTTGTCAAAATCGAATTGAATTGTAAAATCGTAAGGAGTACAATTCAAATCGAATGTGTATTAAAATCATTGGATCGTAAGATTCATGAAGATTTACCTTTTTCATTAATAGTTTCAATTCCCAGTCTTTCAAATTGCGTGCATGGACATAATGGTTGTCATCTATGTTAGGTGCTGTTTCATGTGGAAAACGCTACCTTCATTAATTGTATTGTGACAATCTTATGTTTGCGTAGAAACATAACAAGAAACATGTTACAAAGTTGTTTAATTAGTAAAAACACCCACTGATTTTCTCTTTGTAATGTTTTAAGTTTAACATTTACGCAAAGTCAAAAGTACAAATATAAGTCATTGTTTTCACTTGAAAATGTGTTCCATGATTTTGTTTAAATCATAAGATTTGAAAGAATCGTAAGATTCAAGTCATGAATCGTACTAGAATCATAATGTTTATATAGAAATTGTTGGATTTTTATCTAAAGGGATTTAAACGTAAGATTCAACTTGTAAGTCATAGGATTTTAATGACACTGGTTAAGATAGTGATACTTTATACGAAGTCATTCTATAAGGGACTTTTGAGATCCCATTAAGTAAGCTGTCAGGATCGTGTATCGAACTACCAATACCCTAACAGTAAATGTGGCATAATCGTTCTACCTAGGAAAATCACCTATGCAGAATTGACGTGATTGAGAAATCTCCTAGTTATGAAATGTCAAATGGTTTGTCCCACTCTTCTGCAAATGCTCCAATGTACTACTATTTGATTGGCGGTTCATCATAGGATCTCCCCTATGGGTACCTTAAGTTTCTCCTGTCTATGTATTCTCACATAAAATGGTTACCTTACATCTTGTGTAGTTAAAGCTCCACCTATGTGATGCCTAGACACTGCCACTTGGTTATGACCCTAATGTTAATGAAGAAATATTGAAATTCTGCTTAGTAATTTGAGTTTTAATATTGTGAATTTAATAAATAAATTGAATTTTTGTTTCCTAGGAAATTCCTAGGGCACAGAGGCACCTAGAGAATCCCCATCGCTCGCCTGTTGCCTGGCACCTTTGACTATATTACTTACATACCTCATTTTGTGTCCTCATCTTTATCTCATACACGTGGTTGTCATATGCTTTGGGAGGGTTGGAAAGATGTAGTTTGAGAGTTATCATTAACCTTGTTGCTGTTAGTTTGTACTTTAAAAGCATGGTAGGTATAATCTCTACTACGCATCTGGATTTATCAGTATTTTGTTTTTCTAATTTGGCTCTCACAATTTCTCCTCCCATTTTGAAGGAACAAAGCATCAGTCTCATCAAGATTACTTGGAAAGAGCAGATAAAGCAAGGAGTGAAAGGCTATCTTCAAGTCCCTCCTCTGCTAAATGATCCATGGAAGCAGAGGATCTCCTCAGGCAACCATTTTGATGGTTCAGTGGAAGGTTTAAAGGGTTCTTTTCTTTTTCCTTCTTTCCTTTTTTCATGTTCATGCCTTGCAACATAAGATGTAGTCTCTTCATAAAGAATAGTTAGAGAAACCCAATTTGGGCTTTACTCTTTTTTTCAGGTCTTAGTCATTGTCGAGCTCAAATATTATGCAACTGAGTATTTGAAATTATAGACTTATGAGAGAGGAGAAATTGATATTCTTCATAAATGAATCATCATTCCATTGTAGGATGAACTTGTCTGCTTTTAGATTGTTCCCTTGATTCCCTTTATCTTTCATTTTGGGTTACCGAAGGGGGGAACCCCTGAGGTGTGGCCTCAATGTTATGCAATTGGGGTCGTATGGATTGAATGTTAGTATAGAAAGATAAATCTCTATGCAGTTCACCTACACACTGATCTGGACCACAATGCCGACAAATTAGTCTGCTTACCTCATCGATGGATTTGCAGATAGAGTAATCCTAACTATCTGATATATGGACTTCATTCCTTAAAGGTAATTATATTTCCTTTTGTTAGCTCCCCATACGACTGTCGCTTCATTTCAGGCTGAAAGTGCAGTTATACTTTGGGGTTGACATAGTTATGCAGGAATTCACAAATTGCTAGCTACTGCAGTTTTCAACAAAATTCGCAAAATATTATCTTCCAACTCGAGTCCCATGGTTTCTTGTTGCAGAGTTCGAGAGACCAGGCGCAATAGCTCTCTCTCTCTTCTCTCTCTCTCTCTCAAGTCACAGAGCCTCACCAGACGTCTAAGATTAATTGGGTTTGTTAATAAGGTTTCCCGCATTTCAGTACTTGGCAGAATTAAGCAGATGTCTTGTGAAGAACACTTGCAGGCTGTGGGTCCAGTGTCATTTGTGTGGGTTTTTAGGGGTGTTTGCCCACAAGGATAGGCTATTCTGTCTAAACAGAGTGTGAGATGGCGGAGTCCAATAGTCCATATTAACTGGCTTGTTATTTGTTTGTCTCAGTAGGAGACGGGGGAATTTGGAAAGCTTTTATATGGAATTTGTCTTTTTTGGACCTTTTCTTTGGATGGAAAATGATGCAATCGGAATGGTCTGAGAAAGAAAAAAGCAGTTATGACAGTAGTAAATATTAATACTCCAACCCCATTTTGTTATTTGGTATTTAACGGTTATAATACCGATTATTTTTAAAAATAATGGTTGTTAAATATTATTTTATTTGTTATTTATGTTTAGCTAAAACTTATTTCAATTTTTTTTCTTTTTACCATTATCTGACTGGTTTTATGACCATATTATAGTCATAATAATAACATTAGCTACCTGTTATGCAATTATATCAGTCCCTTTTAAACCTTGGCTGTCAACGACTGCTCCTCAGGAGTCATGTAGTGGGAACCTTAAGGCCGGCATTATTCTGCAATATGTTGTTTCATGGATCACGCTTTCCTCATCAACAGTTCTCCCTGCTGTGAAAAACAACAGATTGTGTGCAACTCATCTTATCCTTGACAAGTGCTATGCTTCCCATACAACCAAATATATTCTTCCATGCCTAGTGGAATGTAAAGGCATTCTCAAATTCTAATACATTCATTTCATTCGCAAAAACACTTTGTTGATTTTCTTTTCACTGTGATTATTGGTTTTGAGGTGCAAATGGCAAAGAAAATAGCCCATCTCAAAGTTTTCAGAGAGGGGGAGGGAATGGTAGTTGCTAATTAAACCCATCAAATACCTTGAACTTGCAATCTTTTGCAGGAAAAAGTTATAACAAGCTTGTTGGTGAAACAAACAGTTCGGTGTTGCTGAATTTAGAGTGTCCTTCAAGTTATTCCAGATGTATTTCATTTCACTTCAGATTGTACAATCACATTGCACACTCCCATCATTTTATATGTTCAATGCTATTGGTATCAACTGTTTAACCTATCACTCACATGGCATAGACTTCCATCGACATCTGGGATGTAAAGTAAGATGCACATGGTGAAACGTTATAGCCGCCGTTGCTCAAGCAATTAGAGTGAGATCTCACCTTTGAGATCGCCTTGACCAACAAGTAGTCCTAGCAGACACATGAACCTACATTTGAACCAAGCTCAGACTCCCTGATGACTGAGTCAATCACTTAGGAGTGCTAGATGATCTGCATAGTGCAGTTTATAGCAAAATGCATATTAGCTCTGAATTACATGATAATCAGTGAAGGCCAGGGATGATAGAGGTTAGATCAATGCCAAACAAAACGCTTTAGGGTCACCCTAACCACTTGTTTAACCACTAGAAGAATAATTTTTCATTTTGTTTTGTTGTTATAAAAAATATTCAAATGTTGTGGAGAGCATAGGATTCCCATCTCCCCTCCACGGTGGTAGGTCAAACATCCGAAAATCCATCCACATATAGCTGTTACAAAATTTAGAAGTGAAGTAAATCTGTCTTTATATTCTTTATTGGTTATAGGCTTCTCATTAGTTTTTGGTCATAGAAAGGTGTTGTAATCTTGGATCGTAACCAGAATAAGAGATTAGGGTTAGAGATGGAAGAGAGGAGAGGAGAAGAGAATTGGGGGAAGAGGAGAAATCGTGTAGAGCTTAGAATAGCCTACACGATTTCACCCAATATATATATTAAGTGAAGTTTTACAATATTACAAGGGCCCCCTGTAGAATATAAGATATTACAAGTAGGTCCCTGACAACACTCCCCCTCAAGCTGGTGCGAAGATATCTATCATGCCCAGCTTGGATAACAGGTGCTCTAAGATCCCTTTAGTAACACCTTTAGTTAACACATCTGCAACTTGATCAGCAGTATGGACATACGGTGTGCAAATAAGTCCCTGACCAAGTTTCTCTTTGATGAAGTGACGGTCTACTTCAATGTGCTTTGTCCTGTCGTGTTGAACTGGATTATGAGCAATGCTGATGGCTGCTTTATTGTCACAATACAGTTGCATAGACCATTTGACAGGATATCCGAGCTCACTGAGCATAGTCTTCAACCATAGAAGCTCACATACACCATGAGCCATAGAACGGTACTCTGCTTCGGCACTGGAGCGGGCGACAACTGGTTGCTTCTTGCTGCGCCAAGACACCAAATTACCTCCCACATACGTGCAGTACCCTGATGTGGAACGTCTGTCAGTGACTGAACCTGCCCAGTCAGCGTCTGTATAAGCTTCAACTCGCAGGTGTCCATTCTTACTAAACAGGAGACCCTTCCCTGGAGCCCCCTTAAGATAGCGTAACACTCTGTGTACTGCCTCAAGATGTGGAGAGCGAGGGGCATGCATGAACTGACTGATGACACTGACTGCGTATGCAATATCTGGTCGTGTCAGCGAAAGGTAGATGAGACGCCCAACAAGTCTCTGGAACTGGCCTGCATCAGCAATGGGATCCCCATCAACAGGATTCAGCCGATGCTGCTGCTCTATAGGCGTATCGGCTGGTTTAACTCCCAAGTTTCCTGACTCTCGAAGGAGATCAAGTACATATTTTCTCTGTGAGATAAACACACCCTGCTTTGACCTAGCAACCTCAATGCCCAGAAAGTATCTCAAGGTTCCTAGATCCTTGATTTCGAACTCTGTGCCAAGGTATTTTTTCAATCTACAAACCTCATCTGGGTCATCTCCTGTGACCACAATATCATCCACATATACAATAAGAGCAGTAAGACGACCTTGACTTCTCTTAATGAAGAGAGTGTGGTCCGCCTGACTCTGCGAGTAGCCAATCTTCTTGACTGCGGAACTAAACCTCTCGAACCAAGCCCTTGGTGACTGTTTAAGCCCATACAAGGCTTTCTTCAGTCTGCATACAAGTTCCTTACTCCCAGTCGGACTGAACCCCGGAGGACCTGTCATGTAGACCTCTTCCTCTAGATCACCATGGAGGAAGGCATTCTTGACATCCAACTGGTGGAGGGGCCAAGAAAAGTTTGCCGCGAGAGATAACAGAACTCGAACTGAGTTCATCTTGGCCACTGGAGCAAACGTCTCCTGGTAGTCAATCCCATAAGTCTGTGTGTACCCTTTTGCAACGAGACGGGCCTTGTACCTGTCGATGCTTCCATCTGCTTTGTATTTCACTGTATATACCCACTTGCACCCCACGGGTTTCTTTCCTCTAGGCAATGGAACCAAATCCCAAGTACCATTCTTTTCTAGAGCTGTCATCTCCTCTAGCATGGCTGCTTTCCACTGAGGCTGGCTGAGGGCATCTGAGACACCGGATGGCAGAGCGACACTGGATAGGGAAGTAGCAAATGCCCTGTAGGATGGTGAGAGCTGTTGATAGGAAACAAAGTGAGAGATAGGGTGCTTGGTAACACAGTTCCGAACACCCTTCCGATGAGCAATAGGTACATCAATGTCTATGGGAAGGATAGTAGGAGCAACAGACATATCATCATGAGGATCACTGAGGACACGATTACCTGGATCGAGTTGGATTTCCTGGCAGTGAGCTTGGATGGTGGACTGTTTCTCTTTTTGACGTCGTCTGGCATATGTCTTCAGCTGCAGATCCTGTGGCACAGTGTCAGTAGGAGATAAGGACAAGGGTACAGGAGACTCATCAAGCAAATCAAGGGGTACTGGTTGAGGAATCTCCCCCTGTGGAGGTATCGGACTCTCGTCAATACTCCCAACTGAGGTAACAGACTCTTCATGACTGAAAGCGGTAAATGACCAAGCCTGTTATGCCATCGCATTAACAGGTCTTTATTAACGCTAGAACTACTGACATTGGCACTAGACTGATGTGCAACAGAATATGAAGTCGGCTGGCTATCGAGCAGGTACAATCCACCATCCTCACGACCACTGCAAATCATCCGCCTCGTCTCCAAGTCCTGAAAAACACAGTGAGTAGGAAAAAAGGTAACACTGCAGTTTAGGCTCTTAGTAAGATGGCTAACAGAAAGCAGGTTAGTGGTGAATTTAGGAACATGAAGTACAGAGGATAAAGACAAAGTAGGTGTGGCAGAGATAGTGCCCTTCCCTGAGATAGAGGAGAAGGTGCCATCGGCCACACGGACCTTGTCCTTACCCGAGCAGATATTATAGGTGGAGAAAAGGGATGGCATACCAGTCATATGATCGGAGGCACCAGAATCAATGATCCAGGAAGGACCAATGGGTGCCGTAGACACATGGTGGGCTGAATGGGATGTACCTGTCTGAGCAAAGGATGATGTAGGTGGGGAAGGGCCATCAAGCTGAGTAAGTAATTGTCGAAGCCTGTCAATGTCCATGCTAGAGAAGGTGTTGGACTGCCCAGAGGAAGGGGTCACATCAGAGGAATCTTGACTGTTGGCATGAGCAGCTGAGGTTCCATGTTTGCTACCAGAGGGCTTCTTTGAGGAGCCTTGCTTCCCCCCAGAGAACTGTGCGGGACGACCATGAAGACTCCAGCAGGTCTCCCGAGTGTGGCGACGCTTGCCACAGTGATCACATCTGAGTCGATCTCGATCATCAAGATCCCCATCCTTCTTGGATGTGGGTTTGCTCAATTTCTGAGTGGCCAAGGCAGACTTCTCAGATAAAGGAACATCAGCATCTGTCTTAGAGCTCATGGCTCTCCTCCTGCTGTCCTCGCTCTGGATGTAGGAGTAGACCTGTGCAATAGTCGACGGCGGTGGATCTCTGCCCAAGATGTTTGCTCGAACCTGTTCATAGCTCTGGTTCAAGCCGCCAAGAAACTCGAATATGCGTCCGCGCACAATCATCTTCCGGAACTCCGTAGCATCCTTGGTACATGCAGGGGTGTAGGTCTGGTAATGATCTACCTCTTCCCACTTGCTGCGTAACGCAGCGTAGTATGATCCCAAAGGAAGATCGCCTTGCTTCAGATGTGCTATCTCCTGCTGAAGTTCATACATCCTAGCAAAATTCCCATCTTGGGAGTAGGTCTGAGATGCAGTGTCCCATATATCCTTGGCAGTCGGGAGAAAGAGGAAGCCTGTGCTGATCGATGGATGCATGGAGTGAAGCAGCCATGACATGACCATCGAGTTTTCCGCTTCCCACTTCTCAAACGCAGCATCAGAGGAATCAGGTGCAGTGACGCGTCCAGTGATATAGCCGGCTTTACCTCGTCCAGTGATGTACATCTTGGCAGATTGAGACCATGCGAGGTAGTTGGTCCCGTCGAGTTTCACCGTAGTGATCTGTAGGCCCGGGCTGTGATCACCATGACTTCCCAGACTGGGTGGGGCAACAATAATCTCTGACTTGGCAGAAGATGACTCCTCAGATGTAATCATGGTAGTAGAGAAGACTTTTCTGATAAGAAATTACCCGAACTGCTGCTGCAGAGGTGCAAATCACCCGCGGGAAACTTGTGAATGGTTCCGAGGACCTAAAAAAGGTTCCTGGATAGGTGCGGTAACACTAGGGAGAGGTTCTGGACGCCTCTGAGACCTGCGGCTAGGTCCAGAGGATCTTCTCTGACCTTTTGGAAGGGGCGGCTAGGCTTGGTGGCTCTTCTCCAGGCTTCTGGAGTGGGCGGCTATGCCTGATAGCTCTTCTCCAGGCTTCTGGAGTGGGCGGCTAGGCCTGGGAGAACCTCTCCAACCTTTTGGAGTGGGCGGCTAGGGTTTCAGACTCTTCTAAAGCCTGCGGCTATCCATGGGAGATGATCTCCTTCTTTGGAAAGCCCTTCGCATCGAATTTCGCAATCCCTAGGGTTCTTCAGACCTCTAGGATTAAACCATGGTTACATAACCTGGCTCTGATACCATGTTGTAATCTTGGATCGTAACCAGAATAAGAGATTAGGGTTAGAGATGGAAGAGAGGAGAGGAGAAGAGAATTGGGGGAAGAGGAGAAATCGTGTAGAGCTTAGAATAGCCTACACGATTTCACCCAATATATATATTAAGTGAAGTTTTACAATATTACAAGGGCCCCCTGTAGAATATAAGATATTACAAGTAGGTCCCTGACAACAAAAGGTACTTTCACAAAGAGTAAGCTAACAAAGACAATGCTGTTCCTCATGTCCTAAAGTGAGCTAAGGAGCTATTTCACTACCCAAAATAACCAGAAAATTGAGGGGGGGTTTGCAGTAACTGTGCCTTCATCTCTTTCCATTCCCCCGCCCACAAACTATAGCTAGAATTCTTTGCTACAACATCCCTGGAGACCTCCTTACTGTCAACCAATTGTCTAGCGTACAGTTCAAACTTGTCGATATTCTGCCATAGTTGAGCTAACTTCTGTAGATTGTTCTCTCTTTTAGCATTCTCAATCCATTCCCTCGCCTCCTCCACCCTCGCCCAAAAGCACGAATCTTGTGTCAACCCTGCATACTTGCTCCGCTTTTTATTGTCTTCATCAGTAGCTGTTCTCTCCCTCCACCACCTATCAAAAACTTCATATCTCCTCTCTCTACCATGCATCCGATAATGACCTTTTGTCATGTGCATCCTGGTCCGATAATAATTGGCAATATCTAAAGGCTCAACAAGGAGTTTGTAGGAGTTGGCTGTATTGATCCACTTTGCTCGCTTGTGAAAATCATGGGGGAGCTGATTAGTCTCCAACATGTGGATTACATTATTCCAGAATCCAGCGAGCTTTTCCCGATTCATGTTGACTTTAAAGCCTCTTTTAGAAGCTCCCCTTAGCTTGAAGGAATCATAGTACCCCATTTGATCGTCAGAGTCATCGCAACAGGCTTTGTACCACTCAATTTCGGCTCGGTAAGGCGCTATCTTGGCTAGACGGATTGCAAGGTTAGCACTATTCAGGTTTGGTGTTCGACCCATCTGCCTCGCCTTCATTAGGCATTCTCTGGCAGGCCCTGCAACTGAGTCCTGTAAGTTGATCCAAAAAGAGAATGATCAGGAAAGCAACCTTCGGTGTATTATATATTCTCAAGCATGAAATTAAGAGCGAAAACACTTTCAGATGGAAGTACTATGAGTTGATCTGGCTTTTGATAGAAGATGCACACTATTAAATTCGATGATTAGCAGCCGCAAACTATGAAATTCGGTTAACCCAAGTTTGTCTCCATTGTAATTTGCAGTAAAATTTTAAGTGGTGGCCAAGATGAACTGACAATGGCATCTACGAAATGGTATAAGACTCACCAGGACTACACCCTTTAGCAGAAATAAGAGATCCGAGTGAAAATTGCTACCTGACTTCCTATTCCTGAGGCCTCCAATGCTAAGGAAATCCCCACTTCATAGCTTGATTCAGGAAGAAACCCGCTTGTGAAGCTTCTCCTCCTTAAAAGTTGTTCGGAGACTCTCATTACAACCTCTCCATACCTGAGATGATCGTCGATGCTAGAATTCGCCGAACCATCCATAAACATCAAGTATAACATCTGAACAATAGACTCTACATTCTCCACACAAACTGCTCCTTCTTTGGAATAGAAGAGGTAGCTCCCAAATGGCTTATACAAACTCCTTGTCGACTCCTCTCGTGCTGTCGCTGCTACTTCAACATGAGCTGATATGTAATTATAGAATTCAGTTCTCTCCTCATTGGATAATTGGACAGCTTGGTGTCTAAACTGTGAAGATGTCATGGACAAGTGCCAGAATTGTAGTAGACAGTTTAGTTGTGGGGTGATGTCGGCAAGCGGAGCGAAAAGTAGTCTTGGCACAATGTCGTGTTTCGAAACTACATGGCAAAACTTACTTCCCCATCTCTCTCTGAGGATCATTCTTGAGAGAGATTCGTTACCAAGCAATGGAGAACCAAAGGTGATGCAGAGGACCGAGACCGACGAAGAAATAGATTGTAAGTAAGACAGCAACCAAAGTGCTGCAAGAGATGCAGTTGTTCCTCCAATGGAATGGCCTGTAAAGATCACTGCCTTGCTCTTCTCCATAATCGCCGACATCTACATATACACAGGGCAATGAACCAATCATCAGTCTTGGACTGGTTAGCACCTATGTAACAAGGACATTCCATTTTCTAAGAATTTTCCGTGCTGGGTAAAATATTTTGTTTTCAGCTATTATTTTTATGTTGTTTATACGTTCTATCTGGGCTAATGTATTTTAAACTATATCTCTCAACATACATAATTAAACCATATAAACATGCTAGCGTTTCGGGTTTGTGGGGGTTAGTGTCTGACACCCTATACTGGTACCATGTCTGTACATAGGTGGACAATTGAACCCTAATCACAAAATTCTCTGATTTTTTAAATCCAGGAATCAATCGCTGATTAATCGGCAAAATCGCCGAGTAATCAAGAAATTTGATGATTATTTAGCGATTTTGCCGATTAATTGACTGAGACTCATTTTTTTCCCCTTTTTGATTTTGATTTTGCCAATTTTAGAATTATGAATGATAAATCATGCTTATGAGTTATGAGTAATGACTTATTATTATGGAATTATAGATGTGATTTTCATCGTATAAATGTGTATTGTTAAAAACAACATTTGTAACTTGAAATATGCTACGATGTCTTTTTTTAATTTTTGTTGATTTCTGTTGATTTTTCCGACTTGATCCCTTGACGATTTATTGCTGAATCCCGACTGACTATGAATCGAACCAATCTAAAAAATCTCAAGTCTATTTTATTGGTATGTTGGCAACTTGCATGTACTGTGTTGAACATTGACTCAACCCTGACCCGATCCATTGCCCCAGGTCCCCCACCTACATAGCAAAGGAGGGCAGATATTGTGCTATTTTGACATTATTAAACACCAACTCAATTTTGAAAAAAAAAAAAAAAAAAAACCCTCATATAAACACTTTCCCTGGGTCAAAGATATGATTAATCCAAGTTTGACTCCAACTTACCTACTACTTCCTACAAACAAACTTAGTTCAGAAACAGACCAATCAGCCTCCAAAACCAGCCTAGTGAGCCAACTGCCGTATATGATCAAGATCTTTGACCAAAATTATGAGGGTCATCCTCTGAAAACCTATTCATTAGGAGAATTTTTTTGATGTGGAGCAAACTTTGATGTGGGTGTGTGCTCCCAATCAAGGGTTGCTGCGGTATATGATCTAGATCTTTGATCAAAATTATGAGTGTCATCCTCTTAACCTATTCATTTGGAGATTTTTTATGTGGAGCAAATTTTGCTGTGGGTGGCTGCTCCCAATCAAGGGTTGCCATCCGTAAATGGCAAAGAATTTCGAGTTCATTTTTTGTCACCAGCACTAGTGATCCATATTGGTCACTAAAGGCCTCTCCACTTGACAAGTACGCTGAAAATACTGTTTTCTAAAAGGTTTAAATTTCGATGTGTATATCTACCAATGGGTGGGCTAAACATCCATGCGGTCAGTGGGGAGCAAAAAAAAATCGCTATACCTCATTTGGAGTAAATCTTACCTGACCACTGCTTGCTACCTAACCACCCACAATATAAGCCACGAGTTCTCAGATAGGTATTTCCATGTATTAGGGGTAGTTTTGTAAATATCACATTTTGAGGGGTATATTTGTCTTTTGTAATATTCTATATATATATTATATTTTAGTCGAGTCATGTGAACATCATATGACATCCTTCTCTCATTTTTTTTCTCTGTTTTGACTCTCTAAACATAACCCTAACCCTAATCACCATTTCAACTCCATGTGGTAATTTATTAGAGGACACTGACTGTATAGATGTTTGGCCAATCCCTAGGTAGATCTATAAACCCAAAATCAATCTGATCAGTGATTTCTAAGCGTTAGTTGAAGTCATTTTCATGGGTTGATTTCAACCGTAGGAATTTGAGCATTAATTACCATTATTTGAGGTACAAAGATCCAAAGGATTGAAATCACTAATCAGGCTGATTTTTGGTTTGTAGGTCAACTTAGGGATTGGCCAAACATCCATACGGTCAGCGTCCTCTAAGATTGTATCACGTGGCTCATATTGTGGGTGTGGTCAGGCAAGTTTTACTCCTTTCTTTGCGTCAGGTCTACCTTGTTACAATTTTTTTCCTTTCAAAAACATAAAACAGGGGTTGTTAGGGGTACTTGTCAAATGGAGAGTGCAAGTAGGCCACAAGCGCAAGTGACCAAAAAGCAGACTCAATAATTTCCTGTCAAATAAAATATCCTCAATCTGTGATGCACAGATGGCAGCCCCTGATTGGGACCAGACGCAGACGGACAAGTCGTAGTCATGTCTCTTGACCTCGTGGCACTTGTAGAGTCATGGTGTGTGAAATGATTTCTTCCCGTCAAACATCACAAAACGCGTTTTATTGAGTCTGTTGTGGGGGCCCTACCACTGACATTATATGAGAATCAATGGTATTTTGGAGTAGTACTTTGCTGACCGCCACCCACATAATAAACCACGTGGCATATTCTTAGAAATTTCTGATCTTATGGATGTTTGGCTACATGGACATACAGACCAAAAATTAGCCTGATTAGTGATTTCTAAGTGTTGGGTTGGAATTTGAGCATTATTGACTTTTATTTTGGGGTGCAAAGATCCAAAGGTATGAAATCACTAATCAGGCTGATTTTTGGTCTCTAGGTCCACCTAGGGATTGGCCAAACATCCATATGTTCAATGTCCTCTAAGAACGTGACACATAGTCAGTGAAGTTCTACTCTGCGTTTTGTAATGGTGCTCTGTGGCAGCACTAGATCAACATAAAGGTTGCACAAAAGTTGGGCTGATGATTTGGGTTTGAAGGTGAATCTTCTGGTTAGGAAATCATCTAATTTCAGACCTGGCCCAAATCCTAACCTAGAAGAACCAGTTCAATGTTGCAACTACTTTCAAAAAAACCAACTCTGGTCCTGTTTTAAGTGCAAAATCTGAAATCCCCGTGGGGTTCAAAAAAGTAAGCCCACAAAATTACCAAACACAAACCAGAAAGAACAGACTTGAACTGACCAGGATCGGCCCCATTTTTTGGCTTTCCAAACAGGCCCAAGTATAACCCAAACATTATATTGAAGGCAGAACAGTACTCATTTCGTGGCAGACAAGAAAAAACCTGAGTAGAACTTTGCTGACTGGCGCTGGTCAGCAAAGTTTCTGACTGGACACAATATGAGCCACGTGGCACACTCTTAGAGGACATTGACTGTATGGATGTTTGGCGAGAGTAAAACTTCCATCACACGAAATTGTAAATCACACAAAACACAGCCAACGACTTCTCGGCACGTACACAAGTGCTTTTGCAACGTACCCATGTGGTTTTGCTTTTTAGGTGTACGTACCGAGAACTCATTGGCTGTGTTTTGTGTGATTTGCAATCCCATTGTTACAGAAGTTTTACGCGTTTGGCGAGTCCCTAGGTGGACCCTACAAACCAAAAAGTGGTCAATCATGCTCAAATTCCACGATTAAAAAACAACCCATGAAAACCACTCGAATCCAACGCTTAGAAATCACTAATCAGGCTAATTTTTGGTCGTTATGTCCATTTAAGGTTGAGCCAAATATCCATACGGTCAGTATCTTCTAAGAGTGTGCCACGTGGCTAATAAGTTCTACTCGAAAGAACTAATCGAAGGTTAAAAAAAAAATCAGAAGATAGTTTTAATTAAAACGCCAGCCCTGTTATTTTCAACATATATCAGATATTGCAGGGGTGTTTTGAGGAAAAAAAAAGTCAAAAAACACCACTGACTGCTAAAGCCTAAAGGGGTGAGCCTCATCACTATAATAAGGGGGTCAAATTCATATGCCAAGAAAAATCTGATCGGATTATCAGAACCATCCAATCGATCACGTACCTATTTATGTCAAAAATCAAATATCAGATGGCTAATATCGAACATTCAAATTGATCTTTCAACATATAAGACATCCTAGGTGGGCCATCCTTGAATGTCAGGCTACCCACATGTACTGCCCATGTAAAAAATTTAGTCATGCATTGCAACATATCACCTAAATGATCAGCACGGAGAAAATGCATTATAGGTTTGGATGATGAGGAGGGAAGAATTGGACCTGATTTTGAAAGCATGGGCTATTGTATATAGAGAGGAAGAGGTGCAAGAACTCTGCATGAACCATGGCGGGTTCATCCCCATCGTAACCGCGCAACCACGTCGAAAACTGTCCGTTATTAAGTTGCACCAAACTACTTCCATCCGGATTCAATCCATTGAACGTTTGTATCCCAGAGAATGCAACGTACACGACATCCCCGACTTGATCGACAACTGAACTCCCCGGCGCCGTCGTGTTGGCGATGCTACACATCCTCCACGACTCCGAAAGCAATGGTGTCGAAGCCAGAAACACTGCCAACATCTCACTAGTCTCAAACCTGTCATGGTTATATTAAAAAAAAATTAAAATTTATCTTATTAAACAAATTTGATAGAAGAAACTGATATGAATCTCATTCAAGAGAAGTAGTACTTACGATGAAGCTTCGGCTTCCATTAACGCTTCTTCAGTTCTTCCTCTACTTCTGCTTGTGGAAAGAGAGGTGGAATTGAATGGGAGAGTTCCAAGATGGTGCGTTCAAACTTGAAGGGTTGTTTGTTGGGTGTCCAGGGGAAGCTTTAGATTACGATCACATTCAGTATTTAAAGAATTAGAGGATCAAACGTGTTAAAGGGTCTGTCTTAAAAGGTCCCACTAACTAAAGTCCAATTTCTCCCAGAAGACTCGAGACCAAGACTCGAAATTCCGCGTTGTGTGGGTTTCTCTCTCTCTCTCTCTCTCTAGAGGATGGGGTGGGCCTGGGGGGAAATTTTTAGATGCAGAGGGCTCTCGTGGTCCTACATAGCTCAATTTTTTGGGCCCCTCTAATGGCATGGATGTTTAGCCCACCCCTTGGTGAATATACATACCAAAAATCAGCTTGATTGATAATTTCTAGCCGTTGATTAAGCAAAAAACACATGCTTAGATCGGCGATGGGGAATAAAAATAATTGCCCTTGGAAGGGTACACGCGGTTGCCTCGTGGACGGGAGTTTTGAGAAGAAAAAGTCTGGAAATTAAATGCGGGTGGGTCAGCTATTTGATCAAGCACAAACAAAATTTGACTCTGATGTTGACAATTATAACCATCTGATCAATGCAAAATTGACTCTGATTCTGACAATTATAACCATCTGATCAATGCAATATTAGCTACTAGTTGGACACACTGTTACTAGATGAGTTCATTTTTGTTCGCGTGCTCGGCCTTCGATTTCAACAATCCAACGGTGGTTGTCAGAACCCCAAAAAGTGAAAAGGTGATTGCTAGCTCGGTTCTGACAACTATAGTTGGATTCTTGAAATCCAGGGCCGAGCACACGAACACCGAGAGGGGTCAGAAAAAAGGGAGTCCCCTAAGCCCGAACCTTGTAACTATTACTTAATTAAGCAGGGGCAAGAAAAAAAAAAAAGGGGGGCCTACTTTGGTCAAGATTAGAAGTTCAGGTCTCCAATATCTAACTATAGTCACAATGTAGTGCTAACTAATAAGACCAGGTATGTTTTATAGAGCCAAATATTAGTAATCAAACATGTCCGTTGATCATAACCACGATGAGATAGATTAGTGGAAAGACTAAGAGAAGCATAAAATAAAAAATGAAAATATTCAGGAAGATATAGAAATAACTATAATAAGTGATAAATACAGTAAAGTCGATCGAGATGGTTTGATCATGTACAACGAATACCAAAAATACTGTCGGTCTCAACAAAGTAGATTGAGATGGTTTGTTCATGTACAACAACGACAGAAAAAACAAAAAACAAAAATTCAGTCTCAGCAGCATGAGGGGCGAATAAGATGAATCTGATCAGAGATTACAAAAAATAGAAAAAAAAAAAAACTTGATAGTCAAACTGAAAAGGATGCTAACAACTAGTCTTGTTCTACAAAAAAAAAAGCCCCTGTCAACTGGCCATGTGCCTTGGAAGGTTAAGTGGGTGTAGGATCTGCCTTTCAAAGAGATAAGTCCTCCAAGCAATAATGGCTTTCTAGTAAAGTTAGGTTTTTGGGAGTTAGCACAAGGTGACATAATGGACTTAATATAGAGGAATTTTAATGTGTGTGTTTTGACATTGGCTTATCTTGACATGGATTTTTACGAGTATGATCTCTTCATCAATGGAGATCATCCTCGACAAAATAAAAATAAAAAATCAGTCCATTCTAACATTTCTAGCCTTATACAAAGTGAATTACAAAACTGAACTACATCTATTTCTTTTAACAGATCCAGGATCTGGGCAACTCGATGGATGAGCATCAGTTTTGTACATGTAACTGCCCAATGTATGAAATTTTTTCCGTCATTACGGATATTATAACGCACATGACCAAAAAATTGGAAAAAAAAACGAAAATAATGGATATAAAATTTCATAATTTATGACGGGAAATAACAAAAATTAATGGCATTTTTTTACACATATTTTTCATAATATAATGATCGTTATTTCGTTGAAAAACGGCCACTATAATGAAAATAACGGCCGTTATTTTCTGAACGTTAAAATGATGTGTAACGTAATAGGGGAGGTCCGTTCTGTTATAACGGCCGCTATTTTCGTTATAACGGCTGTTTTTTGAACCATGGTTCCACGTTTTCACTCTAGAGAGATGGTTGCAAGAAGCAGCCTATGGCTAAAGTCATGGACAGTCAAGATTGGCAATCAGTAAGTCACTTGTACGGTAAAAGCTCAATGGTGGGCTGCTCATAAGGTCACATATTCTGTACTGAAGCAGAGGAGAATGATTTGGACACTACATTATTGGTTTGGAACGAGTGTATGACTGTTAGATTGTGGAACAAATAGAAAAACTAGGTTTAACTTTAAATGGAGAAAGTAGGACTAGTGGTGCATTATATTCCATATAAGTTTTTTTAGTTATTTCTAGAGGTCTTCGTCAAGGTGAGCCTCTATCTCTTTTGTTGTATATATACCCTCTGTTAGAAGGTTTTTTTTTACAGACCTTCACAGGTCCTGGTCAAGGTGAATACCCCCACTGTCCTTGTTCGGTAACAAAGTTCCTCTAATATCAATTAGGGAGATGGGATTTCTAGAATGTGGCTTCAAACCTGTTCAATGCAGAGGTGAGGTTTTCTTACACATGGCATCTAAGGTGGTCTCTGTTAGCGGATGGTATGTTCCCGTGCACTTGTTGTGTTGGCTTGATGACCCATTGGTATACATAGTTGTTTCGCCTTTCTCCAATAAGTCGATCTTTTGGGGTAAATGGTTGTTTAACATGGTATCAGAGCCTTAAGGTCTGGGAGGTCGCGGGTTCAAGTCTCCAGTGGAGTATAGAGTGGTACGCCTATTCAAGAAAAGGTTTTGAGCTCTTGAGAAAAAAAAGGGGTTTTAGAGAAGAAGAAGGAGAAAGGGTTTATACCTTAATTTCATTGGGCTTTCAAGCGAGTTTCATCTCCGAGTCTGTGCCGTCTCATCCACAACACTGGGTTTGTCGCTTTCTTGCTTCTTCAAGTATTGATTTAAGGTTTTCTTACAAACCCTAATTGATAAGTTTGTCTTTCCCTGTTGTTGATTGTAATATACCTTATTTGAGTAAAGATCTTGAAATCCAAGAGAGCTTGTTTGTCTCTCGATGTTCATCTTCTAGTTTTATCTAAAGAAGAGTTGCAATCCCATTATCTTTATAGTGAAAGATTTATGAACTTGGTCCCGTAGTTTTTACCCTTCATATTGAAGGTGTTTTCAATGTAAAAAATTTGTCTTCTTACTTTATTTTATTGCTACTTGTGTTGTGGTGTGTAGATTGTTGTTGTGGTTTGCACATAGGAGAATAAGTTTTTTTCCCAACAAGGTGATCTCTGTTATCGGATGATGTGCTCCTGCGTACGTGTTGTGTTGGCCCGATGACCCGTTGGTATACATAGTTGTTTCGCCTTTTCCCAATAGGTTAATCTTTTGGGGTAAATAGTTGTTTAACATGATATCAGAGTCTTGAGGCTTGGGAGGTTATGGGTTCAAGTATCCAGTGGAGTATATTCCCATTGCGAGGGTATGTTAACGGATGGTGTTCTCCCGCGCACATGTTGTGTTGGCCCGACGACTCATTGGTATACATAGTTGTTTCGCCTTTCCCCCAACAAGTCGATCTTTTGAAGCACAACGCATGGTCAAGTATGGACATGAAGTGTACAAGGGTAATGTTTAAATGGCCAATCCAGAGGATATTCTTTCAAATAGATTGTCTGGATTCGCCATGTGAGCCTTCCATGTGGCAAGAAACCCCACATATGCAAGGAAGAGCTTTGGAGGGACACTCCAGAATAGTAAGTTTGTGTGTATTATTCATGTCACTTACTTCAGAATTTTTAAAAATAATGCATATGGCCAAACTATTCAAAGATTTGGTAAAATTTGCATATTTTATTAAGAACAATATTATTCGCATATTGTACATGAATTATTGAAAAAAAAAAAATTTGAAGCACGGAAAAATTAGAAAATTCATATTTTTAATTGATTTTTGTTACTTTTTTAGTCTTTTTCAAAATTTAAACAAATTTTCAAATGACAAATCCGAATTATACTAAATTTACCCGTACCGTTTTTTTTTTTTGCCGCATGCCAAATTATAAATATGCCCTTTATTTAGATCATTCAAATCAATAAAACTACATTTCCAACTACTTAGGGATCCTTCTCCACCTGCATCAAAACCTGAAAACAATCATGGTTAAATCAAAGAATATATTCTTTTATGGGCTCTAGAGGAATATTAGCAAGCAACGCTTTAAAGGCGATGTATACATGCAATGCCTTAAAAGACAATAAAATTTAATATTTTAATTCAAGGTGTGATTTTTTAGGTAAATTTTTTTGGGAAGAAATTCGCTTGTCTCAGAGTCCCCTGCCCAAAATGTCTGACAAGTACTACTTGATAACTGTAGATACATAAAAATGGTAAGTATTGATGTATCATGACTCATACATCGCAAAGCACTAAATTATTCCTCTGATCCTCTTAGATTGGCACGTGGTGGAAGAGGGTCTATATAAAGAAGAGTTTGTAGGAAGGAGGGGTTTGGGGCAGTAGACTAGTCTACGATCTCGGACGTCCTTCTCGGTCACCTTGGACCCCTTCTTAGACACCTCAGATCCCTTCTCGGACCTCGGTATTGGTCCTAACGTATATTCAACAAGAAGCCGACAATGAACCATGTAAAATCGGTCTAGTTCTTTTGATTACGTTTTGTGTTATTCATCATATATTTAGTGTATATTAACCATGTATTTTGATGATTACTAGTACTCGGAGGATTGGAGATCGGAGAGCAATCCCGATTTTACGCTCTATATTAAGCACCAACCAAGGGCTTAACGCAGGTTGGGTTAAGGGATGGGGCACGTCTCAGACATTTTGGGTGGAGAGACGGGACCAGCGAATCTTTTCTCGTTTTTTTTTTTTCTGTCATTTACAACGTTGCATAGGTGTTGCTTGCTAGCATCACTCAACATCAGTATATACGTCAGAGCAAAACTGTTGCTGATGTATAACTTGTAACCTTGTATACCACCTATGCAAAGTCCATAGAATAATATATCAGCATTATAAAAGTTGCCAATAAGTATTATTGTACACTCATATTCTCAAGTCTTGGCACTAGTTATTTTCTGAACACTACCAACCAAGCTTATTGGTCTGACTTTATAAGTAAAACCAATCAAGGATGCACTAAATGCTCTTATCTCTTTCTTTTGTGCAAAAAGTTCATTCTCAGACAATGATCACAAGGTTAAAAACCACTAGATCTTCCATTAACCTGGTTATAATTTTAAAAAACTGCAGACCTAATCTGTTCCCCCCAATAACTGGGTCCAAAGTTTTTATGCTCCTTCCAATGTTGGAAACCCAAAGTTATTCTCTTCACTTAAAAGGTATCCCACCAAAAGTAGCAACAGCACATCATCCCATTTTAATAAAAATTATACTTCTGACATATATATTACAATGCCACTTCTACAAAAAAAAACTTCCAAATTTTTTTCAGCTATTATTTTGTACAGCATTTATATGACTATAATGTACACCAATATTTCTTGATTCGTCGTTCTTTTTTAAAGATGTTAGCCTTGTCAAGAAGGGTGTGTATGACTTAGAGACGTGTCCGTGTATGAATTGCATATTACCTTCCATTATATTGTGAATCTGTGCCAACAGTCAAGGCTTTAATCATGGTTCATGATAGTATACCTGGTAAAATTAAATCAGGAAATCAGCAATCAAATCATGGAGGTGAAAAAAACATATAATATTATGTAAATGCTAATTGGTAATATGACCCTATTATTTTTCCAAGTCTTCTTATGGCAAGTAACTTATTCCATGCTGAATAAAGGAACCTCTAGAAAGTTTTTTTTTCTTAAAAAAAAACAATAGGAATATGCTAAGGGTTCATTTGAACCTAGAAATTTGATCCTAGGAATTTAACTTACATGGGAATTTGTTGAATTTCACTGTTTGCAAGTAGTATTCCCAAGCATCGAGTCCCACAGGAATTCAAATGCCCATGTTTCTTTAGTATTAGAACCTCCACCTAATAGGTGAAGATTATAATTCTAAGGTATTATAATTCCTACACATATCAAGGCTCAAGCATTCATATGTTTTTTATTTTTTTTGGGTGAAAGGGTGTCCCAACCCTGACAAGAAAGGACTAGTCCCTACGGATGCACGCAATCACCCGCAAACCACATGCATCAGGTAAGCCCGGGAGAAGTTGAACTCGTGACCTCGGAAAGCATACCCAAGTCACCGAACCAACTGAGCTACCCACGCGGGGTAGCTCAGTTGGTTCAGGCATTCATATGTTTAGGGACTTAAAAAACATTTTGTGGTTCTAGAACACGGATAAAAGATAGGAGTTGGGATTCCTCTTGAACTTGAAGTGATCTAACAGAGTTTAATGCACTTCTATCTGTCCCAGCCTAGGTGCAGAATTACAAATGTCGCGCAGCACTGAGAATGCCACCTATAGGCCAGAACGCTTATCAATTCAGAATCTCAGATTTAATCGTTTCACTCATGATAAATGGAGGCAGTAAGGTGACGAGAAGCATGAGGGAGTTTGGAGAATTCATTAATTCGCTTCTCTCATGATAAAAATGGAGGCAGTAAGGTGATGAGAAGCATGAGGAAATTCGGAGAATTCATTAATAGGAGTTTTCTTTTGGATCTTCCACTGGAAGGGGGCAGATTCACTTGGTCCAATAATCAGGAGGTTCCCACTCATTATAGGTTGGACAGATTCTTGGTATTTGAGAGATGGGAAGAGCATTTTTCTGGTATTACTCAGTTGGCGATTCCTAGACATGTGCCTCTTCTCTTAGATTGTGGCTGCATTCATAATCGCCCTTCTCCTTTTCATTTCGAATATGTGGCTGCTATGTTCGAAGTTCAAGGAGAAGGTGGTTGAGTGGTGGAATTCTTTTTCTTTTGCAGGGAGAGTGTGGGTAGTGTTTAGGCGTAGCTCAAAGCGCTTAAAGAAAAGATAAAAGCAGTGGAATCAGGAGGAGTTTAATAGGATTGATACTGCTTGAGGAGATCCTGTTAATTGATAGAAAGGAGGTCCATTCTTTGTATATAGAGGATCGAAGCAAGAGAGTTAATCTCAAAGCAGTGAGATTGATTTATAGTGAGTTAATCTCAAAGCAGGAGTTTGTGTTTGTTATCTATAGTGAGATTGATTTATAGAGGATTTGAATTGAAGAAATGTTGCTCAATAGTCATTTCAGCCATTTATCCGATCATTTCATTTTGCATGTATGTCTAGAAACTGTGATTATGTACTAAGGTTGTTTGTTTAAGGAAGTTTGGGCTTGGCTGTTTTAGGTTAAACAACGTTGTATCTAGTTTCGTTGTCACTGCTCTTCAGTTTAGTCCCTGTAGTATACATGTAATAGTGGCCAATCTTTATATTTAACTATACCATTCTCAAACACTAAACCCTATCTCTCTCATCCTCCCATCCCTCATACCTTTCTTCCCTCTCTATCTCGTTCCTCCATCCTCATCCCTCTCATTTTCTTTCCCATACAAGCAAGAAACGACAAGAATAGGCGTAGGATTTGCAAAGAAGACCAAGAAGAAGAAAACTCTTCGTCATGATAGGAACCTTGTTCTGATTGAAAATACCATCTTGGGTGGATATACCATCTCAACGACCTCCACCTCTACTTTCAAAGATGAGCATGAGCCCCTCATAGAGAGGCACCCCTTACACAAATCGACGAATCTAGGAATTTTCATTTCCTCTCAATTTTGCCTCTTAACATGATTAAGGTTTCTTTGGGCATCTTTTCTGTGAACATAAAGCTTTTAAAAGGCCTCAAGGTGAATAAGATCTATATACAATGGTTTCTTGACATATTTTTACTTGACATCATTCATCGTTGTGATGGTTGCTATGTTGGTCTCTCTCTAACCCGAACCAACCCGAGTTATAGCTCCGCTTGGATTTGGGTTGAGATCCTCAGGCCTGAGCCTGGGTTGGGTTGGGCTTAGGTTGAATGTCCCAAAGCTTGGGTTGGGCTCGAGTTGGCCCCCAGGCATACCTAACCTCCCAAGTTGAACCCTATACAAAAGGTAGAAGTTTGTTCATGTTCTGAGGTAGCTGAAGGTTAGGTGGTGTTATGACTGAATTTGCATTTCTTAATGTAGCACAAAATGTTTTCCTACAGAAAACCAAATTCTTTGAATGCTTACACAATATAATCCCTAACATAAAACAATGGTTATCCAACTTCAGAGCATGCAAATCCCACAGCCTAATATATACAACGATTGAAGAAATCTTGCATACCTTGATAAACCTATCAGCAAATCCCACAAAAAGCTTCCCTTCCCAGTATAACAAAGCTGTTATCACCGAATCACAAGCAATAGACCCAATTGGTCTGGTATCTATTTGTAGCTCATCTCCCGATAGCTCCTATAAATCAAAAAAGCCCGTTTTGGAGAATTGTAAGCAGAAGGAAGATATTTACATACAGTATACATTGAAGAGAAAAAATGTGTTTTAGTGCAATCACTTAACACAATGTAAAAGAAAGTTAAACTTAAAACATGAATACCAGACGCTGATATGTTTTATTTTGTGATTTCTATTTATAATTGAACCAAATCATCAAGTAAACTTTGGTGTAATTAGAAATTCTTCGTACATGGACAAATTTTTCTATACTTTTACTTCCCAGGAGTAATATGAAGGATGGATAAAATAGATCCCACAAGAGAGAAATATAATATACACCAAACAAACCTGTACATTAACCTTCTTATTCCAACCTCCCGTAAAAAGCCATTTCCCCTCCATGTCAAGGGCAAGAATAGCGCCATCGTCAGTTTGTATTGATTTTGAAAGCACGTCATTCCTCCACATCTGAGAGAAGCAAAAAACCAGAAGAAAAGAAGGGTTGTTAACTAATAAAACAAATCAGTACATCCATAAAAAAATCTTCTGCTGGGAGAGCATTGGCAGAGACCAATCCTTAACTGGCATATCCCAGTTAACTAAAACCTGAAATGGGCTGTGCTAGTTCAAGATCAAGATTCTTTCACTGCAGCACATGGAATTGCAGTTTATTAAGAATATTATCTAATCTACATCAACAACTTCAGCTGAAAATAAGTTCAAAGTACCACAAACCTTTACACATCCATTCTCATGAGCAGCAACAAGCATATGATGGTCAACTGAGAGTGACAAGACAGAGGCCACATTTCCGGGTGTGTCATCCCCCAAAACCATTAGAGGACTGTGATCATTAAGACTCCATAAACGAATGGTTCCATCCCAACTTCCACTGTATAGAACCCCCTCACATACTGCCAAGGAAGATACCACTGACTTATGACCATTCATGGTGCATGTAAGAGTGTAATCCTGGAGAAAGAGAACACACATATTATGGAACTTTATAGTTAATGGAATTGCTGATGTTTTAAATAGCATCATAAACTTTGAGAATGAAATTAACTTCTTAGGTCAAGAACAGTGTTTAAAAGTCCCGTCTTGAGGCGTATGAGGCTTACTATTTGAGGCGAGGCACATGGTCTTGGCCTCAAGGTTTAGGCTTACCCCTCACCCAGTCGAGGCTTAAGCCTTGAGGCTCAATGTATGAGGCGCAGTTAGGGCTTAAGCCTTGACTACGCAGGCACATACATGGACAGAACATATAAAATTATTTTTTCTCATCCTTATAAAAATATCCAACCCATTTATCTTCTATGCTAAAAAATTAAATCATCTTCCTTCTCTCATTTATAATAGTAAACTGACATACATGGATATCTTATGGGTCGCTCTACGGGCGCCCACCTCTTTCGGCTGGGCACCCACGCCAATTAGAGGGCCCCTGTTTGGGCACCCCATTTTGCTGGGCACCCACATTAAAATCCAAAAAAAAATTCTGACTTAGGCTCCTGGCCGTGGGTGATCTGGTGGCCACGGCTGGCTTGGCTGTGGGTGCCATGGTGGCCACTATAGTTCAGGGCCGTGGAGGCAGAAAAAAAAATTGTGGGCTTGCCGCATATTGTCCATCCATTTGTGGGAGTATGGGGTGCTCCAAACCACCACTCCACCACTCTACTACCACCACCACCACAAACTCCACCACCACTACAGCACCACCACCACCACCTTCACCAACTCCACCATCGACCACCACCACCACCACCACTCTACCATCACCACCAAGAAGAGGAAGAGAAAATGAAAAATAGAGAGAGAGAGAGAGAGAGAGAGAGAGAGAAGAGGTGTAGCTTTGTCGTTTTGGTGCGAATGGAGGTAATGAGTGTGGGTGCCCAAACAAAACTGTAAAGGGATGGGAAAGGGCAATTTGGTCCTCAAAAATTGGTTTATTTTGTGGGTGCCCGGCTTAAAGAGGTGGGTGCCCGTAGAGCGACCCATATCTTATATGCTACATACACCTTACCCCACAAAGACGGAAAAAAAACAAAAAAATCATATACGCTTCGCGTTGTTTAAAACATTTGTCAAGAACCAAGAAAATATGTCAAAGAGAACCACTAGTTAACACAATCATCAGACATGGAAATCTTAAGATTCCTAGTAGCCTCAGACTGGAGAATCTTATCACTAATATAAGTAGTTGAAAAACCATATCATAGAGATCAGAGATGTATTCTTGGCTAATGCAAAAACTTTTTTTACATCAATACATATGAAATATGAATTAAGATGTTTGTGTAAATCATTATTTACATGACTTTGAAGACGATTTTGGAAAACAAACTGAATCATAGTAATGCACTCTCCTTGAGATATCTACACAGACAATTAAAACATTGGGGTGGTCTTCAAATCAGAAGTTTTGTTATCACAAGAAGCTGCAGAGGTTTGACACCAACAAAATATAGTCCAAAACTAGCATTCATATCTCTTCCTGGTAATAAAATATTTTCACACCATTCCTTTTTTTCCCAAAATGTGGAACTAATGTAGGATTTGTTCTTTATCAAAATAGATAATCACTTATCATAAGTGGGGAAAAAAAGGAAATAGATGATCACTTTTAACATTGTGACAAGATAATTCCTAATTAGTAGCTATGCAAATTTTATTTATTATTTACAGTGAAGAACAATTCCTTTATCGTAATACGTGAGGAGATACCCATCTCTTCCACCAAGTGATTTGTAGTCCCATATTTGGTTCCCACCACCAGACTGGGGTGCAAATAATGTGTACAAAATATAAACCGAATATTGTTATCCCATAAAACAAATGGATCACCAGATAAGTACAAATGCCATTACCTGCAATGACCATGCTTTTATTGACTTGTCTCCACTGCCAGTATAGAGATGTTCAGTTCCAGAGATGGCCAAGGCATGAATTCCACTATAGCGCCAATCCTTGTGCTCATACCATTTCTTTAATGGCTCTTCTCCAAGAGAGACAGCAATCCCCCAGACAAAAATGCCACCTCCACTATCACCACTTATGCATAACGGTTTGTTTGCATCCACAAAGACTACAGCCATGACTCTGTGCTCATGGCCTTTGAAGGATTGCACATGAGACAAGTCCTGCACAAGAGACAAATAGTAAATGAACAAGAGCAAGATAAATACAAAAGAATAGAGCTTTTAAACTGAGAGAAGAAGAAAGAGAAAACCTAGAGCCCACTGTAGTTAAAAGCTTTGCCTAGCTGGGACTCCAATGCCTAAAACAGGGCCTAGGCAAGCGCTAGTACAAAAGTGATCACATAGGCGCGTCTAGACACTAAGGCACTGGGCATTGAGTGTTGGTCTAGGCTAGAAATAATCAATGTTTAGGTTTTACAAATTAGAAAAAAGGAAAAATCTATATATGTAGTACAAAAATCCAATGGGCAACATTGATGCCTTGGGATTTGTGCGCCACACCCAAATCGAAAGGTTACAAGAACAAAAAAAGAGAAAATGAAAGAGAACACGAGAATTTTATGTGGTTTGCCTCTGGATTCCAGCAACTCCATCCACGGGCCCAAGGCTAATTCACTGGTAATTGTTGTCACTGTTTTTTACTCCTCCATTGTACCTCCTTCCATCTTCAATCAAAACGGCCCTCCTTTATCCAAAATTTTCATCCCCTTAAATCATAGGTTTAAGCCCTAATCCTAACCAATTTAATTCCCCCCACCCACAAAGTTAAAGGAAATTAGATGTTTTAATCAGCATTAGGATTCTCCTATTCTGTGACATGTGACACATCAATTGGGTGCGCACTTTTGGTCACTCACATGGCCCCCTCTCAGAGGTGGATCCCGCTAGAGTCAGTCAAGAACAATAAATCAGACCTCCCTGCAAAGCTCGTTCACGCAATCAAGCCATCGAATTCTCTACAATGTTCTTATGTTAGAGTAGAGATATCAACACCTTTATTATGTTACCACACTGCTCCCTAATTCTCTACAATTAAGTCTTCCGTTCGCAAAATCGTTCATACACTTGATCTCGGAATCGGCCTTCAACTTTAAAGCTCTGGCTCTCTAGCTAGCTTCTTTCTGCTCCATGTTAATTCACCATTGCAACAGACCTCTACACTTCAAGGATTGATAGCACTTTCATGAGTTTTGAGCCGGCTTCCAGTAGTTTAGCCATTAATTCCCCTTTGCACTTTGAGAGTTGGCATTTGAGGCTGAAGACATCCTCTTTTAATTTTTCCAAACTCTTATTCTAAGAAGACTTCTTATGACTTATAAGACAATCGGCCTGCAAAGTGCCGAACCAGCTGAGAGGGGGCGAGTTATAGGAGCAAAAAATGGCTATTGACACGTTCACCTCGAGATCAAGTATTAAATAACACAAATTATATGACTGCCTAGAACATTTTGAATTCCAACTGTAGAGGATAAAACAAGACTTGGCATCACAGTCATGCAAGTGTCACTTGGATAGAGAAGTCAAACAAACCAAATGTCTATGACTTAAAATTGAGAATTCGGACAAACTGAACAACTTAATTTACTAGTGCCAAATAGGAAAGCCAAATTCTCCAATAATAATTCTACATGTTGTATAGTTCATTAACTGATTCTTCCAAGCATATTAATAAAACAACAATTTGACCCAATACAATGATTTGTAATTGTTTTACAATGCTAACTCTACCTTTTAGTGTAGGTTGGGTAATAACCCAAGCTGAGTTCTCAAGCACTTGCAAGAACACCTCTAGACGTTCAATTACTATTCAGACCACAATCGAGCCACACTTGGAAAGTTCTCTAGATAAATATTATAAAGGTTGGTCCTTATCAATAACCAAGGGCAAAATAGGCAACTCAACAAATAGGCCATGTACCGCCCATATTTGATACATAACCGTCGACCCTATAATTACCGAAAACTAAGCACGTTCCGATGCTAACACATGTATGTAACCATCACCTTTGCCATGAACAACAACTACGCACCCTCTAATGCTAACATGAATCCCAAGCTCTAGAATGTGGTTAAGACCCAAAACGACTACAAATAAGATCACTCTTCTTCAACCGAAGGGGAGAAGGGGATAAGAGATAGAAAAAGAAGAGCTCAACAATACAAGTTACTCCACCAACTTGTTGACTGGTTGAATTCTCGACTTGCTAACTTCACGGCGGACCAACTCGTTTGGCGAAACATCCTTTCTGAGTCACTAGGATCAAAGTATATGAGTCAGATCTTCTCTTAGAGATCATACAAAGATGTAAATATGATCTTCTTCTTATTATTATTATTATTAGAGTTCTTATTTTTATTATTTTATGTGTTGAGACATATGGGGTTACTTTTGTCTTTTCCATTGTCATTATAATAAAAATAACAATGGAGGTCGACTAGGGGGCATCTAACCTAGTTCGATTTCCCCTCTCCTCACTTCATTCTTTCTCTTTTCTCTTTTCTCTTTTCTCCTTTTCCTCTATTTCTCCACTACACCCTAATTTTCACAATTATTATAATTACTATTAGTATATTATATTATAGTTATTATGGTTATTCTTATTATTACTTATTATTGTGATTGTTATTATTATTGCTACCATCATCATCATCCCCTATTTCTTTTTTTTTAAGACATAGTATGTCTATGATAACCATAGGCACTGATATAACAATCTGAGTGCCTTTTCAATTTGCTAAATATTTTTAATTGTGAAATAAACCTGTAGATCTACCACTGTAAAATTTTATCAAAATCTAGTTAATTTAAAAGGGTGTCTAAAGTCAATACATTTTACGCTCTCGTCGTCATCAGCCTTTTCCCAATGGTATGGGGTTGGTTGCACAAATCATGTTCCTCCATTCAATCCTATCTAAAGCCATCTTTTCCGTTAAAGCAAGTTTCTAGAATCTCCTCTTAGAACCTCACTTCACCTCCATTTTGGGCTTCCCTTCGCCCTTTTAGACCCTTCGACTTGCATAATCCTCCTCACTAGAATTGTCATTGGTATTTGTTGTACACGATCAAACCATCTCAATCGACTTTCCTCATTTTGTCGCTTATTTGGGATACTCCTATATTTTCACGAATGAATTCATTTTATGCTCTACAACTTCCAAATCAATAAAATAAATATATAATCTTTTCTGTAAAATTACCTTTGTTTATTTATTTTTTGTGAAATAAATAAGCTATTGCTTAGGCTTTGCCTTGCCCAAGGGATCCCTGTCCCTAACACTTATAACTACATTGATAGAGCCGGAAAAAACGAGAACGAAACATAATCATCCTTTTTCCATTATATATATCCTCCATTCCTCCATATGATTTTTATAATATCAGCATTCGGTATACAAAAGATTTTTGTTTAAAAGGGGTTCCAGTGTTACTATTGTGGATTTGCTGGGTATGAAGACCTAGGGATTTTTTTTTTGATAAGTGTAAGTTTATATTAAAAGAGGCCTAAGGCAAAAACTACAATAGACCCTCCTTCAGAGGTCGAGACGACCTACTAAAGAAAAAATCAAAAAGAAGGAAAAGAAGCTCCTGATAGCAGCTATAAACTAGCATCATTCGTCCCTGGAGCACAGCATATCCCATTGAAAAACAAAGTCTTCAAAAAAAATTCCTCTACATTCCCGGAAAACCTTTAACCATAGAAACATCATACCCTTAATGCTAAGGCTAATGCGTTGCATATCTTGAGACTTTCCTTCGAATGCTCTATGATTCCTTTCCCTCCAAAGACCCCAGTTAATAGCAAAATGTAGCATCCTCCATAGAATCTTCCCTCTGGGGGAGAAAGCAAGAGATTGCCAGCTATATAAAGATCCTTGATAGAGGCCGGCAACACCCAGCAAATCCCAAACTCTGTGAAAAATGAATCCCACACCTCCCCAGCAATATCGCAATGCAGTAAAAGATGATTAACAGATTCCCTATTCTTCTTACACATCACACAATCAATAATGATAACAATCTTTCTAGAGATTAAGTTATCCACTGTCAATATCTTTTCCAGTGTTGCTAACCATACAAAAAACGCAATCTTGGTCGGTACTTTGGTCTTCCATATCATAGGTGCTGGAAATCGAACTTTTGTGGAATCATCAAGACCTTCATAAAAAGATCGAACCGAGCACGTGCCATCCTTTGACCATTTCCACAAGACCTAGGGATTTTTGGTAGCCTGATTCCTACAAATAATGTAGATGTTATACTATTGGGAGACCTAATACCAGGATGACATTTGGCTTTGCCTGCAAATTAGGGTTATGACTTACGCAGCCAACCTCAATCCCATTTGCGTTCTTCAATCAGTAATGCAGTCAGTTACATGCCATTTCAGCATTTTGATTAGTTTCTAGACATTATAATGGTAGCACTATTGCGTAGATTCTCATACAACACTTCCAACATAGTGATTGTGAAATAATCTTTTGTAAGTCATAATTCTTGCCACCTATTACTCATCTTTATTACAAATTCTTCTTTCTTTATTTCTTTCTTTTTTAAATAAGTGTCATTATTTAGTTCCCCATAGATTCATCAAAAATAAAAATAAATAATTAAATAGTTCGCTATTGCAACATTTATAGCATGTGTTTCTCTTTCCAAGTTGTGGTTATTTAATTGTGAATCTTGGGAAATTTGTAGCATGTTTCATATTTATGTGAATAAGTCAAACTGAAGATAAATATTAATAAAGACATATGAACTCTTAGTTCCCAAAGTTCTTTTCTTTTTCCTCATTTTAAGGGTGTGACACCTTGGTCAAATCATTCAGGTATTCATACAAGTTCAAACCAACCCGAATGCAGGTACCTAGCACAAGTGCCAAGTGTCCAAGAGACCACGGTGTGAGGTGTCTAGCACCTCAACTTCTGAAAATATCGGCATGCAACCATATAAAATATTATATAATATTACTAATATAAAATATAAAAATATAAAAATAATTAAATAAAAGAAAAACTAAAAAAATTGAAAAACAAATCTACAAACACATTATGAAGAAAAGGAAGAAGAGAGGAGGGAGGGGGGAGGGTGCATGGTGTACGTCCGACTATGCGCAGAGCTGCCATGAATCAATAGCTTTAAATGGCGAGCTCAGTAGAAGGAAAAAAGAATAAGGGGATTCGTGTGTCTATTGGCATTCAACAATATAAAGAGAACTTGACAGTCCCACTATTGTCGTGTCTCATCAAGTGCTAGAAACAACAAGAATGAAAAGAGGAGGAAGTGAGCCTTATTGAGAGGGACAAAGATAAAAGATGATTTTCTTTTCTGATTGGTCAAAGATAGAAGATGATAGAAGCAGAGGGAGAAGAGGATGGGAGCCTCCTCAAATAAAATCCTGCTAAGAACCCTTGTCTTAAAAGGCAACTTCTAGATAAGTTCTTAAAAAAACATTTAAGTTAAAACAAGTATAATTTAATATGTTTCAGTAATTATGGTTGAAATGTTAGAACACTGCTTAACACTTAAGTGTTGGACTTGTAAAAAACAAAATTCTGTGTATGCATCCTAGTCAATAAGTTGTTTTGTGATACTTGATAGGAGTTCCAAGTACCAACAAGTCTTTATGACATCACCTTGACACATATCGGCACATTTCAAGAAGTGTTAGTACTTAGTACATCTCAAATTATTATCACGGCTGGAACCCTTAGTTTGAGGTGTCAAGGTATCATCGGGTCCAAGTCAATCTTTTAAATCTTAATTTAATGTTCAATGTAATTTGCTTTTCGTTTCTAATGTATCAAATAAAAAGTCTGCTACAAGTACATGAAGTCACTCGGAAGAGAATCAAATACACATTAAAATGAATATGTATTATGTATGCTTTTAGCGTAATGCCTGTAAACTACATGGGTTGAATGGTAACTAGTAAAATCCATGATATTTACCAAGATCTAGTCAGTATACTAATTCCTGAAGCTATATTAAGCACTTTAGGAAGCCTCTTCCATGCTTTTAATGGCTCAAAAGATTTTAAAAATGTTTCACCTTTTACTGGATAATTTAAAATGTACAGCAGGGAGAATGTGGCATGCCTTTGAAAACACAGTCAGTCCAGGAAAAGAAAATTTATAACGAGGAGCAACTTTTAATGTTGGAAACCACCATTGGCATAACTAGTTACTGATATAGCCATATAGGTAGGTATCATCATCAGCAAAAACGTAACATGGCATAAAGCCTTTAAACCCTTCAAAAGCTTGGTGGTGTGATAAGCACCTACTTATGGTGTGCATCCACTACCTCATACTAACACAGGTCTGCAAGCACTATACAGTCAGTCCATGGTCCTAACTTTAGATGCCACTAAAATGTAAATCATATCCAATATTCAAGATAACACTCTTGCAACCATTATAGGTTTTCTGTCTCAATTCTGGCCACATTAAAGACCCCCTACCAAAAGAAAAGGCTGTAGAGGAACCTTCAAAATCCTTGAGAGCAGAACACCAAAAATACAAAGTCAAAACCTTCTTAATAACTGACTCTACCAATTCGTATTTGTCTTCAAAATTTCTCATGTTTTATTTCTCTATGTTTCATCCCTGTGGTCCCAGGAATGTATCTTTGTTTTTCTGATTATAATTTAATTTATTTTCTTAACCACAGTGATGTTATTAGATCTCAAGTATTCCATTTGTGTAGTTTATCCATGAGATCAACCTCCATAAGCAATGTATCAATGCCATACAGCTGGGAAAACATGTTTTGTAAAGAAAATGGACATCAAATCAAATGCTTCAATGGCCAAAGGATTTTTCTGGCATCCATCAAACAAAATGCGTACTCACTGAAGGAGATGTTTATATTTCAAATCATCAAGAATGGATGTTAAATAATCTTATAGAACTAGGATCATATAATTAACTGGACAATAATTCCATAAGTCCAAATCGACCTTCAAAAAACTTTACAAGTGTATACCTGCAGGGACCACACATTGATTGTTTTATCAAAGGAGGAGCTAAATAGATAACCCCCTACAAAAAAGTAAAGATAAATTCAAAATGCAATGTATTGCATGTGTAGAAACTATAAAACAAAACTGCTAAAGTATGTAGACATCACAAATATTGGGAACCTTTCCTGCGAATAGAAAGGATTTGACACCATCAAAACCAAAAATGCCAAGTTCAACTAATAAAATGAGAAATAAAAAGGCAACAATTAAAACACTCATGTCAGTATAAAATTCAGATGCCTTTATACTTAATAAACTAGAGTGCATGCTTGCCATGCTATGAATTAAGTCAAAAAATTGGTTCATATGGCATATATTTGGAGTAGGTGCACATCATCCAGAAGCTATCCTCATTTGTCAGCTTGAGAACCAAGCTCATCGATTGCAACCCTGTCGCTCATAATTATAACTGGAAGTTTCATAAGTTATGATATCCAATGTGAGGAAGGCACTAACATCTGAGAAAGTTTTTATTCTATTGGCAGTTTGGGACACAAGACAACTGCATAGTCCATGAAATAAATATTTGGTATCAATAAAAGTAACAGGAAGCTAAAGGCATTCCATGGAGAATTCATACCTCCAACAGCTAGTCTTGTTATGCAATCGAGGTGACCCTGCAGATTGACGAACTTAAATTTGCCCACTGATAGGCCCTCAATGAGGTCTCTTTCAACTTTCCCCTCCCCAACTTGATCAAAATCTGCTCCACTGCTGTCATAACTACACCGCAAGTCATGTCTATTCTGCCTTTGTGACTCTCTTTCAGTTTCCTCGGGCAGATCACACAGATCTCCTAGAGTTAAGCAATGAACAGTGTTCTCTTCAGCGACTATGGCATCCAGCCTGGCCAGAATATCAACATGAGGTTTAATAAGCAATTCCCTAATGCATCTCCATAGATCAGTAACATGAGGACGACTTCCTGGATCAGAGTCCAAGCATCGGCAAAGAATTTGATGCAATGACACAAATTCTGTACCCAACAAGGTTTCTAACATAGAGCCCCCTTTCTCCACCCAACCCCTATACAGGCCCAAGTATTCGGCAAACTTTTCTTCACTTGTTTTTTGAAGAAGGTGATATAAACCTTTGAATAGCTCTTCAGTAAATGAATCTCCTACAAGAATCCACACCAGGATACAAGCCAATGACCAAATATCTGAGCCAAACCCAACTGAAGATCCTAAGCTACCACAGTCTGGTGCAATGCCCTCATTGTGCAATAATTTAAGTAGTAGCTCCGGGCTCACAAATGTTTGGGTCTTCAATAGATTGGTAACGCTTCCTTCTGTTTCCGAGTCATCATTTCTTCGACTACCAGAAGCAGCAGCCTCTGCAATGCACTTCCGGACTCTCCTTCCCGTTACCAAAATCTCATTGGGGTCAACAAAAACGCGACCAAACTTGTCAAAACTAAAGCAAGACAGAGCTAAACACCCACTAACTAATCCTTCCGAATGTAAACTGATCACTGCTTCACACAACTCCATACCCGCCATTGCAAAACCAGACAACCCCACATTTATCTCCAAATTCCGCTTCTCATCCTCAATTAAACCATCCCCATCTCCACCAACAACCCTATTCCGCAACTCCCTCAACTTCTTTGCAAAATCATCATCAAACCTCTCACAGACAAGAAAAACAGACCCCTCTTCCGAATTCATCCACACCCCATAAACTTTACAAACCCGAAACTGTCTCGACGAGGCTCTTAAAATCAACTCCAATTCATCTCTCTCCCTCTCTCTCAATCGATTCAGAACTTCCATAATTCTAGCAGTATAACTAAGACTAAACACAGAATCACTCAAAGAAGAAGAAGCAACACGAAGAAGACTCACAATTTGGTTCTCTCTGAAACAACAAAGACGAGTAATCGAAGAAGAAACAATCCTTCCTTGAGATACTGAAAAGGGTTCTTCACCGCACCTTTCGATCGAAATGCCGTCCATCGGAAGAACCCAATCCTTCCAATTGGAGTAGAACTCTTCAGACCATAAACGAGGCAGAAATTCATGCTGAGAAGCAACGTTGTGAGGTTGTTTTTTGTGCGATTGCGAAGCATTAGGGTTAGGGTTTTGTTGGTTGATGAAGCTGATGAGATCGATGTTCTTGGGGAGTGCAGAGGGGCCTTGGGCTTGAGGGTATTTAACGAGTTGGTTGCAAGCAGGGCAACGGATGGCGTTTGGGAACCGTTGGAGTAACTGTCGAAGGCAGGCCTCGCATGCTGAGTGGCCGCACGCGAGTACACGAGGGATTGTGTCTTCATTGTTGTAGACTTGTAAACAAACTGGGCACTCTGGCAACTCCATCTCTCTCTCTCTGCTCTCTCCCCAGCTCTGTTTCTCCGGTGAGTTTCGTAGTTTTTTATAAGAAAAAGACTTGTCCCCTTGGGGGATTTCAAAATTTGAAGTCTCGCTGTTCAAAAAATAAAAAATTTGAAGTCTCACCCTTCCAAAATGCCACGTGGGGCATTCTTACGGGTTACTTACCTTATGGATATTGGGCCCACCTCTTGGTAGTAGCCTTGTGCCAACAACATGAATCCTATTTTTACACATAAAAAAGATTACTGATTTTGCCCTTTAACTTTTTACAAAGTTGCCTATACCGTATGCCTACACCTTTTTCTACTCATATTCCCAATGATGGTTTTGAAACACTATTTTAGATCAACCGTCTGATTATTATCTAACGACGGGGATCACTCTAAAAAGCAATCAACATTTTTTTTACGCCTATTCTCAATGACACTCTTTCATGCCTCTGCACTCAAGTAATCGTCCGATTCTAATCAACGGTTGGGGATCACTCCAGGAAAAAAAATCACACGTCCTCTCAGTAGTCGCATTTATGTTCTCCTTTTTTGATATCTATTTTTTTCCTATTTTATCATCTATTTTCTCTTATTCTGCCATCTGTTTCTCCTATTTTGTCATCTGTTTTCTCTTTTTCTATCATTTGTTCTCTTCGATACAGGTTCAATAGTGCCAATGAAAAAAATTCACTATAACCACCTGAATTACTGACACCACACCGGTGATATAGACTTGGATGAGTTCAACAGCTTTTAATGGGGACGGATCGTTTACGAGTCATTATATCATTCATGGTTGTATTACAATTTTGATGATACGGGCTTTCCTATGCATACATTAAATGGGAGTTAGGCGAATAAGTAGTCAATTTTCTAGACTACTTTGATGAAAGCTCCCCTTCAAAATGTACAAGATCAATTCGATCAAAGAGATTTTTTAGAAAATAAAATTTTCTCCTTTGGATGTCAAATTGGGTGACAATGAGAAGAATAATCCTGTCTTTATAGAGGCAATCACGAAAGTTCCAACAATCATCGCCCTGCACGTAAATAATCAAACAAACAATTATAATTGTCATTTGTTTTCTCCTTTTTTGGCATATATTTCTCTTTTTGTTATCTATTTTCTCCTACTCTGTCATCTATTTTCTTCTTTTTTATCATATGTTTTCTTCTACTTTGTCATCTGTTTTCTCTTTTTTTGTCATTTATTTTCTTTTTTTCTGTCATTTATTTTCTCCTATACTGTCATTTGTTTTCTCCTACTCTGTCATATGTTTTATCTTTTTTGTCATCTGTTTTCTCCTACTCTGTCATTTGTTTTCTCAAACTCTATCATATGTTTTCTCTTACTCTTACTCTACCATCTATTTTCTTATTTTCTGTCATCCATTTTCTCTTTTTTTGTCATATATTTATCTTTATTTGTCAACATATATTTATATGTATTGTGTCATATGTTCTGTGCTCGTTTGTCATCTGTTTATGTATATTTTAGTATCTTTTTACAGTCAAATAATGTGGTTGTTGGAAATCTCGATAAAATCATCTCTTATGAAGTTTTTGGTAGGTTGTTATTTAAGTTTCCCTTGCTAGAAAACCAAAGAAACCTGATATTTTTATTTTCAAAATACATCTTGCCTTGGGTTTTGTGTGATGTGTGTGCAGTACGCTTCTACGTTGACTATATTATATCAATCCATTTGAATCGATGACAGTTGTGGTTATAATAAATTACAAGTAGTGGTTATACTTTTTGTAGCTTGTTGTTTTACAATGATTAGGTAAATTTTGAGCTTTTAACTTAATATACACATCATTTGTATACAAATACAAATATGTGTGCCTAAGTACGCTCTTCTTTACATTAAAGCATTTATTCTGCCATGAGTCTTTCTCAATTCATTCTTCCAAGTTTCTCCACCACATTTGTATCTCCCATTCAAATTGTACTAATTTATATCGTCAAGGCTATTGCTATGGACTTGTACACATCAACACCAAACTCGTTCTTTGGACTTGGCATGCATCATCAGCTCCATGAGTCTTTTTAATTCCATCCATTCCAATTTTTGTACCACGTTTGTATTCACGACATACTTTTTTATCTTTCATTATCTCTTTGTAGAGGCATATCAGATCTAAGCTTGTATCTGAATCTATCTATACCTGTTAGACAAACCCATAAATTAGATTACAAGCTTTTCCGAAAAAAATAATGAGGAAAAACAGATGATAAAAGTATACAAAACAAATGACAATAATGTAAAAAATAGATGACAGACATATTCAACTAAGATGACATATAATTTTAAAATTATTTTTAACTCTAAAGAGGTGTTTATAATCGACAACAACCTTCTAAATCATATGAGTAGATGAAGCCCATTAACCAGAGGACAAGTTTTTACAAACAAAGGAAATATTGAAAAATAGATGACAAGAGTGTCAACTTAGATGATAAAAGTGTACAAAATAGATAACAAATAATTTTAAAAAATTTTTTAATTCTAAAGAGGTCCATCTACATGCGATATTAACACACACTTAAGATGATCTTAAGAGTGGAACTTATGCGATTAGTATCAAAATATAAAACACTAAATATAAGAAATGGGAAGTTTCGGTGAAGATGAAGATAAAAAAGAAAGAAATGAAAAATGTTGGAGAAAAAGAAGTGAATTTGTAGAGGAAGAAAGATTGACTAAATTCTTACTTTAAGGAACGACTTCTTATCGTATTACGATCTCCGCATATGAGAACTGGGTAGCTTCGGCGAAGACGAAGAAAAGAAAATATAAGAGAAACAAAGAAAAAATATTGGAGAAGAAGATGTGGAGTTGCAGAGGAAGAAAGCTTATAGGAGAAAAAATGACGAAAAAAGCTTATAGGAGAAGCTTTTGTGAGAAGAGAGGAAAAAAGAGGGTATAACTGATGTCAGTTGATATGATTTGATTATGTGTACTTTTTTACTTTTTGCATGAAAAAGTTATTTTGACAGTAAGGCTAATAAGGTCCAAAATTGTGCCCAAATTATTGATCTAGGAATGGTTGAAAAGTTTTTATCTTTCAGTGATAAAAATTGCAAACGTTAATTATTTGGGCAATTACCCCTATTATAAAGCAAAAACATGGGTGGGCAACCCCTATATTTAAGGGTGTGGATTTGGCTCGTCGGGCCGGGCCGAACTTGGGTCATGCCTTTTCGGGTCATGGAATGTTTAGGCCAGGCCGCGGGCTAGGCTGCATCATATAATGGAAACCCGGGCCCAGTCCGTGGCCCGTCCTTGTTTCGGGCCGCGCACGAGCTGGGCCTCCGGTCGGGCTACCATCCTAGGCTGAGAATTGATACATCAGGCCAAATGGTGGGCCGGGCTGATCAAAGGTTAGCCCGAAATTAAAAAACTTAAATCAAGAATTGAAATGCAAATCAACATGATGTCACCACGTCACCACATATCAAATGTGATAAGAAGAGACTTGTCTTTCATCTGGATTCTGGAATGTTCTTCTCTCTCCCTCTCTTTGATCCTCATTTCGACAACCTTTGCGAGCTTAGACGCTCCTTTCTTGGTTGCGCACAAGAAGGTCAGCCTCAAGAGGCTAAAATCCCGAGCCGAGCAAGTCCCCGTCTCGATCGATATCTATAACCTAGGATCTGCGTAGGTATTCAAGAATTGTTGTTTTTGTTTTTGTTCAATCGATCTAGCTTTAATATGTTCAATCTGTAGATTTGATCGATCTGTTTGTATGCATTCTCTAATGAATTTTCTATTGTTCCTGTGAAAATAGGGTTTTATTGATTAGATATATTGTTGTAGTTTTACTTCGTAGAACGAAAACCTTTAGTAATTTGTTGATCCAATTGTTGGCTTTCAATGTCTTTTCTCCATGGCGGATTGGATAATTTTCTACACTCTTGCCGATAAGTGTGTATGAGAAAGAGTAAATTTTCTCTGTTATTTTGGTTTAAAATTATGTTATTTTAGTTGCTTGGTGGTTGTTTTTATTTGTTATCTGTTTCGGTCCCACTTTTTAATGTTGGTCGACCTTGTTCTCACTCTGATTTTACTTCATTTATTTCTTTGGTCAGTATTTTTATCCTTTACTGATCATTGTCTGTGCTATCTTAGGATTTTGACATTTTTAATATTTTATTTGATCTTAGTCTATTGGAGTTTTAACCGCCTGGTAGTATTATGTCCCATCATTCGATCGATTAATTTGCCTAAAAAAGCCAGTACTATCGCCTGGTAGGATGTTCATCCTGAACGTTCGTTTGGGTTCAATGGACTTCACACAAAGTATGACACTCTTTGATGGTATGGCCGGGGTATCGTTGAAATGGACAGAACTTTGAATAGTTGAGAGTAAGAAACCAAGGGAGTAGTTTTTCTTTGGGCATATATACATATATCTTTTGATAATGATTATGTGACATACTTTTTTTTGTAATGTAACTCTTAATTCCTACTTGCATTTCTGTTGGATGTTGCCATCTTGGACTAAGTCAATATGCTATCAATCAAGCTACTTGTTTTTTGCAATCTGTTTTCTATCAAGTGGATGCATTTGCACCACTAGTCGTAATGTGGAATGTGGATTCATGATAAATATCAGTGTTACCTAGCTGCCACTTACCATAGTTATTGACAAGTCATTTTAGGGCCTCTTTTATCCAAATTTAATATAGATGTCTCAAACTTATCTTACTGAATTTATTTATTTCTTTTGACATGTTTGTTTCTTTATTTCTTTGGATTGAGTATTTGATGCAACTGCAACCTAGAAAATAGTCCAGGTGAATCACCAACTTCGAATTTTACCATTTGAATATGTTCTTGTTGGTTGTAGTTTTCATTATTTTCAAAAGCTTAACTTACATTTGTATATCTTCTGTTAATCTAAGTCCATTCAGTATAATCTTTGGGAAAGTTAAACCTGCTGGCTGCCCTTTTATTGGTCTGAACTACCATTAGTTAAACATGATGGCTACTAATATAAGTCCATTCATTATGATTTTTGGGAAAGTTAAACCTGCTGGCTGCCCTTTCATTAGTCTGGAGACTCTGAACTACCATTAGTTAAACATGCTGCCTGCTAATATAAGTCCATTTGCTATGATTGTTGGCATACTTTTAGCTCTATTATTGATGGTTCACTAACATGTACCATGTGCACTCATTATCTAATTGTTGACTTGTTACTAAAATTCTTTGGCAACTTATTTTAACCCATGTAAAATTTCTTAGCAAAATTATTATCATTACATTTAGCCCAGCTAATACTTTCAATTTGATAAATTTGTTAAGTTCTTTGAGATGTGGTTATTAAGGGAAAATTTACTCATTCAAGGCTTCAAGGCTTGATATATATATATATATATATATATATATATTAATTTGTTTCTGGTGTCTTTGTTTTTCACTTTCTATACGAGTAAGTTATCTTAAAATCTTTTTGGAGTCTCTCTCTAGTGTTTGCGGATATGGCTCATGTGTTTAATTTGTGTGTTAATAGTCTAGGCGAGCCACCAACTTCTTCTAGTTTTGTATATTGTATTTGTTCTTCTAATCCTTCCTAGACCACATGAACACCTGATTTAGGTTTTTTTTTTTTTTTTTACAAAAAATAGTTCATTTATAAATTCCCGAGCATAGCATCTGTCTCTCCTCTTCCACTACACTATTCTCAATCCATAGCCTTCTAATACTATCTACCCCACTTAAATCTTGACTAATCCACAACAAAAAGTCCATCGAAATACTTCCATCACCAACTCTTTTTTTTTTTTTAATTCTTCTCTTTGACTTCTTGCCATTAGATAAAGGGCCGATTCTCTAATCTATCAAGCCTTGAATGAGTAAATTTTCCCTTGATAACCACATCTCTAAAAACATCAAAATTTTCTTTAATCTTCTTGGAATGAGGGTCCACCAATTTATCTTGCTTCTTTCCTTCTAATAAGATTTGCCAGCCAATTGCAATTTTCTTGATTAGAAGAGGAAAAAAAGTTCAATAAAGAAAAATGAAAACACCTCAAGGAACAAATAAATAACAAAATTTCACCTTGATACCGAAGGACAAGATGTGAAGTAAACTTTATTGAATTTAGATTTACTTACATTACAAATAAGAGGTGAGGAACTGCATCATAATAGGTTAAGTACATCCCAACTTGGTTGGCACCTACTCACTTATCTTTCATGTGCACAACTCAACCCCAAAACGAAAATACAACTAACATGTATTAAATTACATATGAAAAAAATACAATTTATATTTCTAGCATATCCATCTCTTGAAGAAGAACATCTTCGATAGATAATTCTTCGACAGCATTATCATTATTTCTTTGATTAGCGTCGTACTAGTCTTTACGACACATGCAACACTCCACTATCTGTGATGTCAACCTGCTCCGTGTTTCGTCAATTATACGATCACTTGCACCGAAAACTAATTTTGAAACAATTGTAGACACTGGAATTGTTAATATATCATGGGCCATATCAGCAACAACAGAAAATCTGCTTTCATGTTATCTACATTAGGCCAAAATATCAAAATGATTTTCGTATTCTTCAACATTCGATTGTTGAAGATAACGATCTAGTTCAGAAGAATCACCACTTATAAGATTGTTTATACGTACCTTCATTAATATCCATGAAGGGAGGCGTGCAGCCGATTAGTTTGATCCTTCTTCACTACTATTACTCATTATAGTATCACCTAATCTATTTTAATATTTTTCAAAGAGTTATCTTAATATTTTTGTAATTTCTGTTATATTTTTTGAATCAGTTCCAACTTCATAATCATTCGAATATTGATATACATATTCTATTAATATTTCTAATCCCCTTAACTTACATCTAGGGTCAATAATATTAGCTAGTCCAAATACCAAACTTATGTTTTAGTAAGTTATGTACTACTAAAGATGTTGAATAATAAGTTCTAGAAAAAAATAGTGTTGTGTCATAAAATACTTTTAAAAAGTCTCTCATTAGTATTGTTGTGTTCCAGTCTTCTTCTATTAGATATATGTTATGTTGTAATTGATTTGTGAAAAGAAATTTATTAATTACTTCTTGATAAAGAATTACTGCTTTTAACATTAAATATGTGGAATTCCACATATGTTTAACATTTACAGGTAATTTTCTAGGTTTCATTTTTAAAGTTTCACATAATTTACGAAATTCTTGAAATCTACTTTGAGAATTGTATATATTGTATAATATCTCTAATATTTTCTAGTGAAGTTTTAAATATACTTAAAACATCTTGTATAATTAAGTTCAGTATATGACAACATCTACTATGGAATAATTTATCATTTACGGGCAAATTTAGCATTTTCTTAATATAGGTTACTGTTATATCATTATTATTAACATTATCTAGGGTGATTGTAAATATTTTATCTTGTATACTCCAACTTCTGAGGCATTCGATTATAGCTGTGCCTATATTTACCCCAGTATGAGGGGATGGTATTAAACTAAAACCTATAAATCATTTTTGAAGTCTCCATTCATGGTCTATAAAATGACTTGTAATGACAACATAACTATAACATGTACTAGATGTTCATAAGCCTGAAGTTAGGCCAATTTTACAATTAATATTTTTAAATAAATTTACTAATACTTGCCTTTCATTGGTATATAGTTTTATTATGTCGCTACTAATAATATTACGTGATATTAAATTAAATTGGAGGCAAAAGAAAAAATAATATAATGGTGGAAGTCTCTATTCTCTGCAAAATTAAATGGTAATTATCTTTTAACTATATATAATGGTGGAAGTCTCTATTCTCTACCCTAGTAATTTCTTGACTATAACTAAAAGTTAATAAGCTCCCCGTGGAACTCCTATTTAATAGAGTTTATTTTAGATTTATATTTTGATCTTTTAAACATTTTATGGTTTGTCTAGAAATGTGACTAATGCCACTTGTACCTATACAACTAAGTAATTTGGCATAATAATGATATTTTGCCTTATATGTAGTAAAATTCAGTAGGTTGATTTGGATATTGTATTTCTATTTTATCATAATGTGCTCAAACTTGTGAAATTTTATATTTTTTAGAAATTACTTTTACTTTAGCTTCTATATTTAATTGATTGTACAGATTCTTGTCTAAAATTCGATGGATAAGAACGTGTGTCAAATTTCTTATATAATTCATTTATGGGATTCATATCTAAGATTTATTTAATTAGTTTTCTATTTTTTAAATTTTAAGATTTTTCTAAAAAAAAATTTAAATTTTTGAATTTTTTAAATTTTTTTAAAAATTTAAAGATTTTATAATTTTAAAGATGTAAAGATGTAACAATACTTTATATAAAAAAATAATCCCTAACTTATGTAAATACTATACTGTACTAAAATATTATATAACAATATATATTAAAATAATATGTAATGTACTAAAATACTATGTAATTACATTTATATTATGTAATTAATTACTTATAGAATAGAATGAAACTCAAAATATGATCTTAGACTAACCCGGGGGCTAATGAGTAGAAGTGTGGATTTGTTGTCTTGTAGTTGTTAGTGTAGCCACTTATAGAGAGTTGTTGTTGTGAGCTTTGAGAGTTGAGAACGTGAAAAAGTGTAGAAATTATAGTGGGTTTAAACTTGTTGTAGTGAGCTTAGAGAGAAAGTAATGAGATCAGAGAGTAGTAATTTTGAGTAATGAAAATGAGGAAAGATATGACCTTTTATAGCTTCAAATATGGGTATAATGACCCTATAAACCCCTAATCTTATTGTTGTATAGCTATTGGAGGGCTAAATGGGGTTATTAGACCCCTTCAATTTGAAAATATAGCTATTGGAGAGTATAATGACCTATATACCCCAAATGTTACTATTTTATAGTTGTTGGGGAGGGCAAATGGGGTCATTATACCTCTTCAATTTAAAAATATAGCTATTGGGGAGTATAACGACCCTATATAGTCATAATGTTACTATTTAATAGTTGTTGGAGGGGGTAAATGGGGTCATTATCCCCTTAATTTGAAAATATAGTTGTTGAGGGGGGAGAGGGGTATATAAGTCTTTTTGAGCCCCAACAGCTCTTTTTTAAATTAAATTTAGAAACGGGTTAGTTCAGGCTAAATTTACAAAAAAATATTCAAATTTACATTAACAAAATTCTCATTATTAATCCATAGGCAGCCCGATTGAACATATAAAATGTCCACCTTATAAGAGTTAGTCATCAATTGACCACACTATGAGCCACACGACACTCTTAAAGATCACTGACCGTATAGATGTTTGGCCTAAACGTAGGTGGACCTATAGACCCAAAATTAAACTAATTTTGATCTTTATGCGTTTGATTGAAGTTATTTCCATGTGTTGATTTTTAGAACCAATAATGGATTAGAACCAATTAGGCTGATTTTTGGTGTGGGTACACCAAGGTATGGCCAAACATTCAGTAATCACTTGGAAGAGTGACACGTGATCAACAATTACGTGGCCCACAATACAACAATGAGAACAACATGAACACACCATACGGGCCTAGTTCGGGCTGGTCCGTGGGTCGGGTCTTAACGGTAACATTAGGATCTGGTTCGAACTTGATTTGGGTCGGGCTATGTTTGGGCCTAGAATGGGCCATGCACGGGCTGGGCCGGCCTGTGGTACGCGGCCCAAATCCACACCGCTAATTACACCAACAATCCATTAGAGTATACATGAAAGTACATAAATGTGCATAGATACATGTACTAACATTTATTAAAATAGGCATGAAGTACCATTGCAGCTTGCAAACCTACCTTGAATGTGTAAGGCTTGGTGTTGGACCCACCCATATGCCCTTAAAGCAACACACCCAAGCATTATAAGGTTCGGCCCATGCATTAGCCAAAACCCATACCCGCAAAAAGGAAGTCATTGGGTTCAGCCTGTGCATGGCAAACCTACTAAACCATACACACGTTATGTGGGGTTGGGCGCATGCATAGATCTAACTCTCCTAAGAATTTACTAGGTGCATGGTGGGCTGTTTGGCTCACATGACACGAAATAGTCCACCATTAGTTCGATCATCACCCTTACGGGAAAGCTCCATTGGTTTGGCCCATGAATATGGCCAAACCACTAAGAAAATTTCAAATTTTCAAAACCTATGCTTCATATGTTGTACACAATAATCAACGAAGCACAATGAGATCACAAAATTATAGTCATCAAGCATCTAGTTATCAAGCATACAACTTAGTTCAGTTAATAATATGAACACAAATCATAGGGATGTTCAATGGTACACCGCTCCTTTTGGAAGAGAGCACCCTTAACAACCACCTTAAGTTCCCAAAAGTTTGAAGGTATGTAAATTCGGTTCCCAAATATAGGCAGCCTGATTAGAGGCTAAAGTTTCTTTATATTGAAAGTTTGTCTTCCAAAATAAGCATAAAAGCATGACATTTGGCCAAATAAGTATTGCTTCAATATTGATGGGTTCTGCCTCTGCAAGGTTACGTACTTTTGACACATGTAGCACCCATCAGAAGGTGGGTCCCATACCCTGTTACACAATTATTCCTTTAGACGCTATTATTACTATATGGCCCCACGCAATAATTAAATCACATATACAATAGCAACAAACCTGAGAGTCACAATGTCTAAAAAGATAACAAAACAAATCAAGAAGTCTGTATAATAAAAATGTCTCTTTAGATCACAAACAAGGCTGGATCTACCAAGACATTCAATATTATGAAATCAATACAGGAGATCAAACCCCGTATGGTTTGGCTATGAACAAAATGACAAACTTTTGATTAACAAGAAAATGTACTTTGATCAAACCGTTGAGCCAACGCCCCAAGCCTTTTAAATATGCACCATTTAATCATGGATCAAAACAATCCTTATAGATCCATGCCTTAAACGATGTCACTGCAAGAAAGGTGAGATCAACAGTGGTTTTGATCAAGAATAAAGTTTGAGCCGTGGCTCTGATACCACTTGTTAGGATTCAATCATCCTAAGAAACAATAAACACGGATCTAGAACTCTAGAACATGATCAACTCCATTAGATCGAGCAAAAACAGTAAATGACATACCTTTACAGCGTCTAATTGACGTGTGGGCTAGATCTAGTGGCCAAGATCAATTTTTTTAGCTTGATGAACTTTGGAGAGGGGAACTTTTTATCTCTTCTTCCTTCGCCAAAATTGATGGGCTGAAAATGGCTTGGTGAAGAGAGGGACTTCCCCTCCTATAGTGTACATATACACCCTCGATTTGTCACATTAAAACCCTTTCCAACATGGTAACTAATGCAAGAAGGGATTGCGTTTTCCTTTTCTCAATAGTTAGCGACCTCATATATTTCCAAAATGTGGATAACATTAGTTATCTCAAGATCACATTTGATATTCTTGAGAACTAGTTTCATAATTCCTCCCAATTTCTTGGTTGGCAAATATGAAATCGATTTTATTAAAACTTGTGTGAGTGTGCCACACATGATGTCATGCCCCGGATCGGACTCGAACGCCTGAAAAATGACCCGTTTACCCAAGATCCAGGGTATGATAAAAATAAAAAATAAAAAAATACTCCGAAACAATTTTTAAAAATGACAATAATTCATAATAGATCAAAATGAAAATATTTTGTAACGATGTTTTGGCTAAAACTTCTATTTGATAGGCTTTTTGAATTAACTTTTCAGAATTTTAGCGGATAGGCATAAAATTTTTCAAAAAATATAATTTCAATAAAAAATTATTTTATTAATTATCTACTATTAAAAAATTATTTTAAGCATCTTTTGTGAAGGCACTTTGCCCAAAAATATAATTTATTATTTTATTTTAGTAATTTAAATAAGAAATCTGCCATAACGATAACGATACCCAGATAATACGTAAAAATAATTGTAAGCACCGTACATCAATAAAAATTAATGCATTGGTTAAGAATTCATAATCATATATTTAAAGGGTTAAATTAAAGTGTTTAGGAAGTCAAATATTAATCATTCACATGATTTTAAAATTAAACAAAATTTTTAAATAATAGACAATGCGAGTCTTTAACAAATAAGCCTATAAAAATAATACAAATAAAAATTATCTAGAGTCCCGCGTTGATTTCATCAACATTCTCATATTGCTCTTCGATCTTCCCATGCTATTACTGCCCTCATCAAGTGCATCAATTCCGAAATTCACACCGTCCTCAATTAAGTCTGAAATATTTGGTAAATATCATAAGCCAAAGCCCAATAGATAATCCACTGTACACCGCATATATATATATGACAGATAATATCGCATATTCTAATTCATAAATTATGGCATATTCAATTGATAACAGATAATATATACTAATAACGTCAATCAAGAACAATAAATATTTTTCACAATTAGCCCATTATCATTATTTTCATACGATTATAATTACAACCCAATCTCGGGTCTCCTTCTCCTTCCCACGTCGGGAGTAGCCAAAATGCTCTTCTGCAGGGGTCTGGGGTCTTTCACCTTAGGGCTAGGCCCTTCTTAATTTTTATTTTTTTTAGCACACCGACTGATCCAAATCACAATAATATCCATAACATTATCAATTAAACACATACATATAATATGATTACCAAAGTAAAATAAGGGAGATTATCTATTAAAATATGTAGGTGTACCTACCTTGTCCGTTGATCTTCATCCGTACTTGAATTAATAGTGAAAAAGTAGCCGCGAATGTCTTTACCGATTGTCCTTAGATGAAGTTGGGATTCGAGTATGTCGAATGCCTCGATAGTAGAAACATTTTTGTCTTAAGGGATGATGTCAAATGGTGAGACGTTATGATGTTTTTAAGACTTCGAAGGTTCTTCAAGTTCTTCTCTAATAGAGGTACTTCAATGGAGGAAGATAGATAGAAAGATGAGAGGAATATTATTAATTAGAGTGATGGTTTAGGGTTTGTGAGATTTCCTAAGCTCTCAATGCTTTATTAAATAGGTTTAGAAAGTATGGTTTCTAATTTTATGTGATTTTTGTAACTTTAAAATGGGTGAATTTCATAACTTACTAAAAGGCCTATGTAACGCCCCGGGCCCGCACTAGTCGAATATTGTCCGCTTTGGGGTCATCCCCCTCACGGCTTTATTCTTGGTACGTGCCCTATGACACGCCTAAAAGGCCTTCAACTAGTTTAGGTCCAGCTTGTCCTTATAGCCCAGTCTCCGAACGCTTCCTTATCCGATGTGAGACTAAACTCATGCACCCCTCCCCTGCCTACTGTTCGACGGCTCCACACGGCATCCCGGTAGCCATTTCTGACCCAGCGCTTGGATGGGCCGGCGCTTGGATGATTGGGCCATGACATTCACCCCACCCGACAGGATGAGCCGTTCTCGGCTCTGATACCAATTGTAACGCCCCGGGCCCGCACTAGTCGAATATTGTCCGCTTTGGGGTCATCTCCCTCACGGCTTTGTTCTTGGTACATGCCCTATGGCACGCCCAAAAGGCCTTCAACTAGTTTAGGTCTGGCTTGTCCTTATAGCCCAGTCTCTGGACGCTTCCTTATCCGATGTGGGACTAAACTCATGCACCCCTCCCCTGCCTACCTTCCCCCCTGCCTACTGATCGATGGCTCCACATGGCATCCTGGTAGCCATTTCCGACCCAGCGCTTGGATGGGCCGGCGCTTGGATGACTGGGCCATGACATTCACCCCACCCGACAGGATGAGCCGTCCTCGGCTCTGATACCAATTGTAACGCCCCAGGCCCGCACTAGTCGAATATTGTCCGCTTTGGGGTCATCCCCCTCACGGCTTTGTTCTTGGCACGTGCCCTATGGCACGCCCAAAAGGCCTTCAACTAGTTTAGGTCCGGCTTGTCCTTATAGCCCAGTCTCTGGACGCTTCCTTATCCGATGTGGGACTAAACTCATGCACCCCTCCCCTGTCTACCTTCCCCCCTGCCTACTGTTCGACGGCTCCACACGGCATCTCGGTAGCCATTTCCGACCCAGGGCTTGGATGGGCCGGCGCTTGGATGACTGGGCCATGACAGCCTATTTTAAGATGAATATGGGCTAAAATGGGCCTAAGGCCTATGGGTATTAAGTAGGCTTTATTTTAGATTATTATTAAGTACAAAATGCCTTTAAATTGGCCATACGGGCCCACCCAACAAGTATAACTCACTAATTAGTTATTACAACTATGCCATTTATAGACCACAATAGAAATATAATTAACTATATATCATTCAAAATAAATTGTAAAAAAGAAATTAATGAGTCAATTTTAACTTTTTAGAATTAATTTACTCAAAATCCATGAACAAAAGTTCAAGGTATTACACATGGGAACTCTTACATAGAAAAGTTGTTGTCAATGTAGACATGTTGATGAAGGCGAAGATAAGTATGATAGATAACTAAGAGGCCGCTAATGAAAGGACGTGGCTGAATTTGTTGTACATCTTATCTTCCGTCCCAATTCCGATCAAGGTATTTTGGAGATAGAAAAGTTATTATTAACGAAGACACGTTGATGAAGGAGAAGATAAGTGTTGTGTGCTCCTTGGTCCGCCCCTACCTCCTCAGGGAGGTGAATCCGCTACGTATGTTATCTTGGATTTGGCCATGCGCACACCCCGATCTCAGGTGCCGTTGGTTTGTGAATTGGGATGTATGATGGATTCTCTAAGTATGTGATATTTCCTATGTCCGAAGGACATAGGAGTCATATTCATTCATGAGATGAGGGGAAAATGATGATTAGCCTAACGGTCGTAGTTCTTCGCATGGGAATAGGCTACATGGTCACATGATTCCCTACGGTTGCGTTTCTTCTCTTTATGTATTCTTGCATTCTTCTTCAATCAATGGACTGATGTATCTTTCTTTTTGCCTTTGTTATTATAGGTAACAAAGGAGAGGCTAAGTATCACCCCTACCCAATCTCAATGATGCTTGAATCATCAAGCACCAACTCATTTCAGCTCCTCAATGCCTATCATACTCTTGCAACCAACTCAAGACATGGAAAATATGAAGATTTGAAGAGTGCTTGGGGCCTAGCTATGCCCTCATTGGATTGATTATAGAGTGTAGTCATGCATCCATCCTCGATATAATCAATGTAATAAGTGTAGGGAAATAGATGACAACCACATAATCATGTAACCTTGTGTCCCTCCATTCATAATATGATTGTTTATGTAATTATGGAATGATTAATAAAGGATTCAGCCTAAGGGCGTTCATTTTAGAGTTGTTCTTCTTGATTCATTTTATGAACTGTTGCACTAACTATTCTTTGTGCAGGGTTTAATCTATTAAAATCACATAAGTTGGTCTAGATGGTGGCCTAAGGGTGCACTTGTAGGGTTCTGATCCGTTTTCTTACCATAGATAAATCTTTTAGGAAGATCCACCCAAGGCAGGCTTATTACTCACGTCATAAAGACTTCTCATGATGCATTACTATAATCAGTTAATCCTTCCAAGGTAGAACATGCTGGTTTGGGGTTAGAGGATAAAGAAGAGAAAGTCAAGAACATTCCCATTCTAATGCTACCTGATCAAGTGATTCGAGGTTAACTGATTGTATTTGGGCTTATGATGAAGCTTAGAAGAACTAAGTGTCAACTCTCAAACATTTCGGCAAAGTAATGACCATTTTCGAAAAATAGGAGACTGATCATTTCCCCATCCCCAAGGCCTCTATTTATAGAGTTCTGAAGTGGGAGGGGTTAAATACGTATCTATTTACAAAAATACTCTTCTTTGTCTAAGTAGGCATGTCACGCGAAATTTTGCTGACTTTATCATTCGACACTAGCCTAGTCAATGTAACTAACCCCGAATTTTCGAGTAACAAGTACCCCTTGATGAATAATCAACTTAACATGTTTGAATTCCCTTCTGAATTACTTGCAAATTGATGATCGAAGGACCAAGAATCAATCTGAGCTCCTTTGCTGATATCTTAAAATCCACGGAGCATTAATCAGAGGTGGGCCCATACACACGGTCTCATGGGGGGCCTCTACTTGCGTATGGGTTTAGTTTTCCATGATGTGTAAAGGTCGATGAAGTATACAGACCTCCTTTGCCTCGACCACTGCCCCGATTAGAAGAAGTGGTGCGTGAGGTACCACTTTCCTTGCCACGAGAGGAAGAAAAACCCTGCTTTGGGGTAAAAAATGCAGTAGCTGGTGGTTCAGTTGAAGGTCTGTTTGGTTGTTGGGCTTCGCTCCTCATTTCTTAACTGAGGAGAAGTCCATGAAGTTCGTCTACAGATGTAGTGTCACTTTTAGAAGTGGCAAAAAATGAATAAAGCATCATATTCTTCGGGAAGTCCGCGAAGGATAAACCAGATCTTCTCATGCAATTGGAAATCTGATTGCAACTAAGGTGTCGGCAATACCTTTGGCAAGATGAATGAACTTAGTTACAGAAGAGGTCCCTTTTTTTAATGTTTGAAGTTGTAAGCAAAGCTGAATGGATGACATTCTATGATTTGAGGGACTTCTATATATCATAGGAAGATGTCAAACGAACCACTTGAGTGAGAACATTCTCAGATAAGGTGGCTTTAAGCCAACTTGCAATCATCAGATCAAGTTTGCGCCAAGATGAATATTCAGGGTTGAGATTCAATGCTCCTTCTCAATCAGTAAGATGTTGATCTTGGCAAGGAATTGAGCCATCTATGAAACCATATAGTTCATTGAAGTAGAGAATCGGCTCGAACTGGCTGCACCAAAGTAGTTTTCTTTGTCAAATTTGACAGAAACAAGAGTTGTAACATTGGGAAGATGCAGAGGAACAGAAGGGACAGAGGCTGCCATTGGAGGGGGCGTGAGGATAAAGAAAGTTAGAGAAGGACGGGATCGTAGAGAAATTTTTTTTCCTAAGGGTGCTCTGATACAATAATAAAACTGAAGAGAGAGGTTTAGAGATAATTTTCTCTTAGTGCTTTCTCTACATTGAGTGATCTATTTATAATGGTTACAATGTGCAAAGGATAGGAATTGCTACAATTTACAATAGAAAAGAGTCTTATTTGAGTAACAATATGTAAGGAAATTAATCTACAGATCTTATCCTCCGTGGATATGTAGATCAATTGATTTACAACTTGTAAGGAAACAAATCTAAAAATGTTATCTTCCACAGATCTGTAGGATACTTGACTTATTTGGTGCAATCATAACTGTGGGTTTCCTAATACATGAGCCTCTTCTTGGGCTAGTTCTCATTTGTATAGGGGTAGGGGATCCTCGTAAGTGCAGAAGACATGGTTGGTGGAAAATCAACCCAGAATCAAGAGAGATCTCGATTGAAGCCCACAAAACTTTCATTTTTTAATTTCCTTAAGCCTTGGGAACCATAAAAAAATCCCATCCTATAGATGGGTACAACTTAGGTTTGTAGCAGCCGATTGTGCTCTTTTGACTATAGACAATTTAGTTTATTCTTTTGCATGCTATGTGATCCTATGTTGACTCGTTAGAGAGCCTTCTCTAAGTTTTACTAGGCGTAAGGTTCCATTAAGTGCGAATGCGGACAAAGGATGAACCATTTGAATGGTTTTGGAGAGGTTCTCACTAGAGAAACCAATAAAACCCTTGTAAAGTGCTTGAGTTAAGCTGTTTTGGCCATTTGATAACCATATAAGAAAAGTGCTTCTATGGTGTTTGGCCATTTTCTTAAAAATTCCTTCTATGGTATTTGGTAAAAAAACTGTTTTTGATGGCAAATACCTATATTACCTCGTAAAGGTGGTTAAATGCACTTAAGAACACTGTTAAACTTGTTTTTTTTTAAATGGGTAGTTTTGGTATTACAAAACAGTTTTTCCTTTTTTCTCAAATGGCAGTTTTGGTATTACAAAAGAAAATTAAGGATAAAATTGTAAAGATAATTTTTTAGAATGGATTCCTGCAATTGTGCTTATGGCGATTTGAGAGCTTATTGGGCTTTTAAAAAAGTATGTTTTAAAGTTTTACCAAACATGTCATTTTTTTGATAAATGCTTAAAAACTGCTAAAAGTTGGCTTATTACAGTTTTTAAGCTTTCCCAAACGCAACCCGGTGTTTTGCTTGTTAGCTTTTAACATTAGTTCTGCCTTAGTAATAGAGGTTTTAGGGGATGAAAAAGGGCTTATGAAGTAGGTTACCACTCTTAAGCTGGTAATCCGCGTTGTCTAACGCATTCCCTGTGTTCACAATCGAACCCTAGTTTCAATTGATCTCTCATATTCAAATTCCATGTCGAAATATGCTACATCACTTGCAATTTTCTTTGATGCATGTTATTTTTTTAAAACAAAACCTCCATGTTCATCCTAAAAAATGCCACGTGGCACATTTTTAGAGGACATTGACTGTATGGACATTTGGCCAATCCTTAGGTGGACTTCTAAACCAAAAATCTGCCTGATTAGTGATTTCAACCCTTTCGATCTTGTACCCCAAATAATGGTTGATCATGCTCAAATTCCCATGGTAAAAATCAACCCATGAAAATGGCTCCAATCCGAGGCTTAGAAATCACTAATCAGGTTAATTTTTAGTTTGTAGGTCCACCTAGGGATTAGCCAAACATCCATTCGGTCAGTGTCCTCTAAAAAGGTGCCACGTAGCTCATATTGTGGACGGTCAGTTACCCGTTGCTGTTCATCCAAGTTTTAGAGAGATATCTCTCGTTTTGGGGTGTGCCCTGACCAGGAGTCCGCACCGATGGGTGTGCGAATATGGACTCCCTTATTTTATGTACTAGGGTCCAATAGGGGAATGTGATTCCAATAAGACCAAAGACTTGTCTCTTCTTCATGGATTAAAAATAGTGTTGGGATACGCCCACAACTGTTTTTGACAACCACTTTTGGGGCATAGATTCCGAGAATCCAACGGTGGTTTTGCCACATGGCACATTATTAGAGGGTGCTGACCGTATGGATGTTTGGCCAGTCCCTCAGTGGATCTGCAAACCAAAATCAGCCTGATTAGTGATTTACAACCTTTGGATCTTTGCACCCAAATAACGCTCAATAATGTTCAAATTCCTAATGTTAAAATCAACCCATAAAAATAACTTCAATCAATGCTTAGAAATCACTGATCAGGTTTATTTTTTGGTTTGTAGGTCCACCTAGTGATTGGCCAAACATCCATACGGCCAGCGCCCTCTAATAATGTGCCACGTGGCTCGTATTGTGGGCTGTAACTGAAGTTTTACTCCAAAGGCTTGAAATCACTAATTAGGCTGATTTTTTTGTATGTAGTCCATCTTGGGCTAGGCCAAACATCCATAGAGTTAGTGGTCCCTAAGAGCCTGTACCAAATGGCTCGTACTGTTGTCTGTCATCAACGTTGGTGATGGACATCCGTCAGTGCAGTTATACTCGAATGATGTGATACAAAGGGGAACGTCAATAGATGAGAGGACTCTTGAACTTTCCTTTCTCACCCCTTACTAACCATTAACCTTGAGGATGCTGCAGACACATTAATTCAAGCAAGAAGGCCGTACAAAGATAGCTGGTGAGGACTTATCAGAAAAATACTTTTCCTCTTTCAATGTGAAAAAAATATGTGGTCTTGCAACATTGAGGACCACCCATCTACCCATATATACCCATGGGGTTGGGCTCCTGGGATAAAACTTTAATGATCGGGCCTGTCATCGAAGGAGAAGACAGGGCAGCAGATCTCGGCACTTGGATTTGTACGGACTGACCACCTTGGCCTCACCACACACGTACCTAGGTGAGTACTCAAGTGCTTTTTCGCCAAAACACTCACTAGTGTACGTGGCGGTGAGGCCGAGGTGGTCAGTCCGTACAAATCCACGTGCCATCATCTGCTGCCCTGTCTTCTCCTTCGATGACAGGGCCTGTCGTCGGCTCCAGGGACTTGACTTTTCTAATTTGTCTCGGCACTTCCAATGAGGGGCATGGATTCCGAGAATCTATCTGGGTGGTTGTGCTTCGGCAAAAGTGAATCCAGTGAATACCAGCTCAGACTTACAATCGCACTTACAACTTACAACCAAAGTTTAAAGGAGACCGTTATAACGGTATAACGGACTGGGGGGCGTTACCGTTTTTTCCGTTATAACGAAAAAAACCGCTCAGGGGCAAAAACGGAAAAATAACGGAAAAAATGGTGCTGAAATTCAAATTTTGAATTTTAAAATTTGAATTTCAAAAATGGAAAATAACGAAATATAATGGAAAAATAGAAATAACAGCCGTTTTTTTTTTCACAAAATTTTCCAAAAATAACGGTTGTTATAACGGAAAATAACGGCCGTTATTTTTGTTATAACGGCTGTTATTTTCTGGGCGTTTTAACGGACCATAATGTAACGGGGTAGGTCCGAATCCGTTATAACGGCCGTTATTTTCGTTATAATGGCCGCTTTTTAAACCTTGCTTACAACCATGGTTTTAAAAACGGCCGTTTAAACGGTTTGAACGGCCGTTTAAACGGTATCGCCCCAAGCCCATTTCCGTTAAAATCGTTTAAACTCGTTTTATCGGTTTTGAACAAAAAACGGCCGTTTTTTGTTTTAATGGCCGTTAAAATCGTTTAAATGGCCATTAAAATCGTTTAAACAGCCGTTTAATTCTGAAAATTTTGTGAAAAAAAAAACGGCCGTTAAATCCATTTAATTTCCGTTAAATTCCATTTTTTTTTTAAATTTCAAATTTCAAAATTTGAATTTCAGCGCCATTTTTTCCGTTAAAATCGTTAAAACCCATTAAATTCCATTTTTTCCCTTTTTTGCCCCTGGCCGTTTCAATCCGTTTTAATGGCCGTTTAAATGGTTTAAACGGTAATGCCCTCAGTCCGTTTAACCGTTAAAACGGCCTCCTTTAAACCTTGCTTACAACCATTGTTGGATTCTCGGAATCCATGCCTCAGTGGAAGTGATGAGACAAATCAGAAAAGCCGAGTCCTTGAGTCTGAGCCATACATGGGAGGTGGGGCCACATTTTTTGTACAATCTCACTTGAGAAGGTTTCTCTTGTAACGGTGGTGCCATGAGGTAAGAATCCCATTATCCTACGGGTAATGCATTACTAGTCTTATGGTAGAGCCCAATCGTGTTGCTTGAAAATAAAAAAGGAACAAAGAGAAAGAGGGACAAAATGTAAATTTTTTTTGCTCGGCCGAAACATTGGGGCAAATACGAAAGGGGTTTCTTTTAGAAATATTATCTTTTAAGTGGGCCCAACCACCTTCCCGAATGATACCCACCATTGTATGTGCCACAACATTTTGTCGGACTATTGTATGTGCCAAGGTTTAAAGGAGGCCGTTTTAACAGTTAAACGGACTGGGGGTGTTACCGTTTAAACCGTTTAAACTTTAAACGACCGTTAAAATGGACTGAAACGGCCAAGGGCAAAAATAGAAAAAATGGGAAAAAATAGAATTTAACAGATTTTAACGGAAAAAATGGAGTTGAAACAGAATTTAACGGATTTTAACGGAATTAAACGGATTTAACTGCCATTTTTTCCACAAATTTTTCAGAATTAAACGGCTGTTAAAGCAAAAAAAAATGGCCGTTTTATTCAAAATCGATAAAACATGTTTAAACGGAAACAGGCTTGGGGCGTTACCGTTTAAATAGTCGTTAAAACCGTTTAAACAGCCATTTTTAAAATCATGGTATGTACTATGTGCCACAACATATTCGATTTTTTTTTCTTTGCACAACGTTCTTGCACCTCCGTCAATTAAGCCCTCTTTATAGGTCTTTATAGGAGTAGAAGTTTGCTGACCGGCCACAATGTGAGCCACATGGCATATTCTTAGAGATTTATGACCATATGGTGTATGGTCTGATCCTAGATGGACATACATACCTAAATTAGCTTGATTAGTGATTTCTAAGCAATGAATTGGAGTCATTTTCGTGGGTTGATTTTTAACCATTTAATTTGACCATTATTGATCTTTATTTGGGGTACAAAGATCCAAAGGTTTGAAATCACTAATCAAGTTAATTTTTGGTTTGTGGGCCCACCTAGGGATTGGCCAAACATCCCTACAGTCAGTGGTCTCTAAGAGCCTACCATGTGGCTCATACTATGGTTTGTCATTATGGTTGATGACAAACCATGTGATACAATGAGGAAGGTAGATAGATTAGAGAGGACTCTTGAACTTTCCTTTCTCTCACCTTACCAACCATTGACCTTCGGGACAATGCAACACATTAATTCAACCAAGAAGGGAACAAGGTGAGCTGTAGAGTACTTATAAGCTCAAGTAATTTTCAAGAGCACGAACTATGAGGAGCACTAAAAGTCTGGCCTCGAGAAAGTACTGGTTAGGAGAACGCCATTATTTAACTTTCAAGTTACAATAAATTGCATTATTTCCCGTGGTAGATGTGTACCCTTTCCTTGTGGGAGGTCGCGGATTTAATACAAAAAAATTACTTTTGCTTATGCGATGGGAGACTAAAAAGGTGGTCTTGCAACACTGAGGACCAACGCATCAATACATGGGGATCGAGCTCCAGGGACTTTGACTTTTTTGACTTGTCTCGGCACTTCCAATGAGAGGCATGGATTCCGAGAATCTAACGGTGGTTGCCCTTTGGCAAATCCAGTGAATACCAGCTCAGACTTACAATCACACTTGCAACCACCGTTCGATTCTCGGAATCCATACCTCTCATTGGAAGTGCCGAGACAAGTCAAAAAAGTCAAGTCCCTAAGTCTGAGCCATACATGGGAGGTGGGACCACATTTCTTGTACAATCTCACTTGAGAAAGTTTTTCTTGTAACGTGGTGCCACGAGGTAGGAATCCCGTTACCCCACGGGGCAATGCATTACTAGTCTTGTGGTAGAGCTCAATCGTGTTGCTTATAAAAAAGAAGGAACAAAGAGAGGGACAAAATGTAAATTTTTTTTTGCTGGGCTGAAACATTGGGGTAATACGAAGAGGTCTCTTTTAGATATATTATCTTTTATGTGGGCCCCAACACCTTCCCGAACAATACCCAACTTTTTATGTGCCACAACATATTGCCTTGACAATTTTTTTCTTCATTCAACTTTCTTGCACCTCCATCAATTAAGGCCTATTTATAGGAGTAGAACTTTGCTGACCGGCCACAATGTGAGCCACATGACATATTCTTAGAGATTTATGACCATATGGATGTATGGTCTAACCCTAGATGGACATACATACCAAAATTAGCCTGATTAGTGATTTCTAAGCATTGAATTGGAGTCGTTTTCCTGGGTTGGTTTTTAACCATGGAATTTGACCATTATTAATCTTTATTTGGGGTACAAAGATCCAAAGGTTTGAAATCACTAATCAAGTTAATTTTTGGTTTGTGAGCCCACCTAGGGAATGGCCCAACATCCCTACAATCAGTGGTATCTAAGAGCCTACCACGTGGCTCATACTATGGTCTGTCATTAACGTTGATGATGGACGTCTGCCAGCATAGTTCTACTTGAATGATGTCAATCACATGTGATACAATGGGGGAGGTAGATAGATGAGAGAGGACTCTTGAACTTTCCTTTCTCTCACCTTACCAACCATTGACCTTCAGGATGCTGACACACTAATTCAACCAAGAAGGGTACAAAGCGAGCTGGTGAGGAGTCATAAGCTCGAGTAATTTTCAAGAGCACGAACTTTGAGGAGCACTAAAAGAGTGGCCTCGAGTAAGTGCTGGTTAGGAGAACGCCATTATTTCCTTTTCAAGTTACAATAAATTGCTTATTTCCGATGGTAGATGTGTACCCACTCCTTGTGGGAGGTTGTGGATTTAATTCGAAAAATTTCTTTTGCTTTTGCGATGGTAGACTAAAAAGGTGGTCTTGCAACATTGAGGCCTCCTGTGCACGGCCGGCTCTACCTTAAGGCCATTAAGGCGGTCGCCTAAGGCCCCCAGTCCAGGTCCCACTAACCACATGGATTATTAGCCTACCCCTCGTTGGATATACAAACCAAAAATCAACCTGATTGATTATCTCTAGCCATAGATTTTAGTACTTTTTATGACAGATTGTCACCGTTGGATTCAAGTATGTTTTTTGGGGTGGTAAATCCAATAGTTAGAAATAATCTATCAATTTGATTTTTAGTGTGGTTATCCACCAATAGATGGGTTGAACATCTACGCAGTCATTAATCCCAAAAATGATCTATGTAGGGCTACGAGAGTCATCTCCATCTAAATTTTTTTCCGTAGTTTTTTTATCATCAAGAATAGTTTTTATATAAATATTTCGAATAAAATAGAGTTTCATTTTTTAATTAATATCATGTATATTTAATATATAAAAAGGCCTTGTATAGAGTTTTCGCCTTAGGCCTCAACTTGTATTGAGAGGGCCCTGCTCCCATGGGGCCACATTTCTTGTACAATCTCACTTGAGAAGGTTTTCCATGTAGCGGTGATGCCATGAGCATTGCATTACTAGTCTTGTGGTAGAGCTCAATCGTGTTGCTTGTAAAAAAGAACGAACGCAAAGAGAGGGACAAAAGAAAAGTGTAAAGCTTTTTGTTGGGTGCAACATTGGGGCAAATAGGAAGGGGTTTCTTTTAGGGCCACCTTTTGGACAAAAATATGTCCAGTTGAGCTCATTGACCATTGGATTCCAGAGATCTACCGTCCTCGAGGCAGCAACTGCAAAGAGTTAGGGAGCGTTTGGCAACACAAAAATAAGTAACTTATTGACTTTTATAAGCTAAAAAGTTAGTTTGGATGTGTTTTATATTTCAACTTTTGAAAAGTTAAAAACTAACTTAAAGCTAAAGCTAAAATATTTAACTTTTAACTTATAAGAGAAATTACTTCTCAAAAATTAGAAGGCCTCCTGATGTTTTAATTTCTATGACTTTTTTGGAGGTAAAAATCAACCAGTAACTTCTACTACAAGTGCTTTTACTTCTTTTTCCCAAACGCCCCCTAAAATAGTTGTTGCCTCATGGACTGTAGATTTCTTGAATCCAACGGTAAAAAGCCTTAATCGTAGGGTATCTGCGCACACTACATTTAGGAATAGTATCTTTTCAAATGATGTGGGCCTTACCACTTTCCCCAAAACCTGCCATTTGTATGTGCAGGTACAACGGACTGGGGGTGTTACTGTTTTTTCTGTTACGACGGCCATTACAACAAATTGTAATGCTCATGAAAAAATTAGAAAAAATGGCGCTAAAGTCCAAATTTTGAATTTCAAATTTTCAATAAAAAATAACAAAATATAACGGAAATAAGGACTTTTTTTCACAAATTTTCTCAGAAAATAACGGCCATTATTTTCGTTATAGCGGAAAATAATGGCATTATTTTCAGAGCATTAAGACAGTACATAACATAACGGGGAGGTCCGAATCCGCTATAAAGACCGTGAAAAGAGAAGTGTTGTTGTCATCCCAAGGAAGAATTTCTCCCCGTGTCTTGAACGTTGGAAGATACTCAAGATTCAAGCCATATAAACCTCGTCGTAGACCAGTTAACTGTCTATAAAGAGAATGTCGTCCTCAAGGGATGGTCTTTGGGATTCAAATGTTATGAATCTCTAGGATCTAAGAACGACAGCTTCCTAGGTTGACAGCAATACTTTCCTGTTTAGTTTTTGGGTAGGTAAAATCATGGTTTTCAATAAGGCGGTTTTAACGAATTTAATGGACGTTAAAACAGTAACGCCCAAAGCCCGGTACTTTTATGAACTGTTTTGATGCTTAGAAAATAAGGACCGTTATTTCTGAATCAAACAGCTGTTATTTTCCATTTTTTTCAGCACCATTTTTTTTCCATTTTTACTGTTATTTTTCGTTAATTCCCTGTTTGTCTCCCTGCCCGTTACAGTTCGTTTTAACGGCCATTTCAACAGAAAAAAGGGAACACCCCCAGTCCATAATAATAATAATAATTCATAATAAAAAATAGGGAATTGATGTAACAAGGTATACCTGGAACTTTTTGGCGTGTTTGTTACTCAGTGCTGCAATCTTAGCCCACTAACCGTATGGATGTTTAGCCCACACCTTCGTGGAGATACACACCAAAAATTGCCCTGATTGGTAATCTCTAGCCATTAGATTTTAGTACTTTTTAAGGTATGATTCTAGCCATTGAATTCAACTATTATTTTTGAGTTCTAAAATCAGCGGCTAAAAATTATCAAAAAGCTGATTTTTTGTATGAATATCTACCAAGAGGTGGGCTAAATATCCACCTGGTTAGTAGGCCCAGATGGCAGCGGTGAGTAACAAAAAGTGTGCTTCCCCACGCCAAAAAGTTTCAGGCATACGTTGTTACATCACGACCCAAAAAGAATTTGGCTCTTAAGCTGTATGCTATTTTTAAAGGGTCAGGCTCTGCGGACACATATTTTCACACACAATTTTGGTGGACCCACATGGAAGATAAATCGATAGCTGTTTTTTGGTGAGGAGATCATCCTCACCATATAGATCACCCTTACAAAAAATCAGCCCATTCTGGAATTTCTAACACCATCAAATGTGTGTTTCACATTAACAGTCAAAAATTGACGGTCCATAATTCTTCAACTTGTAAACCATGTTACCAATATTAGAATGATTTGAATTTTTGTGAGGGTGATCTCCTCGCCATAGAGACCATTCTCACAAAAAATTATCCCATTCCAAAACTTCTAATTTATATATTGGTCCTCGCTAATTTTTTGGTGTGAAATTTTGTGTTCCCTGATCCTAACCCGGCCTTTTTAAAATAAGGGAGTGTTTGATTGCCAAGTAGGAAATTGCATTTTCCTTGGGAAAACACAACTGTCAATTGTAAGACAGCCATTTTAAATTTGTACAATTTTCCTTACCAAGCCATTAAATCTAGATAATTTTCCCTAATAAGCCCAAAATTCATTTCCCATCTAGATAGGTGAAAATTCATTTCTACCTGAAAATATGCATTTATTTTCTCGCATTATTGAAACTAGTAATGAAAGCCCGTGCTAAAGCACGGGTGGAAATAGAAAATACAAACTAACAACAATTAATTTTTTTATCTACATTTAATTGTAGTAGGAAATAATACAGAAAAATTGCTTAACTATTTCATTTCCTTTCATCCTTTCTAAACATGATAAGAAAATGAAAAAAAAATTGCTAACACTAAAAGAAAAAAAAAAAAAAAGAGTTTTTATAATCTTCATTTTTACATTCAAGGGGTGTTTTTGGAAAAGATGAAAAAGATAGGGTAGAGTCAAGTGGATGAGAGATGAAAGATAATTTTAGGTTGTTGACATGGCACTCTGCATGAGGAGAGTGCCACGTCAACTTGATGTGGAGGAGAGAGAACGACGCTGCTCGCTTCTCTGCTATAGTATAGATATATAGATATACGTTCTCAATTGCAATCAATTAGCCATTTAAGGCATTTCCTAAATGTATTTTCTCGGGAAAATTTTACTTTTTTTATTCTATATAGTTACGCCTGTTTTTAAAGAGATCGGTAACTCGGTGAAGGTGGGTTTTGAGCCATGTGGCACACTCTTAGAGATCACTAATCGTGTGGATATTTGACCAATTCCTAGGTAGAGCTACTGCATGTTAAAAAAAATCACCATGATTAGTGATTTCTACCTTTGGATCCGAGTACCTTAAATAATGCTCGAAATCCACAGTTAAAAATAAACCAGTGAAAAAGACTCAAACCAACGGTTAGATATAAGTTATCAGGTGCCTCGGGATGAGACTAACATCCATACGATCAGTACTCTAAAAGCTTGCCAAGTGGATCATACTTGGTCCGTCATCGACGTTGAAGACGGACGTCTCTTTAATCACGTGCATCGCCCCGTGTTCCCGCCGTTTACGAGTTGAAAACGAAAACAAAAACATGTGGTGGATTTTGTGCATAGGACATGAACGCCGTAACGTGTCCTGTCACAATGAATGCAATCGTTTCTCCACCACAAGCTCAACTGATCCTGCGTCAGACTCTGGCCCCACCCCTCCACATTTTTTTTTGGTTTTTTATGAATAATAGATGCTATGATCCTGAGGAGAACGTCCTCCCTAGGCTCGTCAACGTTGTAAAATCCTCACGATTTCGTATAATCTGAATTTGAAGGAGATCCAACGGTGAAGAGTTAGGGAGAACAGTCTTCATGGGTTGACAACAACGCATCTCCGGTTTCTTCGCTCACCTGCACATGTCCTCTCTCAATCATATAAATATCTCGGAGAGATTGCCGAAAAGTCGAATCTCTCTCTAGATTCTAGCTCTTCTGTCTCTCTCTCTCTCTGAAGTTGCAGACGTAGAAGGAGAAGAAGCGATGGCAGAGGAAGTGAGCTCTGCAGTCACTCGACCGAGTCGCCGAGTTGTTCTCATCTCGGCCGGTGCCAGTCATTCTGTTGCTCTGCTCTGTAAGTTGAAAACTGTTTTTCTTTTCAGTGACTGATTCTTCTAGCTTTTGGTGCTTATCTTTTTACAATCGAAGATTGTTTTATGGAATGTTATAAGTAAGAAGAGAGTTGCTCTTGTTGTAATGTGTAAATCACCAAGTTTAGTGGAGAATTATGGAAATGTTTTGTATTATTTTTAGTTGGATGATCTAAGTTAGGATTCATAGTAGGCGTTGTTTGAATCTTCGCATTTTAGTTACTCAATTTCTTAATTCGATGCGGTAGAGGAGGCTATTGTTCCTTATTCTGATCACATGATATTGTAATGTTAGGTTTCAACTAGCATTTGGATACTTCATATGGTAATTGACTCAGGCTGGACATTGTGTTACATAATTTAGTGGCTTCTATCTTTTGGGTTCCCTACACATGAACGCGTCAAGAAACATCTAGTTTTGTTAAATCTTCGTTTATTGGTAGTGTGGTTGGGTCTAATATGGTGCTCAATGTGATGAACTTGAAGGGAATTGGGGTGTTGAGGCAAGTTATCTTGAAAAAATGGTGTTTAGCTAGGAGGGTCGTTTGAGTGGTATCATTTGCTTTTAGTTCTGTAGGGGTGGTGTGCTTGGTTCGCATGACTTGGAGGCAAGAATTGCTGAAGTCACGTGGGAAATTAAAGTTGTTTCTTTTGTAGAAAATCTTTTTACACCTCCCCCTATGATGAATTGATTTTTGTATTGTTGGTGAGCACGCACATCGATCATCCTCTCCACCACAACATCACCCCTCCGTAGCTCTTCACCACCACCGAGCCACTAGCAACAATTGTCGTTTGCAGGCACAGGCAACCCCAACTCTATTCGCCATCGCCGATCACCACCACCACCACTCTCTCTCTCTCTCTCTTTATTCTCTTGAAGAGAGCATGGGGATGCTTTTGTTGGCTGGTGAGGGGGTTTAAAAGCCTAATGGCACCTGATGCAGTCAGATTTCAAGAGGAATAATTTTTATTCAATTATCTAATTGAGAAGTGTCAATGGCCTAAACACAACAAAAGCAAAGTCCAAACAAGTATATGATCAAGGATGGTGCCTCGTGCAAGTTATCTATCATACGACACCCGCATGTTAGACAACGCCTATCAGACGGCACTCGCATGTCAAATGGCGCCTATGAGACAACACCGCACGTCAAATGACGCCTCACGTAATTTATCTATGAGACGGCACCGCACGTCAGATGACGCCGCATGCAATTTATCTATTAGACGGCACCACACGTCAGACGACACTCACGTTAGACGACGCCTATCAGATGGCACTCGCACGTCGGACGATCCTATCAGACGGCACTCGCACGTTAGACGATGCCTATCAAACGACACTCTCATGTTAGACGATCCTATCAGACGGCACTCGTGTTATCATATACGTATTTGTAGATGTATTTCCATGTAAAGGGTAGCTTTGTAAATACCTCTCAATGTGAGGGGTATTCTTTTCTTTGTAATTTTCTCCATATAAATAAGAATGATGGAGTCAGGTGACCTAAGCACATGATATTATTCTCTTCTCTCTCTTCTCTACCTTTGAAACCTAATCCTAAATCTTCATTCCTAGTTGGTATTAGAGCCTTCTATCAAGATCTACAGCTGGAGGAGAATATCGGAGGAGTGCGGGTGACTCTCGACGTCATTGTACCGTATAGATGATGTCATCAGCCATACGGACACGCATCTCAAGATCTGTCGAAATCTCTTCTTATTGGTAGATCTCTATTTTAGAGGATTTATGGTGATTTTTTGAAAATTTTCTGGAGCTTCTATCATGGTGTTTTGGCTATACTACCCAAATATTCAAAAAAAAATAATTTTTCTCTCTATCGATTCTTCTGATTTGTTGGGGGTTTCTTGGCTGGCCTTGTTGCTTGTTTTTGGTTCCCTACAATTGTAGGAATCCATTGGATTCACCCTTGTCTATTTCCATGGTCATTTGAGTGATCGACGAAGAGATTTCCTCTCTAAAGTTACCATCGACTCCTTTATTGGGCTTTTTTGGGCTGCTGCGACTTCCAGCACCTCTCCCATCACTTCACCAATGCTTGTATGGTCTTCTTTGATGGCATTTGTGATAAATCTTGTATTGTTTGTGAAGATATCACCTCTATGCTTCCTCTTAGCCATGGTATAGCTCTTTTTAGGGCTATTTTTTATTGTTTTTGGACTTTGTTTTTGCCTATTTCATCCTCCAGCCAGTGTGTGTTTGTTTCCTTGGTTATTCATCGCTTTGATTAGCTAGGACTATCCCGGAACCTACCCCAAAAATTCCCTTAGGGTTCAATATGAGCACGGAAGCCACCTCCAGTGGAGTTGGAGGACTTATGGTGCATCAATTGGTCTATGAGAACCTCGGATTGCAGATTACCTCTGTGATATTAGACGGAAAATATTATTTGGAATGGGCTCAGGCTGCTCGGTTGTTTATTGGAGGTCGTGGGAAGCTAGGCCATGTCACTGGGGATACAGTGGAGGCTGCTAGGATTGATCTTATGTATAGGCAATGGGAGACCGAGAACCTCACAGTTATGTCTTGGCTTCTCAATTCTATGCAGCCTCATATCAGCCGGGGTTATTTGTTTATGTGCATGGCTCAAGATGTTTGGGTCACTACTAGAAAGACTTATTCCCAACAATAGAAAACTGGCAAGGCCTTCCAGTTGAAGCAAAGCATCTCTTACTTCCGTCAGGGGAAGAAGTCTCTTGTTGATTACTTTGCTACTCTTCGTAGCATGTGGGAGGAGCTGAATTATTATTATACCTATCAGCCTCTATGTCCCAAGGACGTCATCCCGTATCAGAAGCATGTGGAGAAGGGCAGGATTTTTAAGTTCCTTTCTGGACTCAACCCTTCGTATGAGCTAGCCCGAGTCCAGATCCTTAGTAGTAGGATAGACCATCCTTCTCTTAGTGAGGTCTATGCTTACCTTCAGAGTGAGGAGAGTCGATGACTTTCTCTACAGGATGAGTATCTGATTTCAGAGCGATCAACGCTTGTCATATCCTCTACTCCTCATGAGCGTCTTATGTTTGCTTCTGCCTCCCAGTCTTAGCAGTTTCAGAGGGGCCGACCTCATCCGACGTCTGCTTTCGCTCAGTCATATGCTCATACTGTTGGGAAGTCCTCTACTAAGGAGAGGCCCAAGTGTTACTACTGTGGTAAACTTGGGCATGTGAGGGACTGATGATGGACATTGCATGGTCGTCCTCCATCCTCTGCTCCTCGCTCCAGTCAGATGGGGTCTCCTAGTACTCATACTGCTAGCACAGATGCTTCTGTGCCTCTTCCGGGCCAGTCACTGTCAAGTTCTTTTATCATGGCTTCCCTTGGTTCTATCTATGTTGTTGAGATTGCTATTCTCAGGCTGTTGCTCACTCAGCTTGATGGTCCCTCTGCCACGCCAACTACATCCTATGCTCAGTCAGGCACCATTAGACCTGCCCATCATGTGTCCTCCCCTTCATCCAGTCCTACCTAGATCATTGATTCAAGGGGTTCGGAGCACATGACGGGCATGTCTTCCTTATTTTCTACTTATTCTATTTGTTCGGATCGAGATAAGGTTAAAAATGCCGATGGAACATTATCTTCTGTGTCTGGGAAAGGGAGTGTCCTCTCCTCTCCTACGCTCCCTTTATCACCTATATTGCATGACCCTACATTTTGGTTCTAACCTGTTGTCTGTGAGTGCCCTTACTCGCAAGCTAAACTGCAGTGTGACCTTCTTTCCTTCCTCATTTGCCTTTTAGGACCTAGAGATTTGGAGGACGATCGGCACTGGATGTGAGGCAGATGGCCTATACCTTATGGATGGATGTTCCTTTGAGCCCATAGCACTGTAGTCTCATAGTAGTAGTAGTTTAGCTTCAGTTTTATATTGGCATGCCCGTCTGGAGCATGTCTCTTTTCAGTACTTGAAACTCTTATTTCTTGCTTTATTTACTTCTGTTTTCTTTTTTGACTTACATTGTGAGACGTGTGAGCTCTCCAAACATTGTAGATCTACTTATCGCTCCAAAGGCAATAGAAGTTCCATTTATTTTGATATTGTGCATTTTGATGTGTGGGTCTAGCCCTTATTACTTCTATCTTTGGCTTCTGCTACTTTGTTACTTATGTTGACGATCATACTAGGTGTACTTGGGTTTATCTCATGGCAATCAAAGATGAAGTTCATTCCATCTTCAAAGGCTTTCATAAGATGATCCAAACCCACTATGGTACCTTCATCAAGGTCCTTCGTTCTGACCAGGGTGGAGAGTATATGCTTGGCAGTCTCCAACAATATTTCTTGGATTGGTAGTACAGATCGTTGGTCTACTTCAGGTTACTGTACATTTGTTGGTGTTAATTTGGTGACTTGGCATAGTAAGAAGCAGAATGTTGTCGCTCGCTCCAGTGCCGAAGCAGAATACATGGCTATGGCCCACACTGCGTGTGAGATGTTATGGGTTCAGTCCTTTCTTAAGGAGATTGTATTTGAGGTTCCTTCTCCTATTCCTATTTCTTGTGACACTCATGTTGTTAGCTTTATTGCTAGCAAACCAGTGCTTCATGAGCGGACAAAGCACATAGAGGTTGATTGTCATTTTATCCGGGATATGGTGTTACACAAATAGATCATCACTCCATATATCAAGTCAGCAAATTAGTTGAGTGATGTTCTTACAAAGGCCTTGCTTAGAAATCCCTTTTCTACTCTATGTACCAGTGTTTTCAAACGCTAAGGCGTGAGGCGAGGCGCTTCACTAGCCAAAGCCTTGAGGCATAAGTCTCAAGGTGTAAGACGTAAGCCTCACACGTATGCATTTTTTAGGTAGATAAGTATTTAAATCTATAAATAAATGTAGCAAAAATTCAAAAAACAAAGCATATTTTCAAGTTCCAACCACAAACAAAAAAGCACAGCACCAATCGAAGACTCAATCTTATACTAAATTAAATGCATCTTTATCAATTATATGAACAACATCCTCTTCTTGATAGTCCAAGTCGAAATTCAACATCTCGTCATCAATCAATTGTAGATCAATCAATGTTGGGTCCATTTTAAATATAGAACTTAGAGTTTTTATTTTTATGTTGGGTTCCTTTGACACCTATTTTTTTTTAATATATTGACATTTTTTTTTTTTTTTTCAAACATGCCAAAAAATAACACATTTGAGGCGTACGCCTAGTCCAAGAAGCGTTGATGAGGCGTATGCCTCATTGAGAGGCGTAAGCCTCGTCAATGCCTCTTGGAGTGAGGTGTATGCCTCAAATGTGTAAACGCCTTTTGATTGAGCCTCAGGGCGTTTTTAAGAGCTTTGCCCTGAGGCGCATTTCGAGGCGTAAGCCTCACACACCTTTAAAAACACTGCTATGTACCAAGTTGGACATGTTTGATTTGTATGCTCTAGCTTGAGGGGAGTGTTAGAGTGCTTAGTTTATTTCCTTTATCTTTATATTACATAGTTGGGCTTTATGTAGAGTGTTGGGCCCATATGTTCTATTAATGTAAGTGGGCCAACACCACTTAAGTGACTAGTATATATATCACAATGAGGAGGCCAAACTATCTAAGTTTGTGACTCTCTCTCTTTCTCTCTTCTCTTCTCTTTTTTTTCCCAAACCCTAGGAGGCTAAGACTTTACTTCTAACAAAAAAATTTAAATTTAATAAAGTTCTTGATGTTATTCACTCATTTTTGTAATGTCCTTTGTATACAAATTTGTATAAATTTAAATTTAATAATGTTTTTTGGATTTTTTAGTTTTTAGACACTTTTTTGGATTTTTAAAAAAAATTTAATATAAAAATTGAGCTTAAGTGGGCCCAGTCTGGCTTGAGGCTCCGCACACCTAAGGGTTGACGGCTAGGCCCGGCCAGTTTACACCCCTATATACAATTATGTGTCGAGGTGTCAGACTTGCTCAACTCCCAAATTTTGGAGCAGTTGGACCCAACTTGATAATTAATATCTTACCATTTTTTTTTATTATAATATTTTTATTGTTATACTTTGATGATATTTTAATATTTAATTTTTTTAGTTATTATTGTTAATGTAATTAATGTACTGGCCTAAGGCCATTGGGGGGTCGCAGGCCGAAGGCCACCCGGTGTTCGGGGTCCGAGCTTCCGTACAATGTTCGTATGTATCTTAAGGGTACTTCGGTAATTTTGATCTTACTGTTTTATATTATATATATATTGGTTTTGTTGCTCTGTACGATTCCCTCTTTCTCCCCAATTCTTCTCTCTCTCATTCTCCATGAAACCCTAATTAATTATTAACAATTTTAGTTATAATTGAAATTGTACAATTCAATAGCGAATCAATAGTATGAACTATTTTTATTTTTAGGTCAAGGTTGTAAGTTATATTTGTAAGTGTGGATATTCTTTTGTCCCTTTTTCCTTTCTTCTCTTGCTACACATGGGTATATGTCCGACTCATTGGGTACGTACCCAACATAGAAAATATAAGCTTGAAAAATCAGATACATATTTGGTAGATTTGACACGGATCTTGTACCCATACCCACTTCGTGTTGTGTCAATGCGGGTATAGTCGGATAAATAGAAGGGTTCGTGTACCATAGACTACTCGGTTTCGGTGAGTATCTTGACCAACATTGAAACTAATCGATACAAATTTAGCCGAGTCAGTCTCAATTGTCTAAGTTACTTCTTTTGATGTATTTATCTTATTATTCTTTATTTTTGTACATTTTAAGGATGTTTTGGGTATTTCAATCATTGCTTGCATTGTTATGGTTCTTTGGAAACAACTCAGTGTAGTTCAATACTTCAACGGAAGGTTTTTCATGTCTATTGGGGTGAATCACGAGTCATTACTCACGCCCCTTAATTTATGAATTGCTAAAACATGGTACCCCAAGATGTCTATTCATGTGAAAGATAAGTTGTGGATAGCTGACATACATGGTACTGAATACAGAAATCCCTAGGTATTGTATCTCTAGGGTCTAGACTCATGCCTCTTACATGTCATCCTATCATCAGCTACAAATAATGATGCAAACAACTCACAACATAAAAATACCACAATATCAAACAAACAAAATTTCTTCCATGTAAGAGCACACTATTTTGAGTAGTATAAGGAAAAACAAACATTGAAAAATGCCTTTCTAGGTTACAAACACCAATAACCTTTTTGATAATCTTTGGACTATGTGGACACTATAGGTCTCCTTTGTGGTGTTAAGATAATGTTGATATATTGTATTGTACAAGGTCTTGTAATTTATGTATTTTATCTACACTATAAACAACAAATACCCCTGTCATCCAGATGAAATAAGTAAACTAGAAGAAAATTTCCGAATTGTCCTCATGCATAAAAATATATTGGCTCATTCTCCAACATGTCCTTCACTTTTGGCATGTTTTCCCAATTGATTAGGAAAGAATAATAGCTTCTTTGGGGGAGATCACCTTTGGCGCTAAGCCATATGGCTCTCTCTTGTTCTTTTCAGAGGTTTATGGATTTGAGAGAAAATCTTGTTTCCTTGTAATTCCATGCTCACTTGTGAAAGACGAAAACTCTTCATGGATTCATTTGTCTGAATCTCTATTAAGATGATGGAATCTTTATTGTTGTTGCTGGCACATTTGAGTTCTATGTCCCATAGCTGGAGCTATGAACAACTTCACTTAGTTTTTTTCTTACGAATCATTTGTACCAGAACAAGTTCTTCACTTTGTGAAAATGCATTGTCGTTTACATTGACAAAACTTCTCTAACCTTATCTCATTCAGAACTAACATATAAATCAGGACATTGGCAAAGAAAACTGAGATGATGTGTTGATCTATTACAGTTACTAATTTTTATTTTTATTTTTTATTGTTAGCTGGCAATGTTGTTTGCTCTTGGGGACGAGGAGAGGATGGACAGTTGGGTCATGGAGATGCTGAAGATCGACTTTTTCCTACCCAAATGACTGCATTGGATGATCACGAAATAGTATCCATTACCTGTGGAGCCGATCATACAACTGCGTATTCTGAATCCCGGATACAAGTATATAGTTGGGGATGGTGTGTTCCTAACTTCCTATTAAATTTTGTTCTTGGCAGTCATTTTCCTTGTAGATTAGATTATGCCAAAATATGATCTCTTAAATACTTTCTTTCTTGCAATTTCTGCGTATCCTCATGTAGTCTTTTCTATATATGCCTTTATATATTCTCTTTTGTTTTATCAATAAATTGCGTTGCTTGCAAAAAAAATTCAATCCATAATCTTTGAATCTTTGTTTAAGAATTACTTAATGGATGGCCAACTAGTGAGAAAAATAGTGGCACTCTGTCAAGAAAGTACATCAATGATCTCATAATGGATTATAACTAACCTAAGCGCTTCTACAGTATACAAATTTCCTACTTCTAATTACTGTATGTGAAGTTTCGTGTCTTTCTAAAGTTTCCGATATATTTAAGTACTTCACCTTCTACAAATCTAGACAATACTGTGTATTAGGATATCTTTCCCTAATATGTTACCAGACGCGTCATTTGTTTGATGTTGCACATGTATTTGGCACATATTTCTAGGATTCATACCCGAGATGTTGTTCACCAACTTAAATACTTTTGAGTTGTACACTTTTAGATTATAACTTTGAGGGGGAATTGGAGGTAACGGTAGCACAGCTCGGTCAAGAAGTCGGAAACTTCATGCATGAGCTCTGTCAAGTAGTAGGAAACTTCATGCATGTAGGATGATATGCGAGGGGTGTCCAGTCGGAAAACAATGGTTGAAATAATGACTCATGTTTGAGCAAAATGGCATGCAGCAAGTGGGATCAATAGTTACTACAAATAAGAATTCTATGCTTGTTTGATTTTAGGAAACAAAGACTTCATAATTCTTGGGCTTTTTGTGTTGCCCCCCTCATAAGCCACTTCAATTAAGGTGAAGTCCCCATAAAACCAAATATGATACCTACATCCCTCTTTATCTCCACTAGTTTGAACATTTAGGCTTTGTATGGTTCACCTGAAAAAGGAGCCAGAATTGATTGTCTTGGAAAATTAGTATCTTTGAGTGTTTTGTGTGTCGGAAATATATTATTATGTATATAATACTTCTGGTTTACCTTCTTGTTTTTGTGTAAAATGGAGGAAATTTTTTCCTTACATATTTTTTTTTTCTCTTTTTTCCACTACCGAGTGAGGGCTTCGACGAATCTTCTTTCCCCATCTTCGTCCTCTCTTCCTTTTCCATGAGAAAAGCTTGTCTGCCCACATGGCATAGCTGCTTAAGTATGGAAACATTGTCTGCACCATCGGATACACCTTGAAAACTGAGCCATTTCACTGTTTTCAAAAATTAATTTTTATAAACTTAAAAAAACGTTATTCAAGGTGTACCCAATGGTGTAGTCAACTTTTGCATACTTTAGAGTTTGCACCACATGTGCAGACTAGCTTTTCTCAGTATCCGTATTTAGCGAGTTTGGATCCTTAAAATTGATCGATATTACATAATATGGGTCAGATATAGACCTAGGGAATTAGATGTGATCTGGCTCCTGGTCAGGGTTTAGATCATATGTATGGGTGGTCAGATGTGGGATAAATCTTCTTCCAGTAATCAATTCCACACACACACAAATGGAAAACCTAAAAAAAAAACCTAGATTTTTCTTGAGCTTGATTCTCCATCTGGATTTTTCGATCAAAAGAGATAAGGGCAGCTGAAATTAATCTATAGTTATATTATAACAACCCTAAAACTTATTATGTGTGGTGAAATTAATTCAAATCAAACACTCAAAGTAAACCAAAATATGAAATTATCTATATTTTCAAGACTTTTCAAAGAATGCAACTTTATCATCCATTGTCGCATGTAAGAAAATGATTTTTTTTTATTTATTTATTTAAAGAAAGGAAGTTTGATGAACTCGCAAGAGAGAGAAATTAGGAATATAACTGATAATTGTGGAATATAAGATATGATCCAGAAGTTATTTATTTATAGAATATGCGTTTCCGAGATAAGGATGTTAAGATGAATGGGTGGAAAGACTTGGAAAGACAAAATCAGAATTAAACATACTCGAGAGAATGTAAGTTGTTCCAATAGGTGATAAAATAAACGAGAGTTTGTTGAGATAGTATGGTCATGTAGAACGAGAATTGCTGACAGCACCGTTGAGATGGAATGGATGGGTTGAAGGATTTAAACAGGCAAGAGGAAGGCTAAAAAGGACATGGATTGAGATAGTGTGAAAAGACATGAAGACACTTGCCTTAGTAGAAGATTGCTCTAGATAGAATTGAACGGAGGGACATGATTTTTGCTGCAGAACTCATATAGTTGGGATAAGGCTTATGATGATGATGGGATGTAAGATATTTTTTCATCAGCTGCCATTCTAACATAAAACTTATGGCTTGAGATAGAGATCGTTGGAAACCTTGTTTTGTCTTTATTTTTATTTAGTCAGAAAGGGCCCGTTGAGCTTGGAGAGAAACATGGGGGCTGGACCATTGAAATGGAAGTCAAAGGACGATCTCCAAATTTGAGAAGAGGAGCAAGGCAATATCATAGTTGAGAAAAAGATAAAGGAAAGAGAAAAAGAGGATATAAATACTGAAAAATAGTTGAAAGAAGAGAGGGCAATACTGGAATTCAAAATGCTATGAAAGTTAAGTAGAACCAAAGGGGGAGGGGCATAGGTATCATAATTGGTGTACAAAGACGAAGGTTATAATCTTGCTATCATTCAGCGTCTCAGTAAGTTGACGATATGAGAAATTGGGAGAAGCTGATATGTTTAGATACTCAAAGATATGAATATAGAATAAATTAAATGATTTTAATACTTAAGCTAAAAGTATGTTGTATCTTTTATATGTGATAAAAAAAGACACTATAAAAAAACTGTTTAAATTACAAAAATTCGGTTTTGGTTTCTGGTGAGACATATCATAGATGCATCGTTTCGATACATTTATCGGAATGAGACGTCTTGGCCAATACAGAACAAGACTTTAAACCATGATAGGGAAGTTGCCTCAATTGAGGAGAATTTTGAGGAGAGCCATGCAAAACCATTACCTTCTTTTATAATCTCTTAGTCACTTGCATTCATGTCAAAATTGTAAAAATTGACGAATAGCTCGGTTGTAAAAGTAAATGCCACTTTTATATCCTCACTTAATTGTTAATTAGCCCCAACATCAATTACTTCATCTTATTCTTGCTATTTACTTTCGATTAGATCACACTTACATAGATACCATAAACGTCTAAATATTTTTCTATACAGGGAGATAAAAGTATTTGTGCCTACATATTTTCTTCTCCAGAGGTTGGTGTGTCTAAGTACTTGTATTATATAATTGAAAAGTAGAATCCTAACTCTTTTATTCATTTCAAATCCGGACAAGTATATGAATTTTAGAATGTCGATCTTTGGGGTAGCATTTTTCAAAGGAAAGAGATATTGTTAATTGATAAAGTTCTCACATGGGACTTGTTTGAATCAAATATTTAGTATCTGTCGCAGTATGCTGTCATTTGGCATTTATTGAAAACTTTGTTATCCAAACATTGAGACACCTAGGGGTGTCAATGAACCGAGCTAGCTAAGCTCGCCATGAGCTGAGCCTGAGCTTAGCTAAGCAGCTTGCGAGTTGAACCCGGCTCACAAACTGAGCTCTTTTAGCAAGACAAGCTTGAGCAGAGCTAGGCTGGGCTTGGCTTGTTTATATATATGCATGTATGTATGCTTAGTAGCAGGATAGAAATATGCTCAGTAGCAGGAACCTTCTATCCTAGGTGCCACTCCCACTCCCGCTCCGGACTCTTGCTCCTTGTCAAGCAATTGAAAAAGACAAAATTAAACTTTGAGATTGTGGTGGGATCTGGTCCATATCCGTTCCTGTAGCAGATTCAATCTCAACTTAGGAGGTTTTGTTATTGTAGTCCCATACACAAGCTCACTTAAGGCATGATCGAAAGACGTTTCAGAGGATGCAAAAGATGGGCCTTTCAGCACCTCTACTTTTTCTCGTGCATCATGTTCTGCTTTTTTAACTATTTCAATTGCTTTTTCCATTTTATTTTGTTTATTTACGCTGCAGACGTCTTGCATTTTATTATCTTGACAGTGACATCATTATGCTAGTATACTTTTCCTTTTTCAATCTCTTGTCTGTGATCATAATCTGTTTTGCACGAGTAATGCTCCAGAACCTGGAACGTTGCATGTGGTGATATGTATACCTCCGCTTGCATGATAAATCGAGTAGTCCTTTTTTGCATTTGCTTTCAGCTTGTGGACCTTACAGTATAATTGAGTCAAATCCGATATACAGCAATTCAAGATTCAAATTGAATTCTTTTTAACAAAAACCAAATATGGATTTTACTATTCATTAATGATAAAATGGAGTGCAATTCATGTTTTTTTTAAAGTAGAGTGCAATTCATTATGTCTAATGGTTTTAAAGTTAGTTTTATCTTATGGATCAACGAGTGATGAAGTGGAACTTTAAGCGATATGAATGTATAGATTCTCTGCGGGTTCATCGCTACATCACAAGCCAGCCATGTTGTAACTTAACTAAGTTGGATGTGGCATGCTAGAGTATGCTTGGTTTGGTCATGTATCTATATTTTAAGTATTTCATTTTTATTATTTTTAATTGAAAGAGACTAATGATTTATATTGGACTTGATTTTTTTGGCTTCTTAATTCTATACAATCCAGTTATATGTTGTGTTTAATTCTCATTTAAAGTTGTTAGTATTTAAAAATTGTTTATATTTGTAGGGGTGATTTTGGAAGGTTGGGTCATGGTAACTCTAGTGACTTGTTTACTCCTCAACCAATCAAAACATTACAAGGTTTGAGGATAAAGCAAATTGCTTGTGGGGATAGCCATTGTCTGGCAGTGACCATGGAAGGCTTGGTGCAGAGGTTGGTTGTTTCTTTACTTCATACCTTTTTTATTTTTTATTTTTTTCATATAACAAGATTGAAATTCTGATTTCAATGTTACACTCTCGGAGTTTAGTACCACTAGAGCAGTGGGATCAGCCTCAAATTGGTTGCTTTGCTATTTAGTTCTTCTAGGCCTTTATCAAGTAAGTATCTCTTTATTCGGTTTTAGTGTTTACAAATTATAAATTCTTTGGTGTTTACAATAATTAACTTTAGATAGAGTTGAACGGCAAAATAACATTCATGTTAATAGTTTGGATAAGGTGTAGTCTGATAATGATAATGATGACGACGACGATGATGAACTTTGTAATAAGGACACTCCATTGTCTAAGAATGTGCCGTGTCAGACATCAAGTTGGACACATGCTGATGCACATCAGTTTATTTAAACTAAAATTGATATACTGTTTAAATAATTTTCATTTATAAAGTATCAAGCAGCAAGATACGGCTCAGCCAAAAAGCCGTATATTGCAGATCCTCCTCCTGAGAATCAAGGGAAGGGGGAGCGAAACTCGCTTTCTAACGCATGGAAATAGCCTATGTTGGGGGTGCCACCTCAGGGGACAAACTCGATGTATGTAACCAGATCACTTTCTTATTGGGAGACCCAAAAACAAACACAAGGTTCTTTGGTGAAGGATGTTCATAAAGCAATCTACTTCGATGATTGGAAAGTTGATATGGATGTCAAATAGACTGATATTGGTCCATAGTTTGTTATGAGTGCTAAATGATTTATTTTACATGAACTAATGTATTTTAAAAGAATTCTTTCTCAACACATTAAATGAAATGTACGGATGTGTCAGCGTATTGGGTTTGTGAGAGTTAAGTGTGTCTAACACTATCAGTGTTGGACACTGACACTTGTCTTTGTTTACATAAATGATGAATAGTGAGTCTTGTACCATTAAGCATGCATTATTTTTCTCATGACAGCTCTATTATGACTCTCGTTTGTTCTGCTTTAGTCTAATTAAACATAGCTATACCATTTAGCATGCATTATTTTTCTCATGAAAGATCTGTCACGACTCTTAACACATTCTCGTGCATTGAGTGGATTGGAAAGTCACTTCAATACGATCTAGAGTTATTTTTTAACTTCTTATACCAGCTGAAAGCTGTACATGAATACTGCATAGAACTATCAAAAAAATGAATACTGCATCCGCATAGAATCATTCAAGGCTGCCGAAGTGTGCATTGAGTGGGTTGAGGTTAGCTTTTCCCAGTATCCTTTGATCTGAAAGGTAGAAAAGACCTCTTCATATTACTTAATATAGAAGGTAGTTACTTATCAAAAAAAAGTAAAAAAAATATAGAAGGCAGTTTGACACATTTATATTCAATTACTTACCTTGGTGAGCCATACCCCCGTACATGACTTGGTAGTTCAGCAAAGGCATGTCCACATCGAGAGTCACCCTCAAGACCCATACCTCATTCATTCAGATGATCTTGTTTTGGACTTTTGATGTACATACTTGCACTTTAGCAATTTTGAGAAGAAATGGATGATGTAGTGGGACTATGGGATGATCCGTGGTGTATTGGCAGGGACTTCAGTGTTATCCAGTTCATGCATGAAAAGAACGGAGGGGGTAGAGTAACCAAGAACATGTGGGAATTCATTAGCTTTATTAACAAGAATTGTCTTATAGATATTCCTATGGGTGGTGGCATGTTTACTTGGTCCAATAACCAAGAAACTCCTATCTTATGTAAACTTGATCGATTTTTAGTCTCTTCTCGATGGGAAGATCACTTCCACGGTGCCGTTGGTGGCGATCCCTAGACCTGTCTTAGATCACAGCCCGTTGTTCTTGGATTGTGGTGGATTTAGTTCTTGTCCTGCTCGCTTTCATTTTGAGAATATATGGTTACTTAACCCCAGTTGAATTAGTTGAATCTAGGGTTCGGGCTTCAAGAAGGGTGCGTACACGCATAACAACCATAGAAATAATTGGAAACTCAGCCGGGCATAGTTTCTACTCTTGAGATGTCCAAAAAGAGGGAAAATAGGGCTAGGCGGTACCATTTTTTTGGGAAAATCATTCCCGAAACCTCAAATCTGCTACAGACCAGTTGAGATTTGTTTTGGGAGGTTGCTCACATAATAGATGAGCAAAAACATGCAACAAAGCTTGCCAAAAAGACCCCCATAGATCGGGACAAAGAAGAAATTCAAAAACTAATTTACGAACTCAAGAACAGAAGAACACCCAAAAAACAATCAAGATCTTACCGAAAGAATTCCTAAAAATCACCAAAAACTTCAAAAAATTATTCCCTAGCAGGTAGTGACCTTTGTTGTAGACCTCAGGATGTGTGTTAGATGTCGAGATTCATGTCCAAACTTCAATCTTAATCCTTTGATTCTGGGCAAAAGGATATGGATTTGGACCAAGGAAGGTACGTTCTCTGTCCGATCATTCTATGAGGGTGAAGAACGATCTCTTAGTATTGATTTCTTGTTTCTTTGGTTTGGAGTTTGAAAGTTCCGATGAAGATTGCTTTCTTTGTGTGGATGGCGTCCTTGGAGAAAATATTGACTGTGGATCATTTGATTTCTAGAGGATTTATTATTATTGACTACTGTACAATGTGCATGTGTCATGGGGAATCTGTAAATCATCTTTTGGTACACTGCCCAGTTGCTAGGGAGGTATGGTCTTCGTTTCTTTTGGAGATTGGAATGGCTTGGGTGATGCCGGGTTCTTTTATGGAGCTCCTCGTTAGTTGGTATGCTCGAGCATTCTCGTCTAGAGGCCGTATTCTATGGAGGTTGCTTCCCTCTACGATCGTTTGGGGAATCTGGAGGGAAAGAAATCAGAGAATTTTCGAAGACAATAGTGGAGATTTGGCTGTGATCATGCTTAACATCAAAGGGATGCTATTCCTATTGTCTAAGGCTTTCGAGAAGTATAGAGGGATCTTTTTGAAGACTTTGTGTTTCGTTGGGATATCCTTTGTTCTAAGGATGTTTGATGTTAGATTTTTTCCTTTTGGGGTTTTTCTTAGTGGTTTTTGTTATTAGCTTTGGCCCTTTGGGTCTGTCTATTGTAGGTCATCTCAACCTCTTTAGCTGATTCACTTGTATTGCTTGGCATTTTGCCTTCTTTAATGATGATTATAGTTATCAATTTTTTTTAAAATGGGACATAATGCTAGTGATATATCTGTTAATTTTGGCCTAGCTAGGGGATTTAGTTGTTTTTGAGTGGGTACGTTTTGGTGTGCCAATGCTACATGATGAATCATTACAACCTAATTTGTCTAACTTTTACCAGTTGGATGTCCAATGTATTCATTCATTGTTACCTCTGACTCATGAATCACTCTTTTTCTGAAAAGGAAACTTAGAGGCAGTATTTCTGGGGTATTTCTTTTGTAATGCTGCTGCACTTTAAGATATTTTGCTGTATTTTTCTGTTCCTGTCTCACATGTTTTCTCCTTTTTCTATCTGATTTATGGGAGCCAAAATATTGATTTGAGTTACATAATAAACGTCATAGTAGTAAAATCATTTGAAGAGGATCAATAACCTGTTCTCTATAAAAAAAAAATAGTTAATCACTGACCCAAAGAGAAAAAAACAGTATTGGTAGTTAATCGAGAGGTTCGCAAAATTTTATGCCTTGTGGGTTGTTTGCAATTATTCACTATTTCTCTTTCCCATTGTGCAGTCTTCCTGATGTTAGACAATAGTAGTATTAGATCTGAAAAAATACTTCAAGTCATTTGTTTATAGAATTGGGTGTATTGTGTTCCTTTACAACATTATAACATTATCATGGTCTTGCTGATTTTTACCTTGTACTAGTTGATTTTTCATGAGCCATGCTGGTGACATGGTGTTTAATTAATTTTATTTTTTAGACATTTGAAATTAATATGAATGCATCAAGTACACTGGTTTAGTGAGGTATATCATGCACTTTTGGGTATACCGTATTTTAAATTCTGCTTTTTGGTTGGACTGGTATCTATTTGCACCTATATTCTGAACATGGTTGGCTATAGAGAACTCTTCTAAAAGCCCATTTTGGGCATGGGAGTGGATTTTAATGAGCATTTTTATACGATAGATATAGTCATGCTCCCATCGTGCAATGACTGGAAGAATGTTCAAGGAAACTTTCCCAGATTTAGAAATGACTACGTAGCTTTTGTATAGTAAATGACTGAAAGAATGTTCAAACCTGAAGTTGGGACCAAAGCCATAATGTTGTGCATATACAAAATAGTGTTGGCCTCCACATTTTTGATACTTGAATTGTGGTATATAAAATTTTCTGTTTGGTATGGCAGTATAGGTGGTTAGTGAGCATTGCTTTGTTGTCTCTATTTTCACTTGTAAGTTCTAACTCAGTGTCTTGAAGATAATAACATGTATTCCACTTCTTGTCAAACTTTTGATGGCCATTTGGAATTATATTTATTAACAACAATTGAATCGTTAACCTAATTAGATACTGCTAATCAAACTCTGAGTGGCTTGGAATTTGATTTGCTGATAACAACTGAGTTGCCTCTCGCAAGTTCAAATGTCCTTCTCTTGTGCTTAAGATTTTGCTTTGTAGTTGATGTTGATGAGTGGTTATTTTATCTCTACTAGAAACCTTCATCATATTTTCAAAATGAATGTATCATGGGATTTCCACTCTTCTAAATTAATTAATTTGGTGCATAGCTTATGTTGGTCTAAATATTTCAAGAATTCTTTCCCTACATTCTATAACAGCCGACTTAATGCATTTTTGTATGTTGTTGAAGTTGGGGGAGAAATCAAAATGGGCAACTTGGTCTTGGCACCACTGAAGACTCACTTGTGCCGCAAAAAATCCAAGCCTTCGAGGTGTTGTAGCCTACTCTTTTTCTTTTTCAAGCTTATTAAAATGGATGTTCTGGAATTCTTTGGAAGCTAAAGATTATTCAAGGAGTTGTTTTTGATTGACTTTCTCATAGAGCTTCATCTTATGGTACTGTATCAACCTAGCTGAAATCTATAACTATTCAAGTCAATTTTCATTGGCAGAGATGATGAATTTTTTGCACTGATAATCTATTGTGTCGATAAATTTTATTTCCTGTTTTCCAGATCTAGTTGGGATAGCTTATAATGTTCAATATCTCCAAGCTCCGCCAACCTATCTTAATCTTTAAATAATTAACTTATGAATTTAAGCTTCTCTTTACTTTATCACATTATGATGTTTGTAGGTCTTCAGTTACTAAATTGACTATAATTTTAATTTCCACCACAAGCTTTAGTGGCTAATGGTTTATACTAATTTCGCCGATCATTTGGTGAATCTTTCCTGCTCCACGAACATTTTAAATTACTTTGTTCCTATTACTAGCAGTGTTTATATAGTGTTCACATTCTTTTGGTCTGTTAGTTATATGCGATTTGATTTGATAACAATCTCTGTCCCTGTGAGAATCATTATTGGTGTCATTCTCTTAGATGATGACAGTAACAACCAGCTGATGAATTGCAACCTACTTTAATGCATCAGGAAAATCAATTTTGATAACTTATTGTCTTTTTTATCTATTGTTGTATCAACAATGAATGGTTCAAGAAGTACGTGAAGGGCATCCAACATCTGTACATTTAGCTAGTCGACAATGTGAAGATATCAGATACATAATTGAAATAATTTGCGTACTCAATTCACAACCGTATTCAAGGAACTAAATTTTGGTTTTGAGGTTTATTTCGAGTTGACCAGCCTAGAAATGGAAATATTTCGACCAGTGTGGAAATAATGCATTTGTCGTGGAAATGATGGAAATATTGTGAAAAGTTTGAGAAATGATAAAACAAGCATAAAAACATACTCATAAGCTATCAAACCATAATATACAAGCCTTTGTAGTGGGGAAATGAATAACCATAGCGGTCTGTAACATGTTGAGGTAGGTATCTAATAGTTAGTCGAGGTATTATTTAATTAGATAACTATTATTTAATTGTTAATTATAAAAAAACGTTATAAATCAATGTATTAACAAATACTTATTCACTTAAATTAATATCTTAATACTATATATAATTTTAGAAAACCTATTTATTATTTACTTATAACATCTACTTTTTGTGAATGTTTAAATATTTTTTAACTCGACCATCTTGTAGAACGGGCTGAGTTATGCAACATATAATCAATTTATGCACAATCATGGATGTTTACGGTAAAAACCAATGAAATTAGGGTTTTCCCCAAATTTCAAATTTTCACCCAAAACAATTTTCAATCCGTGCACAAATCCAGTGTAAATGCATAATAGATTTATAGATTTGATGCATTTACACCTAATCTATCTATTTGTAGAAGAATCGATAGCAAGAAATTTAATACTTACATACATTTCGAATTTGAAAAAACTCCAAAACGGGATTCGATTCGTTCTCATGATCAATCCGCAAACTAAGAAATCTACAATGGATTGGTCTTTTTTATAAAAAAAATATATATGGAAAGGGGTTAAATGGATCAAATATGGGATTTGTGGCAATTTTGAACTCAAAGGGGATGTTTCCTACCTTCATGGTTTCAAGTTTCGGCCAAAACCGAAACGTTTTGGTTTTGCCCATGGACGAAACCGAAACGAAACCAGTCACTTTGAACCATGTCTACCTTCGATCAAAATGTTTCTATACATGTCGAAACATTCCAACCGAAATAATACATATTTACACTGTCAATTGATCGAAATTTACTGTTCGCCCGAAGTAATATGACATGAATCGAAATATTTCGTTAAATTTAACATTTTTCTATATATGCATTTTTTCTTGTTGGTAACCTAGAAAATGGAAATATTTCGATAATTTCGCGAAATTTATTTCCTTGATTGTGTTTTTGGTCCTCGGTTCTCAAAGAGTTTGAGGGAAGTTCCTACCTAGCTTTGGCTCAAAATTGGAGTCATTTTATTCGCGGGTTGACTCTCTCGGGCAGTTCTTGTATTCTTCCTGGGGTGGGTTCTCGCTTTGAGAACCATTTTTCCCTCTTTGTTCCCCTTTTCTCCTCTTTTGTATTGTAGGGGGTTGTCCCCCCCCTTTTTTTTTGTATAATTGACTTTACTAATCAAAAAACAAATTGTTTACTATATCTGATCTTTTGGCACCTTTTGTAGGGAGTTTCTGTCAAAATGATTGCAGCTGGTGCTGAACACACAGCTGCAGTTACAGAAGACGGCGAGCTTTATGGATGGGGCTGGGGTCGATATGGCAACTTGGGTTTAGGTGACAGAAATGATCGCTTAGTTCCTCAGAAAGTTTCTGCTGTTGATGTATGTTGACCAACTGCATGAGATCCTATTATTTTGTCCAGACTTGTGCACAATTTTGATCATCACAATAGATTTTTATAGCCATTCTCAGATTTTACAGTTGTTCACAACTACTTGTAATGCTTTGTCTAAAAGTTGTCTTTAATAGATTTATTTAATTTATTTTCTTTTCTTGTAGCATTTTTGAGAACATGAACATTGACGAATGATCTATGAGAAGAAAGAAATTCTTGAAATAGTGTCGCATATTTAGTATGAGTATGATGCTTATAATGCATCAAAATTATATGATAAAAAAGTAAGAGATTTAGTTGAGTCATTCGATTATATTCTTTTTCCATTAAATGCAACATACTAATTAACATTTGCCATTGTTTATGAGTTCTATATTTTACAATTGAAATTTTCTATGACAAATATAGCCTTACATATATGTATTTTCTTATCCATAAGTATATAATACAAATCATAAGAGATTCGATCATATTAATCACTATTGTCCTCATTCTTGTATAAAATGCAAATACCTTGTTTCACATTATTAAAAGTATTCTGTCTAGCCCACGAATTCTATTTACAAGGTTCGCCAATCCAAACACTCCACACCCGTGTAGTCAAGACACTCCACACCTGTTTCAGATTCTGACACCTGTACCCCTACAATGCAACATAGATCGAAACCCTAATTTAACTATTTATGTCATGCTTTTTGAGTACGTGGTTATGATAAATAAAAGATACACAACACATTTTTAGCTTGATTAAGGGTTAAAAATAATATTATGTGATTATATTTTTTTTGATCTGTTATTTTCTGTACGTGTATTCATGTCTTTGCAATTTTGCATATCGAAACATCTTTTTTTTCTTTTTTCTTTTCTAAGGCTTCTTTCCGTCTCTGTGTAGACATCTTGTTCCGTTAGCTTATCCCATTTCATATGAGACAGATTTTAAACCTTGCATATCAGTACCCTGTTAAAACCATACAAGTAGTAGGATATCTTTCTTGGTTAACACGCAGGCTACTCATAAAATTACATATTAATTTTATAGAAACTCAGCTGAAATGCATTCGTCCATCTTGTGTCGTCTTGTTTGTTGCTGTCCAAGTTGAACGCTAAAACAGAGAACATAATCCTTGATCGGTAGCTCCAGATATCAATCTGTGTGTCGTCTTGTTTGGAGCTCAAGTGCCAATTCAGAGATTATCTGTACTGTGAACCCAAGTGCAGTTAACCTTATTATAGGGATCAACTGCCAATTTAGTTCAAAGAAGGTTCTACCTTGAATAATCCCTTCTCCATTTCATTGGAAGAACAGATTAGGAAGCTTAATTAAAAGACCGTCAACCAAAAAGCTTCATCTTGTTGCAAACTTTCACATAAAACACTGATCCTAGCTTTAATGTTGCATTTTTTATCCCTAACATGTCAACAACACTCCGGTAGTAACTATTTAGAATTATATTGGAAAATATCTTGTGTTCTTCATATTTAGACAATTTGATTGGAAGTTGATGCTCTGGTCTCACCATCCACTTGCTTAATCTCATTTCTTGTAGCATGAATAGCATGAACCTTTTAACCTGCTTTCTTGTTTTATGGCTCATTTTGTAATAATTTGTAATGTTTTAGGGACAGAAAATGGTTCTGGTTGCATGTGGATGGCGACATACAATATCAGTTTCCTCTTCTGGGAGTTTATACACCTACGGGTGGAGCAAATATGGTCAACTAGGACATGGGGACTTTGAGGATCACCTCATTCCTTATCAGCTGGAAGCCCTGCGTAACAGTTTTATTTCTCAGGTCAACTCTTATTATCATACATTACACTAATTATGATTCATTACGTTCATTTCTCTTCCCTTATTAAAAGGATGTTGCACCAAAACACGACACCAACACGTAATTGAAATACTGAAACACAACACCAACACCACTTCAGGGACTCTTAGTTGCAATGGTGATTAGGGTTAGGGTTAGGTTTAGGGATTCGAAGAGAGAAGGGAGAAGGATGTCATGTGCTTAGGTCACATGACTCCATAATCCTTATTTATATGGAGAAATACTTATTTATATGGAGAGAACATTACAAAGACAAGTATACCCCTCACACTAAGGGATATTTACAGAACTACCCTTTACATGAAAATACGTCTAAAATACGTATCTGATAACACTCTTCAGGGGCTAGACATCATTAGTAGGCACCAAATATTATTGCAGGGGTTGCAGACAACACCAAAAACGCCTTTAGAAGCTTACAGAAGCCTTTACACCTATGTTACCAAGATACGCCAAGGACATGGCCCGACACAACATTTACACTAAAAATCGAAGTATCCGACATGGGTATGGCACCCATTTTGAAGTATCCGGGTGAGATAGCTCTACACAGGCTGCAATTGCCTTTTTGGTCAAACCGTAGCCTTGTGGCAGTCTGTAGAGCAAGCCTTAGCTTTTTTAAAAAAACTGTACTGTTCACAGGTACTGTTCATAACTTGATAACTTGTTTCTCAAGAAAAAAAGGAAAAGAAAGAGGAGGAACTTGAAGAGGTTGAGAGGATTAAGGTTTTTTCAAGTTATCAAAACCTTGCTTTGATACCATGTAATTTAGGTTAGAGCTTTGAGAAGAAGGAAGAGTTGAGAGAAGAAGAGAATTCGAACTAGCTTAATGGCCTAGTCGACTCCCCACAATTTATAATATTATTGAAAATTGTCAAAAAGACAGTAATACCCCTACACATCTTGCACATTGCAATTTCTAACAAGTTAGGGTTAGATTCTTCTAACAATTTCTCCTGACATTTTAATATCTGAACTGTTTGTGAGTCCACTTCATTCATCAACTCTTATCCCATTTCATATCTTTGTGAAGCACAAGTTCTATATTAAGGTACCAAACATATGGATTCATGCTTTTGGATAAAATATTATAACTGATCCAGCATACAAGTCTAGAGATTTTATTGTTGTGAACCTCAATCATCTGGTTGAGTTATCTTTTGACATACGACATCTCCAAGGTATGACCAAACGAATGGTGGATCTTGCTCCATGCACGTGTATGACTATGCGTATAGACTTCAGTTATGGTCTGCAAGGGTTAGATTGTGTCAATATGTTTGCTTTTTCTGATATAATTTAGTAAATTGTGATTATTTCAATTTACTATTTACAATTTGAAACCATATAAATTTTGCAGTTATATGACTTCTTGCGCATTCAATCTTAGTCGCCTACAAATTAATTGCTCATATAACAAGATATCCTTTTTGATAAAAAAAATGTATAGAAAATATTAAAATATTCCTTTTGTAATAATAGAAAATATTAAAATATTCCTTTTGTAATTTAAAAATCAATTCTTTTGAAACATTAAATGCCCCAAATTTCTTAAAATGATTTATTTCTACATTTTCTTTTAATCCACAACTGAGCAAATCAGAGTAGCCTTACTTAGTTTTTCATTTAATAATTAATACACTATTTGATATCTCATGCATTTTGTTGCTACTTGAATTTTTTTGATGTGGTAAAATAGCAGAAGTCAAGATTAGGGAAGAACGATTTTGTAAACAAGGCATCAGCTACTTGAAATATTTTAGGAGAGTTATTAGTGGTTGATGTAAAAAGTATGTGCATTTTTGTTATTATAAATATGCTTTTGGATATACTATCTGTTATATTGGGTGTTACTTATGTAGTCACATGTTTTTGAACTTTATTTGGCCCAAATCTTTTCAGATATCAGGGGGTTGGCGACACACTATGGCAGCCACATCTGATGGAAGACTTTATGGCTGGGGATGGAATAAGGTTGCCACTTCTCATTTCCCTATCTCTGTTTCATGTTTCCTTCATGTCCCGCAGTAACCAAAATTTTTCCCATCATGAGTTAGCTGATCCATCAACTGCTAATAGATTATTCTAACTAAATATGCTCCAGTAGAAATGGTGAATTTCTTTCTTTTCGTTAGAAATGATTTTGAAAAGTAATATAGGATGCATAAATGAAAAATATTTGGTCTTAAACATGATTTTAAGTATGGATTTAAGTCTTGGGCTGTCTTGCAGCCCATTTTCTTTATGATTTCACATTGTCTCGCCCGAGTTGGTCATGAGACCAAGTTGATTTGCTTGAGTCAAGTCGGTCTGGGCACCGAACGATCCAATGACCGAGACTTGAGTTTTAAAATCATGGATTTTAGAGAATACTACTTTTTTGTGCTGATAAAGACTGGCATAACAGAGTTTCCTTTCAGAAATTCACTTGAATAAGCAGTGTAATAAGTAATTTACAGTCACAGTTAGTCTGTACGTTTCAGATGGAAACGGTCAGCTTCTCAATTTCTTCTATTAATAGCTTTACAAATAATATTGAGTCACCTAGAACTTAGTTGTAGAGGTTCTAACCTCCTACTGTGAAAGATATGTTAGCATACTGTTAGTTGATTGTGTAAGCATTTTTTGTGCGTCTGTATCAACACCTTAGAATTTACCTTTAGAACTGTTTCTAGAACTTTCTTTTAGACATGTAACTGTAAGATTTTGTATTAATAATTTAATAGTATAAAGTGAACAAATTAGGGAAGAGAATTTCCAGTTTTTGAAGTTTTTCTATGTGCACTACTTATTTTCAAGAGAGTCTGCAATGTTGTTTGCATCCTTGAGAGTGGGAAAAAATGATAGTCCAACCCTACGCTAAATATTTTTTTTGATAGGTAAAGCTAATTTTATGATGATAGCAATTGCAAGCCTCCAAGGACTTCCTCCTTTCCTTTCCCCCCACCTAATAGCATTCATTGAATCATCCTTACAAGTGACCCAAAACATTTGTCCTTAAATACTTTTAAGGTAGAGTTTTGATCTCTGTTTCAGTATGATTTGTAACTTTGATGGGATCGGAAAATGGTTTGAGAGTGTCCCCTCAATCATTTCTGAAGATGACTGCAATTCCAGTTGGGCCCAGGTTACCAGAAGCACTACCTTTGTAGTTAACATTTTACCAACCTCCTTTTGGGCTCTTTGGAAGTTTTCTTGAAAGAGTGGTAGAAAAGGATATTCTCTTAACTGCTAAGGAGATCCAAGGTTGTCACATCCCGCAATTCATTAAAAATGCGAGCTTAATCTATTGACGACCTCCAAATTGAGTACAGTTCTTTTGTGTCGATTTTTTTTTCAAACATTCTTCTATTCGCTCCCACCATATACCCCGAAGAGGAGGAATATTCCTAAGGATTCTCCCTTTATGGCTAAACCATCTTCTTTGTGAAGCCATTGTATTTAAACTTCTTAGAAAGAAATCGTTTACGTCTCTAACCACCTTGCGATGATACATAAGTAATTGACAATCTCCTCTTGCTCCATACACATGGAGCATCTACTAGGGATGAAATGCTTCGTATTGATGGGGTGACTGATGTGCTTGCTCAATATCTTATCAATTGTTTCTAGAAATTTAGTAAAATTTCACTAAGTTCCCACAAGAATAATTCAACCGATATTAAACACATAAAAAGTCTTGGACATTATTTAGTTAGAAAATATATGGCTGGTTTTTTTTTTCTCTCAATGAGTCATTACCAAGGTTTAAGACGTGTAGATATCTCTGTTTTAGGCATTCCTCTTGAGGTCCTTTTAGTTTGTATTCGGTGGCGTTCTTCCCCTTTGTTCAATTTACTTATTACTTAACAAAAAATAAGATATTCTTCACTCTAAAAGAGAAACTTGATCATTTATTGAAGCTCCTTATAGTTATACCTTCCCTCTTTTTTATTGCTTTTAATAAAATATGTATATCATTAACCATCAGAAAAAGGAAAATTCTTGTAGAACCATTGCTTTTTATCTTGAACAACTCTTCAGGGACTATGTTTTTCATCTACTTGTGTGCCATTGGCCCGTTAAGAGTTATATGATTATGGGTGTTGACCTTAATGAGCATATGAGACATGTAGATATTACACTGTAGGTATATTCTACCACAGAAATGGATCAACCCACAAGATAAAGTAAACCACATTTGGGGAAAGTTAGAGAAAGTAAAATTGAAGCTCGAAGTTGATTTATGTTTTAATAATATGAGTGCAGACAAAATGTGAAATCCTAAGGGATGAGAAAGGGAAGGTGTTAATATTTTATGAGTATGAACAAGGAGAAAAGGAATTTGGTATCCATTCCAGTTAGCTTGGAGGAAATATTATGAAATATTTCAACTAATATGGAAATACAATTTTCATGGAAATAGTGGAAATACTGTAGAATGTTTTGTTGAAACTTTAGGAAATAATAAAACAAGCATAAAAGCACACTCATTAGCTATGGAGTGTAGAAATGAATATCCATAGTAGTAACATTCTATTACACGTTGGCTCAGGTATCTAAAGGTTTAATAGCCAAAAAAACTATATTTATACATGATCATAATGTCACTTTTTATCTACATAAACTCAAAATAATGAATGCATAATACATGGGAAGGTCACAATCACTAGACCTTTGGCCCTCTCTCGTTTATATCGTAGCTAGGGTCCTAATAATACTAACTTCCCTGTATAATTATAGTATTGGGCCCAAGAAATGGAGACACAGAGTGCTTATTTATGTCAACTACAATTTTGATTCGAAGCTCATTGGGGGAAGGTACACGGTCCATGGTTCATGATTTCATTTTTGCTGTATTTTAGTTGCTTTTAGAGGTAATCGTTACACTAGAGAACCTTGCAACAACAACCAGCGATGATGTTATTTGAGCTCTACCTATGGTAAGGGAAGTAAGTTGACTTAAGCATTGGAGGAACGCATCAATGAATATTGGTAGTGTACATGTGGATGGGAAGCTTGTGGGTTCGGGTTGTTCTGGAGGCGGATGGAAGTAGCTATATGGTCAATAGAGTAGAGGAGATTGATGGTCTTTCTTGCCGCAAAGCCTATTTAACTTTTATTTTGCTCCATCAATATATTGACTATACTGCTGCTTCCATTGACCTCCATGACCACAGATTCCGACTTCCACAACATCTTTAAAGCTTCCTTTGTTGCATTAAGATCCACAATCTCCTTCCGTTTTGAACCACCTCAACTCACAAGCTTCCTATTCATATAAACACTAGCCATATTCTTTGGCCCCTTCATGCCCTTCTAATGCTTAATGTCAACTTGCTTCCCTTGCTTCTAGCAAAGCTCAAATTGCTTTGTCACCAGTTGTTGCTGTAAAGTCTTTGATGTAACAATTAGCTCTAAAAGATAACTAAATCACTACAAAAATCAATTATTCAAGAATCGAGGACAACTAAAATTGATTTATTAAAAAACAGATAACTAAAATTGGGAGAAATCACACAGCCTCAATGTATGGTAGTCCATTGCCTTGTACTTTAATTGCTAGAGCAAACTCTCTAACTTGCATTGTAAGAACACGGAAACGTCTTCAGATAAGAGGGAGAAGATGATTAAATTATCATATGAGATAAATGGGAGTGGTATTATAGGGAAAGAATGGAACAAAAGAAATACAATTATATTATATTATATATATATGGGCTGAGATAAAAGTTATTATTGTCAGGGGCTTACTTGTAATATGATTAATTCTGCAGGGTTGTCTTTGTAATTATGTGAATAGTTCCAATATTATAAATACTTCTTTTCTTCTCTAACCCTAAATCTCCATTCTCTAATCTTCTTTCCTGGTTACATTGACGTGGTACAACATGGTATCAGAGCATGGTTGGATGACCATGGCTCAACCCTAGAGAAGATAAGAACTCTAGGGATTGTGCAACGATAGAACAAGGCTTTCCAAAGGTGGAGATCATCTACCATGGTTAGTCATAGATCGCAGAAGCGTGGAGAAGTGATCCCGGGCATGACCGCAGGCTCCAAGAGGGTCCAAAAACCCTAGCCACCATAGCCTCAAGCTTATCGGTGGGTTCAGAAAGCCCTAGTGGCTCTCTCCAGAACCCTGGAGAACTGTCTCTAGGGCTAGCCGCACCCTCTAGAACCCCGAAGAAGACCCTATAGACTTAGTCGCAGGTCTTAGACTTCGATCGTTGATTCTGGTGCCTCCGATAATCTGATCGGTATGTCTTCCCTTTTCTCCACCTACGATATCTACTCGGGTAAAGATAATGTTCGGATGGCAGATGGCACCTTCTCCTCTATCTTGGGGAAGGGCACTATCTCTGCCACACCTACCTTACATATATCCTCTTTGCTTCATGTTCCTAAATTAATTAGTAACTTGCTTTCTGTTAGCCATCTTACCAAGAACCTAAATTGCAGTGTTACTTTTTTATGAACTCATTGTGCCTTTCGGGACTTGGAGACGAGGCGGATGATTGGCAGTGGTCGTGAGGATAGTGGATTGTACTTTCTTGACAACAAGCCGACTTCATTTTCAATTTTACTTCATTCCAGTGCGAGTGTAAGTAGTCCTCGAGTCAATAAAGACCTATTAATACGTTGGCATAACAGGCTTGGTCATTTACCTTTCTCTGTTTTGAAGTGTCTGTTACCTATGTTTGAAAGTCCTGCGCTTTGACAAGGGGGTGGTGGAATACATGTATAGTGGCCTTACCTCCTATCTTGAGGAGCATGACATCATCCATCAGACTTCCTGTGCCGATACTCCTCAACAGAATGGGATCGCTGAACGCAAGCACCGCTATGTCCTCGAGGTTGCTCATGCACTTCTTATTGGTACAGGGGTACTGAAGGGTTATTGGGCTGATGCCGTGTTGACAACATCTTATTTGATTAATTGCATGCCATCGAGAGTTCTTGGGTTGCAGTCCCCTCTCTCACTCATGTTTCCTTCCTGTCCTATGTTCTCTGTTCCTCCCAAAGTCTTTGGTGTGTCTGCTGCATTCATTCTCATCCACTTAGAAGGGATATCTGTTTTCAATCCTTCTGCTTGTCGTCGCTTTGTTTCCCTGGATGTCACAAGAAGAATAAGTTGGACCTTTTTTGGGACTCTTCCTTTTTTCTCAGTTGATCGGACTTCTCTTTAGTGGGAGTTTGGGAGTATTGATGAGAGGTCGATATCTCCTTAGGGCGAGATTCCCCTAACAGTGCCTTTTGATTTGCCTCTGACTTCTGAGCTTACTTCTACTTCTACTACTGACACCTTGCCAAAGGACACGCAACTGGAGACGTATGCAAGAAGATATCCAAAGGAGAAATAGTCCACCGTCCAATCTCACTGCTAAGGAATCCAACTCGATCTAGGTAATCCAGCCCTCACTGCTATGATGATATTCCTGTTGATCTTTTTGCTATTCCACCTGTGGATGTTGATATACCTATGGCTCATCGTAAGGGTGTCAGAGTTGTACTGCCAAGCTCCATATCTCTCACTTTGTTTCTTACCAGTTGCTATCTCCATTCTATAGAGCATTTGGTACTTCCCCATCTTCTATTCCCATGCCATCTAGTGTTTTAGAGGCCCTTGGCCAACCTCAGTGGAAAGCAACCATGCTAGAAGAGATGACAGCTCTGGAGAAGAATGGTACGGGGGATCTGATTTTATTGCCTAAAGGAAAGAAGCCTGTGGGGTGCAAGTGGGTACACAGTAAAGTACAAAGCCGATGGAAGTATTGACAGGTACAAGGCATGTCTGGTTGCAAAAGGGTACACAGACATATGGCATCAACTACTAGGAGACGTTTGCACCTGTAGCCAAGATGAACACTGTTCGAGTTCTCCTTTCCTTTATAGCAAATTTGTCATGGCCCCTATACCAGTTGGACGTCAAGAATGCATTCGTCCAAGGTGAAGTATACATAACCGGACCTCTAGGATTTAGCCTAACTAGGGGTAAAGAACTTGTATGGTCTCAAGAAGTGACCTAGAGCCTGGTTTGAAAGGTTCAGTTCAACAGTCAAGAAGATAGGTACTCACAGAGTCAGGCAAACCATACACTATTCATTAAGAGGAGTCAAGCCCATACTACTGCTCTTATTGTGTATGTGGATAATATTGTGGTCACGGGAGATGACCCAGATGAGGTTTGCCAGTTGAAGAAGTACCTAGGGATGGAGTTTGAGATTAAGGATCTAGGACCCTTGAGATATTTCTTGGGGATTGAGGTTGCTAGATCGAAGCAGGGGGTGTTCATCTTACAGAGAAAGTATGTTCTTGACCTCCTACGGGAGTCTGGGAACTTGGGAGCTAAACCAATAGACACACCTATTGAGCAGCAACTCCGACTTAATCCTCTTGATGGGGATCTAGTTGCTGATATAGTCCAGTTCCAAAGACTTGTTGGGCGACTTATCTATTTTTCAATGACACGACTAGATATTATATATGCAGTTAGTGTCATTAATCAGTTCATGCATGCCCCTCGTTCTCCACACCTTGAGACATCACACAGAGTTCTACACTATCTCAAGGGTTCACCAAGAAAAGGACTCCTGCTTGGCAAGCATGGACACCTGTGGGTTGAGGCCTATACAGATGCTAATTGGGCAGGATCAGTTACAGACAGGCGGTCTACATCGGGGTACTGCACTTATGTTGGGGTTAATCTGGTTTCATGGAGTAGCAAGAAGCAACCAATAGTCGCCCGCTCTAGTGCAGAAGTAGAGTACCACTCCATGGCCCATGGTGTGTGTGAGTTGCTATGGCTAAAGACTGCTTAGCGAGCTAGGTTACCCTATCAAAGCACCTATGAATCTGTATTGTGACGTTAAACCCGCTCTAGTGCAGAAGTAGAGTACCACTCCATGGCTTATGGTGTGTGTGAGTTGCTATGGCTAAAGACTGCTTAGCGAGCTAGGTTACCCTATCTGAATCTGTATTGTGACATTAAAGCTGCCATCAGTATTGCTCACAATCTAGTTCAACATGACAGGACAAAAAACATTGAAGTGGATCGACGCTTCATAAAGGAGAAACTCAGTCGTGGACTTATTTGTACACCCTATGTCTATACTGTTGATCAGGTAGTTGACGTGTTGACTAAAGGGGTTAATAAAGGTATCCTGTAGAATATGTGATCAAAGTTGGGCATGATAGATATCTTTGCACTAGCTTGAGGGGAAGTGTTGTTAGGGGCTTACTTGTAATATGTTAGATTCTGCAGCAGTGTCTTTGTAATTATGCGAATAGTTCCAATATTATAAATATAGGTGAAATCGTGGAGCTCATTATGCTTTACACGAGTTCACCATTTCTCCTCTATTCTCTTCTCTTCTTCTCTAATCCTAAATCTCCATCATTCTCTAATCTTCTTCTTCCTTGGTTACATTCACTTGTGAGTCGTGACAAAAGTTACTAATGCTTTTTGACTTATAAAATGGCATGCAGTCATGGGGACCACATGCAAAGGAGTTAAGGGCTGATTTTTGGTGGGGATGATTTCCTCACCATGGAGATAATCCTCACCAAAAATCAGCAATTTCTAAAACTTCTTACCCTATCAAATATGGACCTAAATTTAACAGTGAAAATGGACGGTCCAAAATTTTCAACTTGTCATAAGGCTACAAATGTTGGAATGGGCTGATTTTTTGTGAGGTTGATATCCATGTTGAAAATAATATCATCGCCAAAAATCATCCCTTAACTCATCTATATGTTGGCCCCATGTCCATTGGTCATTATATTAGTTACAAAAGCATGAGTCAATGTATTCCAGCCCTCTATACACGCACACACACACACACAACTCTCTTTTTTACAAATAATTCTCGTGTTTACAAATAAAACACTAATAATTTCTGCTAGTTAGAATATAAATGATTACATGTATGTGCTAACAGTGTTAGAAAACATCATATTTGCATGCATTCTATACACCCAGGAATTTTTTTTTTTTTTAAATCTTTTATATTTTGATTTCGATTTATTTTAATTTTTTAAAGTAAACATAAGATTATAGATAGATAGTTAATTATCATAATTTAATTAATGGATGAATATTATGTGAAATTTGTAAGTGTTTTGTACTATCAATTTATAATATTTAAAAAAATTTATAATATTTACAAATTTTTTATGTATTTTCAAAAATTATTTAAAATACTTATTAAAAAATTTAAAATAGTTTTTTGGAAGACTTATTTTAGATCAGGCAAATCTATATATCATATGATTCATCCATAATTTTTCCTAATTTATGGACATGTAGACATTACATGGGATGAACAATTAGAAATTGTCTTTCTATAATTTTTTAATTATGGAATATTAAATGGTAATCCATTCCCTGCATGTATGCTCCATATACAGTATACAGTAGCAAACTGTATTGACAAAGCCAAGACAATTAGACATTACATGAGATCTCCTTGTTTGGAGATCTCATGAGATATGTGATTTTGCACTCAAATCTGGTGTAGATGCTTCATTGATCTGTAGTTCTGATGGATTTACATCTCTAGAGCTATTTCTATAAATAAAAAGTACAAAAACTTAGTTTTACTTAGAGACTTCATTATTACCCCGAAATGGATGAAAAGACCACATATTTCCAGTTTGATCTGCTGTACCATTTGATGTAACTAGCTTTTTCACCTACCAATTGAAGTGGATTGTTCTTTTGTGATGTTTAGTGGCTAGGAGGGTTTTAATTTTTTTTAATGAAAAATTGTTGTTTGGAATGTTTTTAAACTTGGAAGTCGATACATTTTGCTTGGTCAAAATATTTCAACTGATAGGATTATGTTTCATAACTGAAGTTTGATAACATTTCAGTCAAAATTCACTGTTTACTGAAAAACGGACAGGGATATCCACTGAAATGTATACAAAACAACAGCGTAAGTTTTATCTTTTGTTGGTGATCCTCGAAATCAACATATGTTGGCTGAAACTATAAAGAGATAATTACACCCTTTATATTAACAACCATTTGCATATTCTATAACAGTTTTAGTTAGATTGGTAGGGAATTCATAAGGAAATGTAACTGTTTCTCAGTTATTAGTTGTAGTTAGGTAGTCGGTGGCTCTATTAGTTCTTTCTTTAGATGCCAGCCACTTTTCCAAAAGCTAAACAAGTCCAAAATGAATCTAATATTCTTTAGCAGAAGCTTTACCTTCTTATGCCATTTGATCTTAACATTAATATTCGCAAGTGTAAGCAGAATCGTGGAGGTTAAACTGAAAAGAAAAAGTGAAAAGGGAGAATGTTTTCTTCTTCATTTTTCTTTTGGCATTGATTTAAACTGAATGGTTGGAAGTAACTATACATGGTCATATCCTGCGCTAATGATACAAGAGATCTAGAATAATAAATGAGGTCAATAACAAAGATTAGTATGACGTTCAGTAATGTTAACCATTTCCATAGACAGTGATGAAGAGATCACGGCCATTTTATATTGAAAGATCAGTTAATAAGATGTTTTAAAAAAAACCACGCCAAAGCAAATACACCATTCTTTGTAACAACTACGACCAATATAGGCAAAAATATGCTCCATTGGGAAATGCAAAAAAGTCTACATACACACACACAGACTCACACACACACACACACACACACATATATAGTCCAACCCAAAATGGATAATTGTGGGCCCCATCCCACATGTATTCTCTGAAGAACTCGCCTACTAATGGATCAACAAGGACAGTCCTCACAAACATAGAGGACATTAGTGTCTCATGTTTCTTCCTGTGTTTTCTTCTTCACCACTTCTATTGAGCTAACGGTTATAGATCTAGCTTTCCTCTGCTTTCCTCTGAAAGACTGAAATGATCCTTTCCCTTGCAACATGGTTAGATCTACATTACCATTTCATAGCACCACAGATTTGCTATCCCAGTGATGTAAGAAATATCATGTTGTGTAATCTTGAGATAAGTTGAATTGGTTAACTTGATTCTCTCTATCCTGAGTGCTAGTGAGGTCTTTCACATATTTTTGGTAATTTATGGTTTCTCTATAGGAAACTTACACAGTATGCAGTCCATCATTCTAGTGAGGTCTTTCACAATTTTGGTAATTTATGGTTTCTCTATAGGAAACTTACGCAGTATGCAGTCCATCATTCTCCTTTAATAGTATATCAGCCTATCAGGAGCATATTTGATTTAACTATTTAAGAGATATCTACTCCATAGCTCCTGGAAAACATATACTAAGAATTTTTAGTATTCCATATCCTTCATTCTCAAAGTTCTCTTCCTTTAACTTGATTACTTGATAATATAGATGCACAGGATAATTTGTTCTATATTAAACTCTGGCCATTGGCTGCTGCTAATATTTCTTATGTCTTTGCCCATACAGTTCGGACAGGTTGGTGTTGGGGATAATGTTGACCACTGCTCTCCAGTGCAAGTTAAATTTCCACAAGAGCAGGCACACTCTTGATCCTATAGCTCCCTAAATTGGTTAAGATATCCTGATTGGAATTAGTATTGTGTTCCATGAAGATTTTCTTATTTGAGAGGAGTGTCTTCTATCTGGAATTAATGGTTATCATAGCCATTTTTAAAACCTTTTCTTGGTTCACTGGCAGAAAGTAGTACAGATCTCTTGTGGATGGAGGCACACACTTGCTGTTACAGAAAGACTAAACATCTTTTCTTGGGGTAGGGGTACAAACGGACAACTTGGTCATGGCGATTCTATTGACCGGTAATTGCATTTGCGACTGGCCCAATGTTTGAAATTGTGAGTCATTCTTTGATTATCTATAAGTATATACCCATCCCAGTTTTTGTGTATTATACTAGTATTACTGTGTAAATCTGTTGATCTTTGAAACAAAATTCTGTTGCAATTATGCTAACCAATGTGAGAATGGATTTATGTTTATGTCCTTAGTCATTGAGTTCTGTTGCCAAAGAGTATGGCTACAAAACATGAACTTTAGATGTAAAATAAACGGAAACATAGTGAAATAAGAAACCTTTTCTTTTCTTATTTATATTACCAAGTTTAGATAGTGGGCTACACAGACCTTTTGGAACTTAGTATATAGAATACAGGTTTAGCATATATAGTGTATATTTCACCAATATATGGGACATCCTTGAAAGTCCTTTCTAGTACTTGAATTGGGGATCCTAGTGAAAGCAACATGATGGGAAGAAGAAGCAACATTATCAGTTGGGAGGTGATCAAGAAACGATCATGT